>VZTA01006604.1:0-65854 GCA_013398855.1 Mohoua ochrocephala | reverse complement strand
TTTTTTTTTTTTTTGGAGGGGGTAGTAAACCAAAAAAGTATCCTGTCTGTTGCAGCAGTGGGAAATCTCAGCCGTGATAACATTCAGCTCAAGGTTATTATCTAGTGGATTGTAACCTGTGGAATATGGGAATATTTCTCAAAGGAAAAGCAGGGCTTGTCATTTGGCGCTCTTCGGGAGCTTAACTGTTGGTGTCACAGCAGGCCCCAGCTGAATGAGCCATCTAACACTCAGAGGGACAATGACTGTGTGGTACTGACCTGCAAAAGGGCTGGGTGTGTTCATCCCTTCTCTGCAGGACACAATCTTCTTGTTACAGACACTCTTCTTTTTTTCTTGAGTTTTTTTATGCAAGAGAAAAGGGAATTTGGGACTTTCAGCCCGCACAAACCTCTCTGCTTCTGTCTCTGCTGACATATGTAAACTACCACGGCAGGTCATTAAATACGTGCCTATCACAGCAGGAGAAATGACAGGGCTGCCACTGGTGTTTCCTAGCAGGACAAGCCGAATGGCACAGTCCCAAACGCTGCTCCATGCTCTGGCAAGTGTCCTGCTCACGGGTCTCACGCAGCAGGAACAGGGTCACGTCTCTGACTGTGCTGGGCATGGCCACTTGCAGTGGTGACGCAGAGATGCCTCAAGGGATCTGCAGAGGTTCTCTGGTCTGTGGAGGAAAGGTGTGGGGCACACCTGCATCAAATCCCACAGGGAAATGTCGTGTAAGGCTGGGCCATAGTGCTTGGCTCTTGCCTTCAGAGGCTACCAAAGGGCTTTGGGCAGGAGGCAGCCTCACCCCACCCCTTCTCACAGATGGCAAAATCGAAAAACAGGGCAGTGAAGTAACTTAGTTAAGGTCACCCGAGGAGGCAGTGGAGGAGCTGGGAATAAAATGCAGGTTTCATGAATCACCAAACCACACTGTTTCCCCTTAGGGCTATGGATGTATTATAATAGAGCAAGATCCAGATGTGGTTTTTAACTGTCGTTCAGTACTCTGTGTGATATTACTCTGCCTAAGAAAATATACAAATTTGGACTCCCTGGAGATCTGACTAGTTTGGGGAGCTTGATTAAGCCTGTTGGCATGACATTTTTAGGCAGAACAGCACACAAAAATGTGGGGGGCAACTCTGAAATACACTGGCAGGGCCTGTGGATAGCTGAGTCCTTTCTGTAACCCGGAGGATGCATAAGAATTCGAGAAACACAATCTCAGAAATTGAAGGAGGGAGCAAAGTCAAAGCAAAGAAGCTGGACCACATCAGAAGGTAGGAAGAAAACAGATGCTTGGCAACAAATCTGTGATCAGACGTGCTGTTCAAGTGGCAGCCAATCCCCTTAGAAAGTTATTATTCTCCAGCTGTTCATCCCTGTTCCCTCCATTCCCTTCCCAACCCACCAACTCAACCGCTTGTTAACTGCTCCAGAAATCAACCTGGGCTATTCTGAGGGACCTCTGCTTGGAGGTGACTGCAGAGCTGCCTATGCTGGCCTTTGGGCAGAGATATTCTACAGTGGTGGTGAGGAGGAGACAAGGCAAGGGTCCAGATATGGCCAACTCTCCACCCAGCTCTGTCACATCTCAGCAGCTCTTCTAGCTGCAGTCAGAGGAAAAGGGCGTTAGCTGAGTAAAAAAATATTGCTCTGCATGTAAAACTCTTAATGCTTTGATATTAACAGTAGGAAGTGAGCAGGCCAAAATCCCAGAGCCTGAAGCCATGATTTAAATTGATCTGTGTTCACATTTCTACCTCCAGGTTTGGTCTGGGGGGGTGGGGAGAATGGAAAAATTGCATCCTTGCATCAAATTTCTACATTAAAATTGCCACTCACCGTACCCTGACAAACTGTGGCTGTTTTTTTCCAAAAAGGCCTATTCTTGGAGTCAGATGATGGCATATCCCCTCTGGCCTAGCTAAATAATGAGCTCCTTAACTTTTGAAATTTGCTTACAGTTAGAAAGTTCTATTTATTATACTAAAAACTTGAAGTCAAACACTATTCCTTTCATACTTCCTCACGTTAAATAATGGTTTGTGATTTAAATTTCAGTTACTGATTTCTGCAGCAGAACTCATGCTTTGGAACATTTGATCTTAGACATGCAGATTTCATACTGGCTTAAACTGGAAGCAGCACTCTCGCTTTCCTTCCTGACAGGGTTATGTGGTACTCTTGAGTGATGTTAAAAAAGCATTATCCAATTTGTGATGGAGACAGCTTTGGGCCCAGATGAACAGAACCATCCTCATCCAATCCAGAGACCATGCAGAAAGTGTCAGAAACAAGAGTCTCATCCTGCTGTGGGGTATTTTTATTGAAGTCCCAGAAGAAGTGATTCCTGTGGCTACTGCATTTTAAAAGCCTTTGAGGGCCTTTGAAAATGAGGTGTGCGAGTCTCGCTTTCTGATGAGACCTTGTGCAAGACTCCTGGCTGTGTTGAGGGTCCAAAGTGGTGGAGAGAGGCCGATTTTTGGGGGAAGCAGTGCAAATTCATGGCTTTTAATCTGCAAGACTCTGGTCCAGCCCCCTGTAAACAAAGCAAGAGAGCAGCTGTCATGTGTACTGATGGCAGCTCATACTCATTAGATATAAGTGAACTGAACAATAGTTTGATGGGAGTCGTAGGTAGAAAGCACTACTTTGATATTGGCATTAAACCTTCCTAACAACCCAGTCATATCAGCCTCTCGTTTTCAAAAATTAAAACCCCCCAAATCTTCCTGAGTGTTTATGCTTTTTTAAAAAAGATCACCAGGAAACTACAGGAAAAAACTCACCTTTAGCTCCTCTGAAGACAAGGGCAGGAGTCATCTCACCATACTGTGATTACCTAAAAAGTGGGTGGTTTGCATAAATTAAACTGGCTCTGTAGCTGCTGGAGAGATACTGAGAACTCCAGGAGAGGATTTCTGCCAGTCTAACAAAGAAATAAAAATGACAGGGGAAGACACGCTTTCAGACGGTCTCTTTTTCCATTAGCCATAGGAGTATAGATCAGCAGTTTAGTCCAGGTGCCTACAGTGTAGTTTCAGTGAGCTGAAGCCACAACCTGTTAGTCATGTCACAGAGAGGGAATCTGCCTGACCAGGAGAAGAAAAACAGGGGCTGAAAGAGGGAAGCAGAGAGTGGCCCCAGAGAAGGTAAAAAGAGACGGAAAGTTGAAGATTTACAGACAAAAGACAGAACCTTTAAAACAAAGCCAGTTCAGAGGCTGTAAGGCAATGTGTCCTTCAATATCAGGTTAGCTGTTCAGTGGCTGGCACTTTGCACCGTGTGAAAAGATCTCAGCCGAAGATCTTTGATAATCCGGCCAGCCGCGGTGTACTCGGGGGCACTATTCCCTTATGCCCAGCAGGCAGCTGAGGGGAGAGGGAGGCAGAGCTTTCCCACCACTGACAGACACCCTTGCTGTCTCCTGCTCCCACCCGCAGTGAGTCATGACTCCAGAGACACCGCCCTGGGCGCTGGAGAAATCCACAAACCACTACAACGCGATATTATGGACAGGATGGAAGTGATGCCCTTCTTCTTGAGCCTCACGGAGGGAAACTTTGCCAGGGTTATGGGATCAGGAGGTCCTGCAAGTGTGAGGTCAGGAGAACACCCTGAGGATGAGATACAGAAAAGGTACATTGGATCTAGGTGACAGAGATGGCAGGCTGCAGGAGGCAGGTCTTGATGGAGAGACCAAACTTGACAGCTTGCTGCATCTGCTTGCAATAGCCGGCTTTTGGCTGCACATCTCCTTACAATCAAAGCAAACTGTTGCATTGCAATAAATGCAACCCAGCCAGCCAGGTGTTTGCTTGCTCCTTAGCCCCTGATACCTGGGGCACTTAGTACAAGGTCCTGATGCCTAATGCTTCTGCTCACAGCCACGCTTGTCTGCAGTGCCCTGTGAGATCAGTCTGGGCTCAGCTTCTCAGCCTGTGGAAATTATCCCAATTGCCCAGGAGACAGGTGGGGGATGCCACATGAGTGTGTTTACAGAGGGACGATATATTAAACCTTCACCCTGCTTGTAAATTAAATGCATGGTTAAAGCTCTGGTCTGATGCTCACCCGATCACCCTGCCATCTCCTCTGATTTATCTCTTCAGCAGATGCAGACCCACACTTCAGTGGTGAGCCCTGCCAGTAGCAGATCTGTTATTCACACTCCTCTTTGCCCAGGAAAATAAAAAAGTCAAGTATGTGGACTCCTTTGGAAGGGAAGAGGGAGCAGCATGGTTTCATGGAGTGGTGGAAAGGCTTATCTTTGCTGAGCTCACACCTGACCTGCCAACATGAGGTTGAACAGCTTGTGAGGGAAGGGCGGGCAGCCAGTGAGCAGCAAAGCCTCAAAAAACCCACAACCTGCTAAACGGGGAACCCTGTGTGGCTTCAGCTCTCTTGTTCCTCTGGTATTGACAGGTTATAGGGTGTCATGTGGCAAGAAACCTGTTCCTCCAACCACCCTCCTTCCTCTCTTGTCTATGTGACTATCCGTGTGCCACCCTTGCCAATGGGATGTGTCCTCACCGTGCTGGTGGATTGCTTAGACAGAGCCTTCAGGAAAGCCCTTGTCCTTTTTAAAAACTGGAAATAAGACTTCTAGCTTTGTAAATGGGCTTCAACCTTGTCTGCTGCTCAAGTCCTGGCCATGCTGCAAGACGGCATTATGTTGCCAAAGACCTCATTGTGATCTCCGACACCCTCATGAGGGGAAGCAGAGGGGCAGGTACTGATCTCTTCATTCTCATGACCAGTGACAGGACCCGAGGAAACGGCATGAAGCTGAGTTGAGGGAGCTTTAGGCTGGATATCGTGAAAACATTTTTCACCCAGAGGGTGACTGGGCACTGGAACAGGGTCCCTGGGGAAGTGGTCGCAGCACCAAGCCTGGCAGAGTTCAAGAAGCTTTAGGACAACGCTCTTGGGCACATGGTGTGACTCATGGGCTGCCCTGTGAAGGGCAGGGAGTTGGACTCAATGATCCTGAGCCTTCCAACCCAGCATACTCTATGATTCTAAGTCACTTGCTTTCCTTTGTTGTTTCTCTTCTGTCTTCCTTTCTTTTCTCTGGACTCCCTATTCTTTCTGCTATTGCTTTTTATGATGCAGAAATGAGTAAGGAAGCAGATTTGCATGGTGTGAGACATTAAGAGGAACCTTATGCCACACTAGCATGGCTATTGTGACAGGGAGAAATGTGTAACGTCTGCGTGTTCGAGACCACTTGCACGGGATAGCAACCACAGGGTCGTGGGGATAGAAAAGCCTGATGTCTTGAACACTGTAGGAATATTTAAATACAGCCAGCCTTGATCTTCATTCTGGGAAACAACAGCTGCTGCCAGGATAATTTTATCCTCTTGCTTACACAAGAGAGAAGATCTATTTTACAAACATCCCGTGATCTCCTGGACCCATATATGCGGTTATTCCAGGTCAAGAGTTGCATCACTGGAGTAGCAGATCCATATTCTGACCTGTTTTTTTTTCTCTTGTCCAGCAGACTCTTCCTGCCTTGAATGCTCTGAGCCTGGAGACCGTGTTCTTTCCTCTCATGGTTGAGTTGATTTTCACTGCAGCCTCTTCCCAGATTGTCTCCGTGACTTAGGAGGACATTGGGAAAGTTTTGCTCTATCATATTCAGGGTAGTGACTCACTTAACATTGAACAACAAGCAATCATGGAAGAGGAGAGCTGGTTTCCCTGTTTGCAGGATGCAAGGCCCTAAAGATAAGGTATACGCATGCCCTTATCAGTTCTCATGCTGAAGTATTTGGCTTTTCCTGGCCTTGCACTTCCACTGTCTGCCTGAGTGCAAAGGAAAAGACACAAATTAATTAAAGAGAGAAATTTCCCAGCTCTCTGTCTTTCAATTGCAACTAGCTGCCCTGCTGCACCTGTAATCTGCACAGGAGCTCTGATTACCTCCCACAAATGCTTCTCACATGAAAGTTTCTCAAGTGAAAAAACATGGAGAGAGAGAAATCTCAAATTTAAAAAAAAAAAAATGTTTGGGGGAGTGGCAGGAGAAGAAAACCTGAAATGTTTCGTTTTATAATCAGGCACTTTGATATTTTCTTGTTTCTTTGGTTGTTTTGAAATAACTTTCTGGCTCCATATTTCCTTTTGTAAACATTCAGAAGATTAAAAAGAAATGCCCAAGCCTTTCATGGAAGCTAAAAATGAAAACTGTTGGCTTTTCTGGAGAAGCAAATTCCCTTCAGAAGGGACAGAAAATGGCATAAAGTTGAACAAAACTTTGTATTTCAAGAAACTAGATTTCCTTAGAAATGACATTTCCTTCAGATTTTTCCAGCACCAAAGTTCCTCCTTTTATAAAAAAATTTAACTCTTTCCTTAAAATTGCTGATGAGTCCAATCACATTTTTTTCCTCTGAACTGTAATTACCACATTGGAAGGGTTGTGTGGCACGGCCAAAAGCAAGAGCCCTCCTGCTCCTCCTCTGCGGCTGCCCAGGAGTGTGAAGGGTGCCCTGGAGGGTGGCTCTCCAGACACATTTTTATTTGATTAGCAATGGCCACTTGGCATCTGCGCGATCGAAGTATTCCCATATTTAACGCCGATATGCTAATTCTGACAGTCAGCGGGTTAATCATTATGGAAATACTGACCAATTCTTGAGTCAAATATCAGGTGGTGCCAAAAACCAGAGCCCTGGGACAAAGGACTGAGAAGTTCATCTCTGACTAATACTGCAGATAAAACGGCTGTTATGCAAAAACATGTCTTCCAACACAGCACTTGGGTCACAGCAACATCTGAACCACAAAAATTCATTCTTCTTTCCCATGAAAAGCAGCAAATGCCATGCGTTGCTGAAGTTTGGGATTCTCAAAGCCTTTAATGGGGGACAACTTACAGCTCTGATAAGAAACTGTCCAGGCTGCTGGGGGTTATTTATATAGAGCTTAGACTAAAAAAAAAAAAGGAAAAAGAGAGTCTTCAGATACAGCCATGAATTAACTTAGAAACTAGAAATTAGAAAAGGGTTTCTAAGCAGCAGAGGAGAGGAGGTCTGGAGCATGTCAGCTATGGGTATAGCACTTGTCAAAACTGGTATCAGGTTTTAAGATGATCTGCATCAGTCAATGAATGACACAAATGGCTGTAAAGGCAGGCCAGGCCTCTTGATTTAGCTCTGCCTTTCTATAGTCCTGTTTATTGAGGGCTGAAGAACCAAAAATAGAGGCAATAGTCATAGCAGTCAATGCTTTCAGTCCCTCCCCAAAGTATTTAAAATAACAACTGCCATCTTCAACAATCACTCAGGATTTGGAAGGTTTCCAGCTCTGACAGCCCAGTGTAACAGAGAGTAAAAAGTGCGTGATTTCACATAAGATGGTCCTCTCTCAGCACCATTGAGCTGGATACATAAGCAGGCCCTTTAGAAAGTCTTGGTTCACCTATCAACTTATACCTACAGATGTTTGCCCTCAATCAGTCCTTTCTGGCTCACAGCAGCAGCAGAGGGTAGAACACGCTCAGTAGCACTTTTTGGAGGATGGCAATTTACTGGGCAAAAAAGTTCCAAATCTTTCCCTAAGCTTAATGTTGGCTGCAAATATGTGAATGTTACAGGGTAGGGAGAACAATATGTGACATGTATTGTGGGCTGTGTTTCTGATCCCGTGAGCCTGTGTCTATCTATTGTTCACCAGCACTGACAATGGCATTCATGTCATCTAATTTTGACTTTGCTTCTGGGGCAACTCAAGTTATTTTTTTCAAATCCCTGGTCATGGCAGGAGACGGTAGCCGTTGCTTAAGGGACGATTTTGAGGCACAACTGGGATGGAGCACGGATGTGCTGCTGCAGCATGTGGAAAGAGGCTGACAGCTCTGGGTGGCAGTGCATCCTCTCTGTCATAGAGTGTTCCTGGAGAGAGACAGATCTTCCACCCTTCAGCAGAGGAGGATCCTAAATAGCCAGCTAGGAGTAGATGCTGAACTTTTAAGCAGAGAAAGGACAGTGTGATGAATCCCATCTGAATAGAATATGGTCATTAACACATCATTAAAAATGCCTTGTGTCTTGCAAATGCAGACAATAAAATCCTTCCGGGAGTGTCAGACTCCCCTTTCTCTTTAAAAGCAGCTGTACTTTTTTTAGTACATGGTGACCTTTCAAGACCTGCTACTCTTATTCTCCTTCACAGCTCTGCTGTTCCCCAGATGGGTAGGAGCAAGGTTCTTGCTCTCTGTGCCCTACAAGCAGTGGTGCATCCTTACCTCGTCTTCCATAAGGCTTTATTATTCTGGACCCAGTGCAAAGCAAATCCTTCTTCATATTCTGACTCTTCTTTGGCATCTCAGAGACGATTACAGCTTTTGGCCTCACAAGGGATAATGTCATCTGAGAGAAAGGCGGGTGCCTCACCAGGTGGTGCCACAAGCCAGGAGACACCTAAAGAGGAAGATGGAAACTATGATTTGGCCCTGGAATAGATCTCTGGAGAGCATGTGAAGCCCAAGGGTAGCAGGTTCATACTGTCTGCTGTGTTTGCAGGACAGCTTGGTAGAGCAGGATGCTGTCAATCCACTTTGAAGTCAGGAGTCCGGGCAAACTATGGTGAGAAGTGCTAGCCCAGGAATAAAGAAATGAATTGGTTTGTGACCTTGATTGTCTATCCAAACTACTGAATTACAAGGCAAAATAAAGGAGGACATCAATAATGTCCCTTTTATATATGGCCAGTTCTTCTACTAGAAAATGCTGCTACAGCGGAGTTCCACTTCCCACCAACTCCCATATCCCCTCGCACCCAGCTTCAACTGGGTAACATTCCCTCAGACAGTATTTTCTGGGCAGCTAATCCTGGCATAATCTCCAATGTTAAAGAGAGAGGAGGTGCAGAGGAAGGGCCCTGCAACAGCCTAGAGAAGAGCACATTCATATTGCAGAGGACAGGAGGACCCCAGCTTGAGCTTGTTGAGTTTAATGAAATAAAAGCTGAAAAGGGTAGGATTGGCTGCCACAGATACATCAGGGGCCTAAATATTGGGGAGGAAATAGAGCTATTTAACTCAAGTACAATGTTGGCACAAGAACAGCTGGGTACAGGCTGCCCATGAATGCATTTAGACAATGGGAATAGACAGAAAAGAGCAATACAAAAGTGAAAAAAAGAAAAAGAAAAAGCAAGCAATTTTCAGATTATAGAGTAATAGAAATGGAGCTGAGGAAGGCCTCTGGAGAGCTGCTCATTTTGGGCTTTTTAACCTTCGGTAATATGACAATCACTCCTAAAAGGGAAAAGTCAGTGATCATTTTATCAGTGTGGCCACAATACTTTTAATTCACAGCTTACTAAAGAAAAGACTGTCCCTAGCACGTTCTTCTTAATATTTTCCCCATTTTGGCTGTATGTTTGCATATGAGAACATGAAATATTACAATTAATAATTTGCAGTCATTTCACAGCCCTTCAATCTGACAGTGCTTAATTGGGTGAGAAATATTGCTCTACTGCAAACCTCTGCCCCGAAGCCCTGTCACAAGCAGCTAAAGCATCTCTCACTCTTGGTACACTCATGAGAGGTTGTGGGGATGTGGTTGTTGCTGACAGGAGGACTCAGACTTTGTGATTTCTCCTAGCACCAGGCAAGGAGGGAGGCTTGAAGAAATGTGAGGGAAATGCAGCCTCCACCTCCTCTCAACCCCAGCACTTAGGAGGAGTGCTAAGCTTGCTCCTGGCTCCCAGTCCCAGCTCTGCCGCTCCGTATCCCTATGTTCCTTCCTTAGGACTGTGGCAACAACAGCCCATTTTCCCATGCTGCTGAGAAGCCTTGAGCCCCTGCTGGGATGCTCTGGCTCTGTATGACCTTCCTTATGCCTCTCTCCTCCTCCTGTCTGCTTGTCTTATTATCTGTTTTGCAGTCATGCTCTTCCGAAGCTGGGAAAAAGCAGTGGGTAAAAAGAGTGCCCAATAACAACCAAGTCCTTCATCCACTTGGAGACTAGAGGTGCTACTTTCTGCAAATAAATATCAGAAGGAGCTTATTTTGGCTTCGTCTGTGCCTCGGCACAGGAACCTGTGTCACCAGCGGCTCTCCAGACTGGGGTGAGATAAAGTGTCAAATCCTGCTATTTCAAATACCCATGTATGCATTCTTTCCACAGGCTGTGAAAATACCCCCAAAAAGCTCTTCTGGGGCTTAGAGCATTACTGTTCCAGTCTACACTGTCATTTAGTTCCCTGGGTATTAGAGAAATCAGGAGGGGAGAATGCCAGATCTGGCTTTATTTTGGCCATACAATGTATTACTGAGTAGTGAAAAGTCAGGGAAAAGCATAAATCTCACTGCTGCACTCCAGTGCTCTGGGAGTTTTTCAAGTCCCTCTGGAATCCAAAGGCAGTTTTCAGTTTGTAAGTCTAAATGTATTTTACTGACAGGGCCAAATCCAGCCTTAACACAAGGCCATGGAAGTCAGGGGAGTTTCATCAGGAATGCGTTAGGAATTGCACCGCTGCTTTAGGGACTGTATTTTAAGGGAGTTGCTGAGCCAGTCTGCCTTTACAAAATGTCAGAAGTAATAAAGCACAAGCCTTGTACCAGTGTGTTTTCACTCCTCACCCTGAGATTATCAGATCACCACAGGCACCAAATCACTCTTGCAAGACAACGGTAAAAATGCTCTGCTCTGCTCTACTACGTTGTGCCTCAAAACTCCTGCAGATGGTCCTGTAACTTTATCACTTTCACCTCCTAATTAGCAAAGTGGTATTTTCTCCATCTCAGTAAACAGCAAACAAGGCACAGGACTGAACTATGTGCAGTCCTGATGGTGCATCCCCAGAATCTTCTCATCTCTGCACAGTGTGAGGGTACAAATATCCCACAGAAAATGGAGCTGCATTGCTGGCAGACAGGTAGCAGCTGTCCCCACTGCAGTCTTCTTCCATGTGCCAGTTGTGACAAGCTGCTGCCCCTGCAGAGGTCGGGACCCCGGAGGACTGCAGCAGAGACATCAAATACTATTCAAGGCTCCTGCAAAGTTGTTGCATCTCAGACATCCCAACTATTTTAAATTTTAAACACAGCTTTGGAAGGCATGTTTCTCCTGCAACATTCTTCCCATTGCACTCATGTGCACAGGCTTGGCTTTCCAAACAACAGCTCTACTGAGGAGCTTGCTTTGTTATTAATAAGATGGCTGTGTTTATGTAGTTTAAGTGATGTTAAAATTAAAGTGAAGCTATGATTCAGCTGACTTCAAGTTTTCTCAGCGCCCTTCCTTTGCACACACAGTTTGCCCTGCACTTGTTTGCCTTGGCAGGGCCCGGGCTTAATAGTAACAATTTCATCTTCCATTTATAGGCATCTGCACGCCATGTTATTCTTATAAAGCAGAACCCTTCTCAGGGCTGAGCAAGGGGGACATGTAAAGCCATGCATGTGAAGGCAAAAAATCTTTTTTGAGATCTCAGCTTCTTCACATAAGGAATAGCTTTGTCTCTGCCCTTTGGGAAAAATTAGTATGAAGGGAAAAAAGTCCCGTCTCTGACTCTGGATCCTGAAAAAGAAAGAAAAACAGTCACAAACCTGCAGTGTATTACATTCAGTGTACACTGCTTGGCAAACTTCCAGGGCAAATGTAGGAAAGCTGTAAACTGGTGGAGTTGGATATATCAGGTGAGATGTTTTCTGCACGGAGAGATTAATTCATTTTTTTTCTCAGATATTTAGACTTCGAGTAGCTACTGTACCAGCAACTATCTCTTCTAAGAGACTGGGCTTGGGTTCCCACGCAGCCTTCCTAGGACCTGAGCACTGTTCAGCCCGTGGAGGATTGTCTCGTTCCTGTGCATCATTAGCCAGACCTTCTTGCAACTCTATCCTTTGAATCAGTGCTCATGCTGGAGCTTCTGTATGATTTATTTTTTTAGTGTAATTGAATTTTTTTTAAATTAACATTAAAGGGGGGTTGTAGCAGGGATTTGACATTTTGGAAACCAAGACTCCAGGGGAATCTTTCGGTTTTACCTTGCATGTCCACAGAAAAGAAAAGAAACATGAAGGAGAACCTGGCTGCAACAAGGGAAAGGAGAATGGCAGATGTAGCATGACCTGATGAGACCAGCCTGACACTATGAAAATGAGATTTGTCCTCCCTCAGTAGCACTGAGTTCCCTCAGGGGAAGTAGTTTTGCTTCAGCTAAAAGCTGGTTGTCCTTGCACTGCAAGCATCCATTCTTTTTGGCGAGCAGCCTTCCTCACCAGCCTGTCCCCTACCCACAGGGCCCACTGCCGGCTCCTTGGCTTAGTGTTGGCTGAGATGGGGCTCCGGAATTCCCAGCATGGCTTTGCTGAGAGTCCCTTGTCTTCAGGAGCCCCTGAGCAAGGCCTGCTGAGGCAGGACCCCTCTTGCAGGCCTGCACTGGGGTTATGGGTGATGCTCAACAAGGCTCAGCACGGGCAGTTTTCACCCTGAGAGTCGACCAGGGTGGCCGTCACCCGACTGGTGCAGCAGGACCTCCAGCTTCTGATGTCCCTGTGGCCAGTTCTGGACCCCAAGCTCATCCAACAGCCCATCTGACTAGCTGAGACTGCAGATCCTCAGCAAAATGAATGTGAGCTTATTGTTTCTCTTTTCACTCAAGAACACGGGCCAACGCTGCTTCTCTCAGCTCCTGTGGTGGACACTGATGCCACAACAGCAAACTGGGAGAAATTACAAGACTTTGTAGCCATGGGGAGGACAGAGAAAGAGTAACATTTTGGGTCTAACTGGATGGGGGCCAGATGTGCAGGCAGAGCTCCTGGTGGAGACTCCTTCCTTTCATTATCCTCTCTGGGTGGCGTGTCCCTCCTTGGCCTGCCTTTCTAGATGGGTGCCATTTGACTCCTGTGCCTGGATGTGCATCCGTAGAGTGACTCCTTGTGCGTGTCACATGCCTGTCCCAAATCTGCTTCCCATTTGCCTGGAATCAGATTCCCCGCTGCTTCTGGGGGACTTTCTCTGAGCTGCTCAGCCATGACCAGAGCCTGAGGCGCATTGGATGGCAGCTCGTGAGTCTCGCACTGCAACAACTGACCACAAACTGAAAACCTCCCAGTGGAAGGCTGCTCTTTAGGAGTGTGTAATGCTCCTTTCCCCAAATTACTGGTTACTCAGTCACTTGTGCATAAACAGGAACTTTGTCCCCTGCTCCTTTCCAAGTGCTGGAAGGCCAGCAGCTGGCATGCAATCCTATCATCTTTGAAACAGCATCATCCTCCGAAACATCAGAAATGTATGGATGGTGTCCTGGCTTTCCAGTAACCAGATTCACTTGCACTTTCACTGATGTTACAGTCCAGGCAGTCAAACCATCTACATTTTGTACAAAATTGGCCAGCTGGGGCTGCAGCTCTCCTTTGCTCGCCCCCAGCAGATGATCCGCCTGGCTCCAACTATAAGCTCTCTGGGGCAGAGGCAGTAAGAATTTTGCAATGATGAAGTCACATAGGGCCTGTTTTAATTAAAAATATTGCTTTTCCCTACAGATTTTGCCTCCTCCTTTCTGCTGAGGGACTGTCTGGGAGACAGTTTGTGTCACTGTTTCAGGGACCCTCAGCAGAAGGTGCCCATCCCAGGGGTATTTGGGCCTTTCTGAGCAACCATCAGGCACTGTGTAAGTGGTTAAAGGAATTTTGTCTCCTATTTCTATGGGTCTGGAATAGAAATACTCTCAGTGTCCTATTAATTTCGCCTGAGGCAGGGGCGTGGGTGCAGCAGGTAGATGAGTTTATAATTCCTAATCCAGGGGCAGCTAGTGGGAAGATAGTCCTTATACCCTCCTGTGCCCTCTCTACCTTCTTTGCTCCTCTTCAACCAGCACTTTCCACCTTGACATTTCCCCTGCTTCCATCATCTCTCACCTTGTCTGCCCTCACCCTCTCCTTTAAATATCCTGCTTTTCTCTCCTTCCACCCCCAATGCCTTTCTGCCTTCTAGCTTTGCCTCTGGTGAGCTCTCTGGGTGTGCCAAGCCACTGTCTCCTTGTTCAGCAGCAGCCTCTGCAGCTGCTCTGGCTTTCTTGGCTCTCTTGGCTTTAATTTCTTTTGGCCTCCCCCCGAACACCCGGAGGTGGCAAACCTCAGAAAGACCCTCCAGCAGAGAGGTTTCTGACCCACTGTTCCCTCAAAGGGAGAAGTTCAGGTTCTCTTAGGGAAGTTTGGGAATGCTTTGTCAGCAGAGGGGATGGGGAGACCAGCACTGCCCTGGGAAATCATTAACTCCCCATCTGAACTGAGCAAGGTGCTGTGAAGAAAGTGTGTGAACACAATGCTTTTCATGAAATGCCTTGCAGGGGATCCTGGGACTTGCAGGGGACAGAGAAATGGACTAAAAAGAGACAAACTCAGGAAGAGCTGAACATCCAGGAGAGGGATAAATAGACTCAATCAAAGAGGGGCAGAGTCCTGATGAGACCTGTCTTGGAAAGGTTTGGGGGTCCAAATGAGCAGCAAAGAAGCTCCATAGTTCTGGTTACAATAGATCTTTGGTGGGTGGTAGTGAAGAATTCGAGCGACCACAAGAACAGATGGACAGGACCCCTTCATCTCCAAATTGTGACAGGCTGCTTTATTTAGAAGGTATTGATGGGAAGCAAACAAAAGGATGGCTTTTTTGGTTTGTTTTGAGGGTTTTTTGTGTGTTTGTGTGTGCGTTTTGGTAAGGAGCTCCGTTTGGTGTGAATTGCATACTTTACCTGCACTACAAATTAGAAAAAAGGACTGCTCTTGTCCTTTGGATTTGAGGCATCAGAGATGGATTTTGATTTTGAAAGCCAGACAGTGAGTCTGCGGGAGGCCAGGTAACTGAACAACATGGAGCTCAGAAATCCTCAACAGTGGCCCCTGTGATTGGGAGAGACCTCTTTCCAAGTGGTGTTTTGTTGTGAAAAAGCGGTAAGAAGTCAGCTTGGTGTCAGGTCACTGCCAGGAAGAGAGAGACACAAAGTGGAGGCAGTTCTGAGGAAGAATGACCAAAATGATGAGAAGTGGCTGAGCTAGCTTGGTTTCTGAACTGCAATTGAGAAAGTGAAGCCTGCCTGGCTTGGCCAAATGACAGTGAAGAGCTCAGAGTGACAATCAAGTTGCCACAGCTTCATGAATAACTGGTAAATTGGTTGAGAGAGGCAGTGGCAAAGTCTTGATAAACCTCCAGATTGCTGAAGGGCGTAAATACCAAGGCTACAGAGAAAATGGCTTTGGCCCTGGATCAGTTCCTGGCTCAGGCCATGGTTCTCTTTTGACTTTACCACTGCAGATGGCCATCCTGAGAATGAGTCCACTGCACGCCTGTAGCTGTAGCATGGGCTGACCTTTACCTCATCACCATTGGAGCCACAGGAAATATGAGAGCCCTTGCTCGGTGTCATTTCCTCTTCTTCGGATTCTGAGCTGTAATCAATGTGTGCTGGCGTTGCCTGTGAACTAGAAGCTTGAATGCAAATCCTTGAAGGGAACGGCAAAAGGCTCTTTTTTCTGAATGCTGTAGCAGCACTGGGATTGAATGTTGAGCAGTGAATGCATGGTCTTGGTGTCCCACAGGACAGAGGAACAGGCTTGCTCAGGTTGAATAGGTTTTTCCTGCTGCTGTACCCTAGTGGGTCAGCTGAGGGGATAGACTAAATCTTTTTGAATAAAAGCATCCAGTCCTATGCAAACTCACTGTGAGCGGTGCTGGCGTAACCTCATAAGTGAGCCTTGGAGTTAAAATTGTCTTGATAAACTTGGAACAGATTGCTCCACATTAAACTTTTGTTTCCGGATGTGTGGAGACTCAGGCAGACGTCACACTGTTCGTTATGCTTAAAACACATTTTCAAGATCTCCTTCCAAATCACAAGGGCAAGAAATGTCAAAAGCAATCAAGCCAAACTTCCAACATAATCACCTGACTCCAGGAGATGGGGCTCTAGACCTCAGCTGATAACAAAAGGATTTGTAAATAGCAAATGGTTCGTTTTACAGCTGACCTAAATAACAAGGAAGATAAGTGTTTCTGTTCTACAGAGAATATTTTATTCCTCCAACCTGAAGTGAAACAAGCCATTTTCATCTGGGGTTGTTTTGTTTTGCTTTGTTTTTTAAAATGCTACTTAACAAAACGACAGGGGAATTTCAAAATGAAAGAAATCATTTGGGAATACAAAGCCAAAGTCATATGGGAGCACATTTTATACACATTTTGTTTCCAAAATGTAAAAACAGAATCTTGGGGTGGGGGTGGCTGGGTGGAGGGGTGGTGGGGCGTGATATTTTTTCCTCTGCTTCTCAAGTTGAACTTAATTACTTCAGTGATTTCTACTCTTGAATCTCTAGCAAATTCTTTTCTGCAGGCTCATTGTGTGATATTCCCAGAGGGAAGTCTAGATCCTTTTTGCTAAAATGTGCCCGAGCTAGGAAAGATGATGCACATTATCTGTCACTACCTCATCTCCCACTCAGAAACTTACAAGGCTGTCTTTTCTCTTACAGGAAGATCTGTCCTTCTTCCTGGAATCTGGCACTGCTCTCTCATCCCAGCTGCCTTTCATCCATGCAGGAGTGTGGGGCAGAACAAGCCTTGTAAACAAGGTGGTGATGCACTACAGGAGGAGAAGGCTGACCTTAATGTATTTGGATTTCCAAAGCGTCTGCTCTAATGAGCTGAGCTAGCTGAAGCTATGGGGCAGAGAGCGGTGTCACCATATTCAGCTGTCCTGCAGCCTGCAGCCAACCTTCTCAGAGGGGAGAGAAATCAGAAAACAGCCACCACCAAGAGAAGAAATAAGTGTCCTGTCTTGTACGAGTGAAATTTATGGGAATAATAGAATGATGCTGCTCCACAGATGGTAGGTCAATAAAGTGGGCCTTACTCGGCCTCAAATCTTTGGTATTTTAATGCATTTCCTGATTCTGTGAGTTACAGCTGCCCTGTTGCACATATATGCACATAGCGCTTAATGCTGTAGAGGAGAGATGGAACAGTATTTATCTCCTCATTCCCAATGTCCCCTTTATCTTTGTTTTAATGGCTCGATTCAGCCTTGAGAAATCTGCTTTGCTGCAAGTCAAACTAAAAGCATGCCCTGAAAGAGGAAGACATTCGTATTTATTTTAGTTAATTGCTTGTTTGCATAATTACTCATTCCGAAATCGAACTTACAATAAAATCTTCCCTTCCATCAATACAGCCATTGTTACAGCTTGCAGCACGTCTGCCCCAGCAGTCATTTGCTGGAGCTGGGAAGGCTGCTTTGTAAAGGTGAGATTTACAGTCTAGCTCCGAGGGTCAGCACGTCTGACCCACAGAAACCAGGTCAGATAGCTTCCCAATCAGCTCAAGACCCACTTGTCTTCCAAGTCCTTCACCATAATTCACTGTAATAAAGAAAGAGTAAGGGGATGACGAGGAGGATTTGAGGTCGGTGAGTGTAAAACAAGGACGGCTTTCAGAGTTAAGCATCTGGTTTTTGACTTTGCCATCTCTACTGTAGGTGTATGGGAACGTGTGTCCCTACATATTAAAAACTAACCAAATCAGAAAACTGTTTGACTGCGGAAGAACAGTGACTTGAAAGATGTTCTTTATGTTCTCTCTTTTTGTGTGTGTGGCTTTTTTGGTTTGTTTGTGAGCGTGTTTGTTGTTGCTGTTGTTTGGGTTGGGCTGGTTTTTTGTTTTTTGTGCTTTTGTTTGGGTTTTTAGTTGTTTTTGTTTTGTTTGGTTTTGGTTTTGTCGGTTTGTTTTTTTGAGCTTTTTTTTGTTGGTTTGGGGTTTTTTTTTGTTAATATGCCCAAACAGGGGAAGAACATTGTAAAAACCTGCTTGGACCTGTGGGGCTTTGGGAGCCCTCGGCAGCACGTACAGTGCACCACAGTGCTTCAAGACAGAGATTTTTCCCCAGCACTGAAGAAACACATAGTTTCTGTTTTGAATGTCCAGTCCAAGTCAATGATGAAATCGTGTGTCCTGTTAGGCTAAGATCACAGCAGAGGGCAGGGAGTGCAGCCTACAAAATTAAAATTAAAGCGAACGAAAGGTTTTCTAAGCTGCTTTGAACATCATGTTAGCCTTTCACCCATCCTAGCTATGAGGTGTGACCCTGCCTGAATTGGCAGGGTCTGCCAAAGGATCAGGTTCTGACCGCGTTTATTTTGGCTGTGGCTATCGTAAACCCAGGGGCAGAGCTGGAAGTCTTCCCTCACCCCAAGCGCCCTTTGGGATACACCCTTCCTGGGCCAAGCTGAGCCAGACTGGCAGGAGACAGCATTTATGGATGTACATCTGAGACCTAGGGACAGCCCAAGCTCTGCTTGTTTTCTAAACATGGCCAGAGGGTGTCTTGGAAAGCCAACAAGGTTCCCGAACTTGACGAGATGAAGGCTGGTGCAAGCAGGACACTGTATCTGACCTTCAGATGAGGAGGTGGATCATACTAAGGGATCTGGGATTTTACACTGGTGATAGCTGTAGCTGCTCTCATTCTGTGATCTACTCTGTTTTGCCCTGGGGCCCGTGCCTTTGCTTGCTGGCAATATGCAACACCCTGGTAGCCTCCCACTTCCCTTCTGTCAAACATACCTGTCTGAGAGGAAAGCTGGATGAGATGACTGAATAGTTTGCTTTGTGATCAGTTCCAATGTGCCTGGACTGGGAACTGGATATGGCAAATGCATTGTCCGAGCAGAAAAGGAAAGGACGCTGTCGAGGTGTCTGGTTGGATGTCTCAGGATGTGCCTGGAGTTTTACAGGATAAGCCAGTGGTTGTCTCCTAACTGGCAGAAATGGCTGGTATCTCCTAGGGCGTTTCTGCCCCCACGTTTCCCAACATCTCTTCCAAACGTGTGGGTATCCCAAGGAGTAGCCAGCGCCTGCAGTAGCGTGGGAGGGGGAGGAGGGAGAGGAAAAGAAGCCCTGTGTCCTTGTAAGCGTAACAGTTTAGTCTTTGCTCTCAGGGACACAAGCTGGCAGTTGGCTTTGTAGTAACCCACATGACAACAGGAATAACATCAGGCGTAATTAGACGAAATGATGGTATAAGTTCAACTCTTTCCCCCCAAAGCACCCAGCCCCCTCAACCCATTTTTAAACAATGCACCTTTTGTGGACTCCAAGTAGCTTTTAAAAACACAATTGATTTCTTTCTTCCCCATCACAGAAAAGAGTTTGCTGCTAGGATAACGAATGTTGAAATGTCTCAGGCAGGATGGAGGCTGAAGCAGGGAGGGGATGAGACACCTCATCCCTCCCAGATTCTTCTGATGTCCTCTTCCAGACCCCCCTTACCTACCACCACCCACGAGATAATCATTGTTCTTTGTAACTACAGCTTTAAATGCTCTCCCTTTCCACCCCTGCAACCCAAAACAGTATCCCCTATTGTTTGGGTGTTGGAAGTATACATGACGTAGTCATGATTCTGCCTTTTCTGAGGCCTTGTCAGGTTATGGATGATTGATCATGCTTCGTCCACCCGATGAAGCCCATCAAAGAATAGTACAACATTTTCCTCTCTGTCTCCTTCCCCTAAGTGTGACTTGGCTGAGAGGACTACTGTGCTGGGTTTGAATGGAAATTATCTAAGTGTGTGGCTCCAGCTCCCCCTGCTAGCTCCCCTCTCTTTAAAAAATGAGACTGAAATGTAATCAGATTTACTTTAATGAGGGGGGACTGAGAAAATGCATCCCATGAAAAAGAACTTTGTGGGCAATCCAGGTCCCACACCATAAACAAAATCAAGTCACTCTATATTAGTGTAGAGAAAGCCTCAGCACAGGAGAAACCCTGTTTATAGCCCCTCCTTATCACAGCTTTCTAGCCAGCCCATTAAACTGCTTTGTACCCACTCCTGTGCCACCTCCCCATGTAGATGGATGTGTACATGACTTCTGGGTAACAGAGCTGGACATGTAAAGGCAGCACCAAGGCTAAAATGGACCAGACTCTGAGTGCTTTGATTTCAGTTTTAGATGGTTTTGAGTCCTTTGCTGAAATATGAGTCATTTTAAAACTACTAAGCTAGGAACTGTGGGGGTTTTATTGGTTTGGCTGTCTGGTTTTTGTGCATCTTTAAGGCATTTCGACATGAAGTGTGATGCCAACCACTGCAGCATTATTAACATTTTAAGTGTTTGAAGACAGCATGTGACTGTGTAATGCTATATCTATATATGTGGGTGCATGTAGCATCGATAACTGAAATCGGTTTATAGCTCTATCTAGTTATATTCTTTTTAAGGTCCCAGTGAGATACCCAGGCAGTCAATTTTGAAGACTTGCAGTGAAGTCATGTCAATAAAACTTGGGTAGAGTGGAGTCTGACAAAGCAGTCCTGAGAATTATTCATCTGGTTAATGGACATAAGAAAATTTCTTCCTGGAGTGATCCAATAGCTGCACATGGACAAAAAAGAGAATCAAAAATTATATTCTCAGCATAGGTCTTTTTTCAGTGATCCTAATTTTGGGATATCCATCCATGTTCTTTCCTCAAGCAGGACCGTTTTCGCTTCTGCAAAAAACACCTTCCCTGGCAAACTTTAATCCCAAACTGATGCATATGAATTTTAGTACTCACTGGAAAATATTGAAGCAGAATTTTTGGAAAGCTGTAGTCTTCCTTTTGCTCATGTAATGATTGATAATTTTTGATTTTGCCACCCTAAAATTTCTGGCAAGTTTCAGGCTAACAAGTGAATGTTCCAGAACTTTTAATGTTGTGGCAACAGGGGATTGTTCATAAACTCTTTCCCAAACATAACTACTAGGTTAACTGTTGACCAGATAATACCCAGAAAGTATATTTTATTGACTGTGAATTCATTAAAAATTAACTGGTGTGCAGACATTGAAACAATGTGCTGATTCTTCATTTTGAATCCTATCTCAGACAAATACAATAAGATGCCATGGTCTGTTGCTTTCTCAGCTCAACATTGCTGAGTGTTGATGTCAGGGAAAAGTCTTACTCAGTTAACAGCATTCCTAGAGCACTCCGTGGAACTGAGGGAGCTACAGAAAACTTGGAGGCTTCACTGAGATACACAAGCTGAACCTGCAAAACAGCATGACACAAAAACCCCAACCAAACAAAACCCCCAAAACAAACAGAAAAGCAACCAAACAAGTAAAAGAAAGAAACCAAAAGGAAAAAGGTGATCGGACTCCAGAGCTGAAAAATGTCAGAGGGGTTCCCAGGGCAGTAACATGCACCTTGAGGAAAGACATACACAGACAAAGGATCAAACCTTCCTGCTCCAGTGCAAAGAAAGGGTTTCCTGCTGCATAATATTACCTCTGCCAGAGAGGTTCCTTGGGTGCTTTTTAGATGGTTACCTGTTTATATGTTTGGTTATCTGATTATATGACTGATTTTTGCTCCTGCAACCCGGAGCTCTTAATTTCTCAGCTTTCTTCCCCAGAAGTGCAGGGTGTCATTTCTAAGCTTTATTGCCTTGCAAGGCAGAGAGAGAATGAATTCAGGTCTCTGAAGAGATTTGAAAATGCTTAGTGTCGTATGTGACTGCTACTCATAAAGGAGTTTGGCTTCTAAATGCTGCTGTACCCAGAAACATGGGAAAAAATGTTTGTTTTAGAGTCCTATTGAACTCCTGGAGGACAAACACTCTGTATCTGTTGAAGGCCACAATCATTGCCATAAGATTAACAAGAAAGGAAAAACACATGGCAGGCAGCCAGGAAACACAACTCTCAGAAGGTAAGCAGGCATAATCAACTGGGGACTCCAAAAAGATGCATTACTAATAGAATAAAACATACGACCCCATCTGAAGGCCCTCTTTCCGAGAAGGATGTAGCTAAACAGAAAACAATTATTTAGGGCTAAGAAGTAGTGTTAAAGCCATGGATAAAGACAAGAATAGGGCCAGCCCTGGTTGTGGTGGTACACTGAGAGCGGTGCTTTTGAAAGATCAGAGAGTGCATTTCTGCTCATGCCAGCCCTGAAGGAGAGACATACTGACCATCCCTGTCCTTTTCTGGAAGAACTAATTGTTGGGGGTTTTGTTTTGTTTTGTTTGTTTGTTTTGGGGTTTGTGGGTTTTTTGTTGTTGTTGTTGTTTTGGTTTGTTTCTTCTTCTGGCTGAAGAAAAATATAGTGAGGATATATGATAGTGAGGACAATAGGACTTTTCCATCACTGCTTCTGAGATTATCCTTGTTGGCCTTGCTCTGTTTCTATGCCAATCATACCCCACTGGTCAGACTACTCGGGCAGAAATGGTATCTCTTTGTTTTTGATAGATTTTTGTCCTAGTGTTTATCAAATTGATTTATATACGTATGTACCTGTCGGCACCCCCAATGTCCGCAACTGGAAATACTCCATTTTCCTGTGCAGTGTATAGTTCTCTCTTGTCCATTTTGAGCCTGCCATCTGCAAACAACCAGGAGCTGTTTCCACTTCGTGGAGTTCTGTTTTACCTCCCCAGCCATGGTCACGGAGTTGCACTTAATCACGCACGGGGGTTTTTTTGTGTAGCCTTGAATATGAAGCAGGAGTATGAAAGACAGGGACAAACCACTTTTCGCTTACCAAAAAGTAAACTTCTGTCCTTGTTTTAACGTAGTTGCTCTTTCTATAAAAGATCAAGTGCGCTTGATAGACTGACAGTCTCTCAAATTTTCACTAGCAAACAAAGGAAGGATTTGTAAAGATTCTGAAGCTTGATGAAGCTGCTTCACTCTTCCAAACAAGTCTGTCTCTGGCTTATTTGCAGAGCAGTTAGTCTCGCATTCCTCTTTAATCTTTACTCTTCTTTGGAACAGGTGATAGGTAGACTGATGCAATGTATCAGTAGACCTTCTTCGGCACACTGGGGTGTCTGTGTTGTACCGAAAGGCTGTGGTCTAATTCTGTGAATGTTCATATGCTGTGGGACTGGCTGTTACATCTACAGTCCAGTACTGTAGATGTAACTGCAAACAATTGCACCTCATGTTGACTGCGTTAGTGAAAACAATAACCTGCATCAATCACACCGTATATCTGACATGCAATTATTAAAAAGACATATTAATTAAGTCACTGGGCTTTTCTGATTTTCTGGTTATGAAAGAAAAGCAGAGCATTTTTCTTAATCTACAGTTACAAAATCATCATTATGGTATCCGTACCCTGGTGTAATACTGTGGGTTGGAACAAACGATGCCTTCTACATTTCTGATTTTAAATATCAGATGCTTTGGGCTGTTTGAAATGTTGGGTGGTGTTTTTTTTTTTAAGTACTTACTTTGATATTTCCTCGCCATATTGAGATCTAAGTGCAATATGGATGATGTTTCATGACGCAAAACCGTGTGACTGCATTATATTTGCATTCTATGTATAAAGGCCAACCAATGTGACTAACATATTGAAATCTGTTTGTGGGGCTCCAGGTTTCACACATCTAGTTCTGGGAATCGGAAAGGTGGCACAGGCCTGGGAACAGCTGCAGCTCTGTAATGCATTGTTCTGCCTACCTAGCTCCAGTTCAGTGGTCTGAGTTTCTTTGTGCCGTGGAGTCTGCCCCAACATCCTTTCGAAAGTGACACATCCTGATGCTGGAAGACCTTCCCAGGAAAGTTTCAGCAGGGAGGAAATGGGAGAATATAACATCTCATAAACTCCCTATGACTCCAGAACAAGGCCCAAAGGCTATCATTACTGATGCATACTGCTAGCGTCAGTTCCAAAAGAGGATCTCAATTTATTGTGTGTTGGGAGTTTCTAGGGTCAGCTCCATCCTGCTATGTGGTATAACAATGTGTCAGTTGCACAATAGGAGTAACCTCACAGTATTCATATGTCACTTCAACAAGAGAGCAAAAAAACCACCACTCTTGTAGTTGCAGGGTGGTTTGGTTTTTCTGACATTTAATTCTTACATGGCAGGCATCAGTGCTTTAATGGGTGAGATTTTTGGACTGAAAACAAAATCATTAATAGAAAACAGTTACGAGTCTGTGCTTCCTATCCTTGACAAACTTCCCTATTTCTTTCTTTTTTTCCACTTTTATTGTCATGTCATGTCAGAGCCGATTACAAGAGATGGGCTTTATAGCATTACATGGGTGGGCTTTGGACTATTGAGCTTCTGTTCTGGAGATCACAGACCTCAGTTTCACTGTCTTTGCTCTCTCCCTAACACAGTGAAAACACTGAAGTGACATCCCAGAGGTAAATTTTTTAGCCTTGAGTCTAAGTTCATGGATTCTGAGACAGAAGGAAAAAGTTGTATTTCACAGCCACAGACCAATCACAAAGCAGTTTCTATTGTGATGGAAAACTAAATAGCAAATGTGACTCTTGCCTCTCAATTACCCAGTATGTCATAGTGGCTGATCTCTAAAGATAGGCTAAGTTATGTCCAGGGTAAGTGTTGTATTTGGGCCCTGACTTGCTTCTCTGCCCTGTATTGTGTCACAGAAACAGGCTTGAAACACCTGCATGATGGGCAGCTGTGCTTTCTGGGAAGAGCCAGGCATAAGAGCAGCCTGACATAAAAACTGATTCACAATGAACAGAGCTGGATCCATTTTGCTCCTTGTTTTTTGTTGTATCCTTCAAATGTGATCTCAGAGACCTTCTTGGTGTACATAGATGTGTTCTGGGTTGTCCAGGACTAGGAGGATTTATTAGAGCAAGGGAAGTAAATGGTTAAGATTTGTCTTAGAGTAGCAGTTCAACCGGAGTCTGTAAAACTGCCTCGTGAATCTCTGGAAATAGTCAGTGGTTGATCCCTTGCTCAGCTGATTACTGAGAATAGTATACATGCCTTTAATTGCCATTATCCAGGAAAGGACATCTTTTGCTGCTGAGAGAATGGCTCTCGAGTTCATCCAACAACATGTGATTGGAGCAGGCTGGAGATAGATTGGAGCAGACTAGAGAGATTGGAGCAAGCTAGTGATTTACCTTCTCCCTAAATTGAAACCACTGCTAGGGGATGCAGGATGCCAGAAGGGGATGGTGGAACTGATTACTCAAAATCAAGTCAAAATCTAAATTTCCTCCTCTATTCAGGCCTTCCCCACACGGAACAGGGGATACATGAGCACATCTCATCCTCTCTGCTTCACAGGAACTGCCAATAGAAATTCCTTAGCTCTGTGAGGAATACAATCTGGGGCCTTGTGAATCGTGAGGTCACTGCAATAGAAAAATCACACCAGGCATTTCCAAATCCTCATGGTCACAAGGAGTGAACTTAATAAAACACTTGTTTAACTAACAGCAACTGAGGAGTCATGAGCAAGTGAATTCCCCATCACTTCCTCTTGCCACCTGTGATCTCTCAACCTCAGGAGGTTCAGAAGTTCATTCATAACCTGCATAAGAGCAGTACTGTGGGCCCGGGCACACGTAGTGGCGCATCAGCTCTGAGCCCTTTCTCTGCATCCTTGGCCAGTGGGGCTTCATATTCAGACTAAGAAGGTCTCCAAGGAGTGACAAGGCAAGGACGGGGCCCAGGTCAGTGCCACGCTGAGCCGCTTGCCTTGGCACGGATCTGAAAGCTGCTGCTCTGGGTTACTCATGGGTCTTCTCTGATGAGGCAGGAGAGGGGTGTGCTGGGTGTGTGAGGGAAGGCATTGTGCCCACTGCAACTCATTCAAGGCACATTTTGTCCAGAAGTGACACTATGGCCCACGTTCTTCCGAACAATTGCAACAGGAAAGCCCTGCCCGTCATCTGTCACTCTATTTCTCCTTCCTCCCCTCTCCCCGGATTGGGCACCACTGCCCGAGAGCAGTGGGAACATTCTCATGCGGATATCCTGTCAGGACAGCTCATGCTATGCCCCACCAAGGTCACAGGGAAGACATCAGCCACTCCACAAAGCTTTTGCACCCCTGGTGGAGTCCCTGAGGGTCAGGCAGGGTCAGAGCGCAGATGGGGCTCCCATCCCATTCCTGTTCAAACACCCAGCGGGTGACTGTTAGTTTTCAGTTTTGGTCTTTTGGCTACTCCGTCCCTGTGTGTTTAAGTATGTGTTGTGTGTGTAGGGAGGGAGTCACACCGATGTTTTTCGGAACCACTCATTTTCTTGCCTTGTTTTTTTCACTTTTCATAGCATTATTACTCCATTAATATTTCTGAAAGCCGAGCTTTACTCCAATGGCTTCTCATGATTAAAGACTAAATGCTGCAGAGGAGATGACAGTCCTCACATGTGCCAATGAGTCAGTGAATTCCTTTGTGAAGCCTAAGTCCATCCAGATGTTGACATCAGCTCTGATGCTATGTTCTTTCCTTATTTTCCTCTAGCATTGCTGGGTCTATTTAAGGTGGGTATGACGTGACCATCAATGAGGAAAGACAGGCTCTCTAAGAGGGTAAAATGCTTTCCTTCTTTCTACAATAGGATTGTGAAGCTCTTTCCACTGCCGTAATTCTTGGCTGTTGCCTTAAAAATGCTTGTGTTACAAATAGTATTGCTCATTTGGTGCTATTTGCGTTACACAGGCCCAAATGCCTAAAGGCAATCTAAGTACCTTTCTATGGGTCTAATTTGGATTTTCAGGCTCTTTCTACATGGGACTACACTGGTAAGCAGAGAGTACAGAAAAGCAAAGACCTATCTGCATGTGGCTGCTAGAAATGTTCTGCTTGCACAGTCTAAACCCGGTATTTTCATTAAATACAAAGGGAGAAAATAGTGTTCTGCCTACCTAGATTTCCCCAGCAAGTTTTCTATTTCTTTACTTTTTTTTGCAATCCATTTCTTAGAAACTGGACTCTGAATTGCACTTCTGAGCAGCTGCTGGGCTGGGTGTTTGCTTGCTGTGGGTCAGGGCAGCTCCATCATCTTCCCCTGCAGGCTGTACTGGAGCAGGCCAGGAAGTGCACTGCTCCTGAAGGTCAGTTCTGACGGGACCAGAGGCAGGCGTAGAGCACTGCCTGCTGCACAGGTTTTAGTGGGGCTGCAACGGAGGAAACGAGGATAGTGCCAAATGAATCATGTTCTAGGCTTTTCCTTTGCCTTCCCCACCCCTCTGGGTGACACAAGCCACTTTTTCATGATGCACATCAGCAGAATCGGATATTTTTTCTAGGACTTGACTTTAAATAGATTCCTGGAATCTGATCTCCAGAAACATTTACTCTGCCGAGTCCCCTCCCAGATCTGGGACATTTTCTTAAGTGGTACTTTGCTTTCCTGCAGTGGGATTCAGCCTGGAGATGCAGGGATTATAAATGGGGATTCCCCAATCTCAGCCTGTCCGGTTACGTCCAGCAAAATGGAGCTCTCAGGAAGCTCCTCTCCAGCTGTCATAACATACCCACACTGTAATGACCTGCCACAGTGCTCTTTCCTGTTAAGATATAACTGGTCAGCTGATGAGGGGGGCTTTAGAAGGGGAGCAGAGTAAGCAGAGCAGTGCACCTCTGGCACTGTTTAGTCTGGATGCCCTTATTCCTTTGGTACTGGGATTTGCCTGCTTTTGGTTAGGGCATCAGGCCCTTAGTTACAGATGCTACACACCTGCTGCACACATGAATCCTAGGCCTGCTGCTCAGCTCCTGACCCCTTTTCCAGGTACCAGGGACTTCCACTCCCCGTTCCAAGCCTTTGCACTTCTGTGCTTGCACCAGGCATTGCCTTCCTGAGCTTCAGCATCAGAGGCATAGCAGCTTTGGTTGCAGCTTTCTGGTCTTGGAGGTAGCTTTGGCCCCTTCCCCACATTGCCCCAAATACTGTCCTTTAAGTAGAGGAAGGGTAGGAAAAGTGCCAAGGGCAGGGACAGCTGCAAAATGGCAATTCTGACCCCATGCAAAACCAGGATTCAAGTCTCCAGAGCCTCTGTGCCAAGCTCCTTCCACCTGCTTCTGTGCCAGCTCCTTCCATAGTGCTGAATATGTCTGAAGGCAGCTGTCAATAGGCTGGAGTACCAGTGACTTGAAGTCTATGCTACAGTTAACACAAACTGACATCTCCCTGTTTAGTCTCCTCTATAAAACTCTTATATCTACTCTCTACTTTTCTCTCCCTCTTGCTCTTTCTTTTTGCTTGTTTGTTTCATGATCTCTGCCAAAAATACATTGATTTACTTGTAGCAAGTCATGCCAGGATCAGAACAGCCATATCTGAATTTATGGTCTAATTTTCAAACAGAATAATTTCCTGCTATTTTCCTGCCTCCTGAGTCAGAACAGTATATTTCTACATGCTGCCAGGCACGGACAATTCTTATTTAGAGATGAAACCATTCCAAACCAGAGCCAGTATGTCTTTCAAAGGCCAAGTCTTTCAGTTCTTATTCAGAATTTTAATTGTAATGGTCCAGACACGTGTTTCCTCGCAGCCTGTACATTACAGCTCTCATGATGTTCTTGATTGCATTTCAGAGATGCAGAAAGAGTGATGAAGGTTACTTTGCAGGGCTTTTCAGAGGTGGTGTTGGGCTGCGTTTGAGTTATTTGTTTATGAGATTAGTTTATACAGTGCTGCTGCAGAGCTGGTAACAATTTTCATTATGTGCTAGCTGGCTGTAGAACATCTTCAAAAGGGATCTGCTCTATCTCATGGCAGAAAGCAGCACAGGTATGAAAGGAACTCTAAATACTTAAAAAGGCGGCACACAAACAGACTTTGTCCTCCTCCTCAACGACCCATCTTGACAGCACTGGTTTGATAATCAGCAGCTTCTGTGCATTGAGCCAGCCCCATCTGGCCCAGTGACTCAGGGATGTAAGGCAGGAAGGAGGGCTTCTTCCAGTCAACTCTTTGACTGCTTATTTTCAGTCTCAGGGGCCCATATCACATCTGGAGTTTGCCCAGTCATGGGTTTTGGTTTTGGGTTCATAGTGTGAGAGAGCATAGGGAGGGTTATTTTACCATCCAAAATTTCCAGTAGTGGACTGTGGCATTCAAAATTAAAATAAAATAAACAAACAAACAAAATTGTCATCCTTCCTGCAAGGCATCATCTGCTCTTAGGGGTACAGGAAAAAAGAACCACAAAAACCACCACCAACAAAAAAAAACTTCATCATTAACTTCATCACAAAATTCCACAGGGACAGGCACTACAGCAGCCTGGCGTTCCAGGTGAGTATGAAGTCAACGTAGTCTTGCAGACATCTACATGAAATGCTGAGTTCCTCATTCAGTGAAAGCCCTGAAATACTCCCAAACAGTAAGCCCCAATTTCCTCGCTGGAAGAAGACACATTAAGGGACACTCACAATTTAATGTGTTCGGTGCTGACCCAGATCAAACTGTGGCACTCTGTGTAATCCCTGGTGAAAGGCAAAGCAAAGAGCTACATGGAGGACTTCCAAGGCACTGGATGTGAGACATGCTCTCAAACAAAGCTCAGCTAAAGGGAAGGCCCCAGATCCATGCCAGATGATAAGATGGGAAAGAAGGAATTAGCTTTCTCAAGAGGTCCTTCTAAAGGAAGGGATGGTATAGGATGGGGGAGAAACTCAGCCTGTCTATACCCTTTCCTCAATTAGAGCAAGAGTTGGCTCTCCCACAATCTTTTATTTTACTTAGGGTGTTTTATGAAGGCTTCCAGGTGTTTCTGTATCTCTTTCCTCGCTCTTTCCTTTCCAGGAGTGGTGATCTGCGGCTCTCAGGGAAGGCTTTGCACCCTATTGGTCACCAGACCCTGACAACGGGCTGGCTGTGGACCTTTGGATTTTCCCACTGACCTCATTTTTCAAGGCTGCATTTTCCACCTCTGATGGTTTCAGGCTTGATCTTAAAATAACTGCACCTTGCAGTGATTCACCCACATCTAAGGGTTGGGTTTCTTGGCCTCTTCTGAGTCAGGGTGTGTTGCTCCTCACTGATCACTACTCCGTTTGTCCCCAGGAGGGCCTTTTGACCATGCTCTGATAATTTTTTTTCTGTTCTAGTCACATTGAAATGTATTTCACACCCAATATCTGTCAACAAGGGGAGAGAGCTGAGGATATCATGACAAACTTTGACTTGGAAAGGTTTAGTATTAGGTGCTTATGTATTTTCCAAAAACAGGTACAACTGAGTATTGCCATGGTGACATAGCCCTTCTTAATTCTCTTAAGGAACAGAAATTAGGGGTCTTATTGGCCAGAGAAGGAAGGTGTGGACCCAGGGGCCCTGGAGATGACACATACTTCTTCATGAGTTTGGAAGCCCACAAAGTCCAGGGAGAGAAAGCATCATTCAAAAATTGCTAGCCACATACATCCAAGAGCAGTATTAAATTCACCAAAGAAGAAGAAAAAAAAAGAGTTTTAATCAGTACAAGAAACACATATCCTCTGTGGCTGGTTGAGTTTTTTTGTCTGTGTGGTTATTTCCCACCTATATTCTGGTTTCTGAGCAAGAAAGGAAGACCTGCCTGGTTTTTACCAACCATGTATGTACAGAACAAGGTTAAAATTCAATAATCAGTGAATTTTAAACCAGGCCCCCCCCCCAAAAAAAAATCCACCTCCCTTGCAGGCAGAGTAGAGGATGAGCCTATTTTATTTTTTCTTACACCCTGACATTGTCTGGCTTCAAGCACCTTGTCCAGTATTGCACAGTAACAGGATGTAAAGTTACCACATATCCTCAATTTAGGTTTCGGTGAGAAACAAAGGCTCTATGTCATTCTATTGGGGAATTCACCAGTATTCCTGCCAGCTCATCATCTTCCTAATGTTGCCAAGTAGTAAGGGATTAATTGCTAGAGACGGACAAGAAAAAAAATCACAAGATACGACAGAAAAAGAAACTTTTTGGAAATGAGCTTATACAAGATACATTTGCTTGCACTTTGATATTTGAATCCTTTTTGTTCACATCATCAGGCTTTTGACAGAAGTTCTGGTGTCTGTGTGCATGCCTAGTTTATAATGAAAAGAAAAAAGAGACTATGTGGTAACAGTGAGGAGTTCAGGGGCTGAGGATTTAAGGAAAACAGCAGCTACCACAGGAATTGGCAACCTGCATGTCCTTTAAAACAGAAATGCCTAAACAGTGGGTCATGGCTGGTGTCAAAAGCCATTTCACCTGGTTCATGTTTTCAGCTGAGATTGGCTTAAGCAGGTATGAAATAGCATAGGAACTGATATCAGCTAGTGGTCCCAAATCACTTGTTGATACTGAGCTGGGAGCTGCATATGGGACTAGAGAGATCATTGCCATGACTTTGGCATCATCCCTCCTTTCTTCCAATGACACAGTCTGAGTACGTTGTCAGACTAAAGCTGGGAAAAGCTAGAGAGAACACGCATGGGCAGGAGGGTTTGCTTGGCCCTGTGTAATTCTATGTTAGCTCCTTCTTAAAAATATTCCTCAGAAGCAAATTTGTCTGCCAAGTTTTAGCATGGCATGAGATATGTACAGTCACATAACCCTCCACCTCATTCCAAAAATGGAGAGGGACTAAGAAAAGACCAACTCAGGTTTAGCTATCGCAACGCAGAGGTCCTGAATGTCAGTCAGCCAGGGGTACACTGTGATTTTACCATAAAGTTTCAGCTGCAAAGATCCCTCCTGTGCTGAGAACTGGGAAGGATGTATGTGGAAAGGGAAAAGAAAGGAGAACAGCTGAGGTGGAAGGCAAAGGGGGTGACAGCATGGGACAAGAAGGATGCTGGAGAAGGATGGAGAGAAGTGGAGCCTTTCAACCCCTCACCAGCAGTGGCACCTGTCCCAATCTTGGACTCACTTGTGTTTCAGTGGCTTGTCTTACTGCCATGGCTTTGGGAAAAAGAGCCTGTTTACAGGAAACAAGCTGGCTGTGCTTCCCACAGCCTTGCTGGGCTGGGGTGGAGGCAGAAGCTGGCTCTTTTTGCTGCTGAGAAAGGTCCAGCTTCTAGGGGTGTGTGAATGCTGCAACTCACTTCTTCCCAACCCTACCTCCTGCCCTCGGCACTGACGCTTCCCCACCCCAGCCTCAGCCACATGGGTGTTTGCAGGGGTTTGTGGTTCCCAAAAGGGCTGAAGGATCCCTGGAAGCTGCTGGGCCCATGTTGTGGCTAAATCCGTGGGGACAGACCCCTGCCCGGTATTACCCTCCCTCGCATCCTTAGGCTGCACTGAAGACGTTTAATGAACAGATTTCCTGTAATAGATGGCAACAATGACAAGAAAAATAAGATGTTGCACCACATCTTGGCAGAGGTGGCTCAGAAGGACAATTCAGGCAGCTGTCTGTCCTTTCCCAGCCCTCTCCCTCTGTTCCCATGCACACTTGCTTACGGGTCATGCTGAGGGCTGAAGAAAAAGCTGTGCACTGTCTTCTTAGTAGCAGGCACAGAGGTTATCATTCCAGCCTTGAAAACCAAGGCTGCAAACAGGGAAAGGGGGAGGTGACATATTTTGGTAGAAATGAGTATTTAAAATGCATCATATTTGTTCGATTGGCCTCTTCCCTACCTCCCTCGCAGCTTGTAAAATTCCCGCTGTCTCCCTTCCTTTTCAGGCAAATGCTTGGCTTGTTTCTCCCAGCACACTGCATTCCCGTCACCCTGTCCCTGCGGCTACTAACCCACCTCCTAAAGCTTAAAGAGGACCTCGCGGGCCAGCTTCTGTCCCAGTCCTCGCTGCGGCTGTTGCCTGACTTGTATACAGCAGTATGTGTTGGATGGAGCTGCTGCTCCTGACGAACAGAGGGTGCCAAACCGCATGAATCTGGGGTTTGGCAAAGTCCGGCTGCTCTCAGCTGGAGAGGCAGGGAACGCCGGGGGCAGCAGCCCCAGCACAGTGGGTTCGTCACTGGCGAGGAGGGGCTGGTCCTGGAAAAAGGGAGATGTCCCAGTTAGTCATCGCCCACCCGCTGGTAGCTGGGAGGCACTCTCGTAGCATCTGCTGCTCGGCAAGGCACAGACAGGGTCAGCAGTGGTGAGGGCTGATCCCTGAAGAGCGAAGGGCCACTGCTCCAATCCAGCTACACATTCTCCGCTCCCCACAAGCCGTGGGGCTGCTGCCAAGAGTCGGCAGTCAATAAGCTTAATGCTGTCATGATGTTTATTCAGTGCATGTTTAAAGACATGGGGGATGGCAATCGCATGCACGTTGCAGTATGTGGCCGTGCAAAAGGTGTGGGACACTGGCAGGAGGAAAAGGGTGTCTGGGATGACAATCTGTACCTGCCGTTTGCATGGCTTGCCATAGCTCCGCATTCCAGGTATTTCCAAGAGTTTCAGTTTAACAAACAAAAGACATTAAAAGCACATGGGATTTACTTAAAAATACACAAAATGTATGTATACAGAAAAAGAGCTTTCCCCTTCCCAAAAGTGAAGGACAACAAAAAGGGATCCAAAAGTTTCTCAGGTATTTCACAAGTATATTCAACAGGCAAGAGGTACACGTGTAGGATGTTGTTTTTCACAAGCTGTTGTTGTGTTCCTCACTTGTATCTCCCAAATACACTTTGGAAACATCTTTCTGAGGAAATTTAGTGCTGAGAAAGCTTTGGGTAAGAGTTCATAGATACAAAGCAAATGGGTTCTGTAGGAATTCACCTTCAGTAAGGACTGATGGAAACTGACTTAGGAAACCAGCTGCCTGTCTGGGATTTCTGGGACACTTCTGCTTCAGCTGTCCATTGATAAGGTCTCCAGAACAGAGATATCTCTGTGATAACTGCAACAATACTCATAACAACCAAAAATTAGCTAATTGGAAGTTCGAGTGACAGCCTGGAGAATAGCTATACAAGTTTTGATCTCGTGTCACATGTTTACCCCCGATGGGAAAAAAGTGGAAAACAAAAGTCATGAGACAAAAGGAGTGTGGACCTCATCACTAGGGCCCGGCACTTGCAGCTTGCCTTGTGCATTGAACCGTACAGGTTGCAGATGCCTGCCAATGTCTGTCTCTGCTTCCCCTTCACCTCCATTTCACAAAAGAAGGTCTACAGTACTCTCTTTTATTTGAAGACCTTTAAAAATCACACAGAATATTCCATGGCTGCAGACCTAAGCCATCCTTCCCTTGGGAAACTGCTAGGTAGGTTGTATGTAACCCTGGCAAGACACATTGTCCTACAGTCTCCTAACTTTGACCCTTTCATATATCCTTTTATTGCCCGCAAGAAAAACAGACTCATAAAACACAACTCATTAAATGCCCACGCATTGTGAGACGCTACAACTAAGCCTCTGCTGTTAAGGCTTTCAAATTTCACATGGTATTAAAAAGTTTACAGGACACTAGGTCCTCTTTAATATTGCAAAACAACCTTTTGGGTCATTTGTGCTATAAACTAGCAGTGAAAGTGAACCAAAGAAACCCAGATTTTATTGTAATCCATGTTACTAGGAGTTGTGCTTTAACACTTCAAGACTTGGCCCGAAGGTAAAGAAGCAGTAGCTTTTACAGACTTTTTTCCAGCAGAGAGAGAGGTTGGCAAGGTACAGAATGAAATAATCCAAGGAATGCCACCCCAAATGCACTGAATCCCATGGAGAATTTGATGCAGATTGCTTAGAAATCTCATGTCATTTTTTCTGCCAAAGTGCAGATCAGGCAAAGTGAGGGAAACGTCTTTCTAATTTAGTCCTAAGGATCCCATTTTGAGGCAGTTTACCAGCATCAAAAGAGGTAGCATTTTCCTTTACTGTTCTGAAAAAGTGGAGGCAGGCACTACAAATCTCCTTTCCACACAACAAAATGCCTCTTGGGTATCACAGATTTATCTGCATCTCATGCAGTCCAGGGCTTTTCTGCAAGGACTCTTCAAAAGCCTTATTTGTATGATCAAGGACATGTAATGTTGTCATAGCTGAGAGAAGAACTTCAAAACAGATACAGCCTAGCATTGTAATCTGAAAACCTGTGGATTTTTTCACTTCATCAGCTGGTTTCCATGTCTTTCCAGCTCGATTTTGTGTGGGCAAGAAAATGGTGAAAACAGTTACAAGACATTTGTGAGGGACTTGGCTCACGTAAGTGTGAGATTTGAAAAATCTCCTGAAAGCCACCATTAGAAACCTTCAGGGAAGAAGAGAATTCCTACCCACTAGCTCTTCCATATGGAGTTTTGTGGTCATAGGAAGAATTAGTCAAGAAAGGTAACCAGAAGCATTGATTTGGCATGGGTCAAAAAGGGGTATTGCAAGAAGAGTTTTTGAGTTAACACTAGGTCCTGAAGATCTGAAATCTGTGCAACATGACCATGTGTGGATCCTTTCTTCATTCAGTGTCGTTACATGGAAAGCAGGGCTTTACTCGCTGGCTTGTGTCAAAACAAGTGTTGAGCAGCTTGGTGCCTTAAATATCCTCAGGTGATACCCTCAGGTCCTCCAAGACTGCTGAGAGATAGGTGCCCAAGGCTTTGGGGGTGTGTCAGCTCACCAGCCATCAGCCCCTGCCCACGGCAGACGATGCGCAGCAGGAGGTACACATAACATCCATGCTCCTGGGTGTGGTCCTGGGTTGACTTGGGACCAAGCAGGTGGGAGACAGGCTGTGGTGTAAATGGCGGTGTACATGCCTGCAGTTGTCTGAGCTTGTGACATAAGACCAGTCATTAAAATACTACAGAGACACTGTTTATAAACTTGAGGACCTTGGTGACCCAAGCCAATGATCTGTCTGTATGAAAGTACCAGCCATTCATATTCTGTCCAGTACATACCTAATGAAACTGTGTAACTCTGCAACAAACAAAGCCTGAAATCACCCTGCTTCATAATTAAAAAAAAAAAAAATCTCGGTAGAGTGTTAAATTTATTTGTTGCATCATGTTGCTGAACAAAACAGAAAATGGGATCTTCCCCTGCCCTCATGTCCACAGAGTTCAGGGCTGTTAAATTAACTAGGTTGCTGTATTTTATTAGTATTTGTTAAGCATGTGCAATATGATCCAAAAGACACAATGCAGTTCCTGACCTCAGATTCCATTTAAAAAATTGGACATCAAATGACAAGGAGCTCAGAGAAGATCAGAAGAAGTAAAGTCTGCTTTAGGAGTGGAAGGATTTATGCGGTAGCCTGGCATTTTATTGTCCGTGTTGGGCTCTGCTGGGAGTTTGTCATTGGTTTGTGCCAATGCCACAGAGCCTGTGCTAGTCCCAGAAAGATTTTGATAGGGAAATATATGGGAATTTGACACTCTGAGTCAAGAAGGTTGATCCTTGGCTGTAGAGCAGGAAAAGATCAAGGAACTGGAAAGAAAAAAGGAAAGTGGCAAGTGGGAAATCTTTGCTTACGGTTGCAGCAATTCCCAAACTTGAAACAAATGATGGCAGCTTTTCCCCAATTTCCACTGGCAGCACCTCAGAAGGATTTTGCCTTTTTGGCATGAGTGATAGGTCTCAAGTAGAGTCTTTATTTCATAGCCCACTTCATCCGCTTACTGCTAGCACAGAGCTCCAGACTGGACAAACCTTTAGGTTGTGTTTTCTTGCTAGAGCACCCAGTGTTTTTAACATCTGGACACAGCTGGCCTAACCAAAATGTTTGGACTGTATTTAAGAAATCCTTGTGAGAGGTGCTGGCTGGTGATGTAAAGGAGACTGATCATCTGTCTGGGTGAAAGCAATGTACCTGTAGGTATTGCCATTTTTTATAGATGGAGGGAAAATACAGTGTGATATCTCAAAGACTGGAAGTCAAGTGCAAGGCAAAAGTCAGTACCTTAAAATCCTTACTCCCAGTGCTGCTTTTTAAGCACAAAACTGTCCGTCAGAAAAAGCACTAAAGATCAATGCTTTAGTTATCCTTTTGAAGTACTTGCACGTTGGCACCCTCTCTTTGTGCTTCAGGTACGATGAATAACTTCAGGGGTGATGAATACCCCCATGCTGTATCACAGTCTGAGACCTATGTGCCAAGCCTCCCTGCCCCACAGGAGGTGATGGCTCACACTCACACATTTAGTGTCTTTCTCTTTGCACTGCAAAAAAAAAATACAAAAGCACCCTGAACAAATGCATTAAAAATCAGAGTCGTGGTTCAATGGAATAATTCAGCAACAGCGTAGAGAAAAGATAATTTCAGGTGACACCCATGCAGGACAGGTTATCAAACTTTAAAGGGCAGGCTTACTCAGGGCTGAGCCCAAAAATATACACGGGGGATCACGATATGGAAGCAGCTATTCTGCAAGAAAGTGTGAGAGCCTTTCCCTGAGGAACCCCTACCCCAGATCCACATGAGCACAAAGGAGAAAAGTTAGGCCTGGAGGTGTTGCCAGAAGGGTAACATACCTTATGTAAAGCACATTACAAAAGCAAATGCTGAGCTAGCAAGAATCTCTCTCTAGTAGCAGTGGGAACCCCCTCCTGCTTTATTTTGTGAAGTATCTTTCATATCTTCTGCCAAAGACTTTAGGCGACATCAAGTTTTGCAAGGAGGCGAGTAATAATAGAGCCAAAACTTGGTTCAGACTGCCAATAAGGAGTTGCTGTAGCCTGGAACAGTGAAAGGTCATCCACAAAGACATGAACACACATTTTTTTGCCCCAGATTCTGGACCAAGTGTTCTGAGGAAGAAGCAAACAGTTGGGCTGGGTCCAAAGCATGGGGAGAACTTGTAATTAATCTTTTTGTAATTCTTTTCCCACCCTAAATCTTCCACATTTCCTGCCTCACTTAACTCTTTCCAAAGTATCCTCCTGCAATGTCACAGTTGCTGAGGCTTGATGCAGACCAGATACAGGCCAGATGGCCCCCTGAATGCCACCCTTAGGCACCTCTTATGGGTGACTGCTTTTCGGTGTCACAACTGCCACTTTCCAAGAGTGCTTTAAAGCTTGGTCTGAAAAATTCATCTTGCCCTTGAGCTTCAATAATTGCCTGACAGTAATTTTTTTCACCTTTTCTGGGCAGTTGAATACCAACTTCTTACACAGCTGCACATTTTTAGGAACAGGTTCAGCAAGATGGTACAATAAAGTTCGCCATCGCACAGCCGTATGCATAAACCCATCTTCAGGGGTACCCAGCAGGCACTCTGTGAATCACAGAATGTTTTGAACTGAAAGGAGTGTAAACATCATTTCCAAGTTTAAAATTTCATCGCATTTGCTTTCCTTTGCAGCAATGAAGTTGGAGTTTCAATTCATTTTCTCACCTTCTCTATGCCTCTCTCTTTTCCCAGCTCTGGTTGGGACATTGGAAAGAAGATACAACGCAGCAGCCCCCACACTGTAGCATGGATGGCTGCCTCGTGCTTCTCAGGTTAGGAGTTCTGTTAGTACTTTTAAAGGACCAGAAAAAAGAAAGAAAAAAAGAAGAGCCTGTCCTGGTTTGAACTGTAACCACACCTGTGGCTCCCCAAAGGCAGCAAGCCAAACAGCCAGGGGTGCAGCAAGCTCATCTCTTCAAAGTTTGTCCCTTTCTGTGGTTTTGGGCATTTTAAACCTTTTTCAAATCCAGATGCACTAGCAGTGCTGGAACTGGAAAACTCAGAAGCTGTGGAGTGAGGCACACCATGGCTGTGCTCACCAAGCTCATGACCAGCTGCCTTTACACCTCCACAGAGCCGAGCTCTTTCTTTACGGCTATGAATGGGGAGAAGTGACCAGTTCTTGCTGTCCGGGAGTGACCGTCACCTGATGCCTCCACATCAGTGGTGCAAAGAGGGGGGTACACTGTCTACTCCCAAGATACTTTCCCTTCTCCCTGTCCCATGGCTCTTTGAGAGCAAACTTCACTTTTTTTTGATGTATATATGTTAGTTTCTAAAGCATCAGTCCCTACCTTGTGTCCATTTAAATTAACGTCTGGACTAAAAACCTAGGTGCAAGAGGTCAAGGATTTCTCAAATAATCATTCTATTGTGCAAGGTGATGCTGTTTGTTTAGAGCAGGTGCTGTCTCTGCTCTTAAGGAGATAAAAATTAGCCTTGTTGCAGTTGGGTAGTTTCTGGGGTGCACTTCAGAGTGGCAAGGCAGATCCATGCTTTAAGCATGCTGGAGGGAGGATTGAGACCCCCCGGGCTACTGCAGGAGTGCATTCCACTGAAACAGAAGAGTAATGGATAGGCAAAAAACCCTCTAGGTTTTCCAGTCCTTGAAAAGAAGCATTATTCTCTGGAGTGAAAATGGGAACAACAAAAAGTAAAATTTTATCCTGTTAAATAAAACAGAGAGAAGAGGGAACCAGTGGAATGAGGTCGTTGGAAGCACCTTGTAAAGCTGTCTGTAGTATCCAGCCTTTACAGTGACGTTCAAAGGCTTGGTCTTTTTTGCTACCTGTGTTTCTACTTGCCAAATCTCATCGCAGTGACGGGTTTTTTAACATGAGAGAAGGATCTGAAGTGATGGATGATACTCCCACCACCTCCAAAAAGCCAGGAGAAAGGCTCCACAAAGGAAAGTATGGCAGTTTCTTTCAAAAGAGTGCAAAGAATTCAGTTTCCAAATTTCTATCTGCTCCTTCAGAGCAATTTAGCCTTTTTTTTGTTGTTGACCGCTGTTGGTTTTTGTTGTTTGTTTGGTTTGGTTTTTTTCCTGTTTGCATCCAGTAAAGTATTTTCAGTGAACCTGACACACAGTTAAAGTTCTGCAGTCAAGTGATGAGTGTCTTTCCTGAAGACACCACCAGAAAAGAACCTTTTCTCTGCTTCTCAGCTATCCTGTGCCAGCTTTGTAAGGAACAGCACAGGCCCATATGTGTGTTCATTGTGGATCTGGTATCTTGCTTCACACATCTACAGCCAGAACCTCTGTCCTGGATCTCACACTGCTCCACTGCTATAGTGAAACAGCATTTGCAGTGTCCCACAAAACAAGATTAAAATTGTTCTAGGAACTGTAATGGAGACTAGAACAACATGTTGGGCCTCTCTTCATAACAAACCCAAAACAATCCAAAGCCTGCTTATCTTTGGGGAAGTTCAGGTTCAAGTCAAAGACTGATAAAAATTCTTCCCTTGCTCTGTTGGACAAATCCAGGTTGTTCAAGAAAGGACGTAAATTGGTTTTGGAAGCTAAATAAAGACATGATCTCTCAATAGTGAGGAGGTATGAGCTATAGATGTGATGCTGCAGAATTCTCTTCCTCATAATTTGGCAAACAGGTTTGTAGAGGACTGAATAGTTAGACTAGGCTGTTGCCAAGCCCAGTAAATTCCTTTCTTGTAAGGATGGTGCATTCCATAATGAATAGCTAAGATGATCTGTTCAATGAGCCCTTTGCAAAGCGCAGACTCTCTTTAAAGTAAAAGCTGTTGCAGGAGTCGTTTCTATTATAACTGTTGTGAGCTATAAATACACAGTAAATTATCAGTCAGGTATTTTCTACATGGCTGCACAATATTCCTAACTTTGCACATAGGCATATTGTTTAACCCTTTCTTTTCTGCTATCTGGCAATTCCTGGGGCAGAAGGGAGGACCCATCATGTTAGTCAAACTCATCAGTTAGCAGTGCTGGAATACTGAGGAGTGGCCCAGGATAGGATGGGGAAAAGGCTACAGTAAAAGAACTTTCTTCTATCTGTTGATAGGCATGGTTGATACACATCACCATGATGTAGAAACTTGTGATGGTGAGTTTTAGTGACTTCTCTTGACCGTTTTGACTGCTCCGTGAATAACAGTGGCCCCAAATGTAATATCCGATCTGATTCTGCTCTATCTCTACGAGAAATCATGGAGTAGTGCTCTCTGCAGGGGCCTGCCTCTGTGATGGGGCTGAAAAAATCTGCACCAAGGAAAGCAAAAGCATGACCATTGAAAAGGGAAACATAAAAGTCACCAGAATTGCAAATGGGTTTCTGGGGTTGGGGAATCTCCATGTGACTCTTGAAGATAATTTTTAACTGAAGAAAAAGGGGGATTCATTCTTCTTTTTAAAAACCGTTAATAAAAATACAGCTTACAGATGCACAACCTTACATTGACATTTAATCCTGAAGAATGAAGATTTACAGGGTTGTACCTAGGGCTCCAAAGACAAACAATTTTGCAATATAAGATGGTGCATCTGGTTGCAAAAATTTGGTTTTGTTACTTTAAACTTTAATTTCTGCAGCCTTCAGGCATTCAGCAAGGAAGATTGTCTGAAAATTTCAAAAGGTGTATTTTGAGGACTGGTCACCAAAATCCAGAACTTAACACTGAAATAAAACTTGCTGACTCTTTCTAGCAATATTTATTAGAAAGATTATCACTTTCCAAACAAAACCTGATGCTCCCAAGTGGATGTGGAAGGACTTGGTCTCCTTTTCCCATCTTTACTGGTGACTGCCAATAACCAGAAAGTAGGTATCATTCTGGGAGGTGCTGTATTGGCCTTTCACCTTAAGAAAAGCCTTCTGCATAGAAAACCCCTTTCATTGCTTTGTTAAGGTGCTTTGCACTGCAGTGTTAAAAAGAGCCATTCAGAGGGTCATGAATTTCACTCAAGATCCTACGCGTGGCACAGATCTGACAGAAAGCTGCCGGAATGCACAGACACGTACAAGAGCTGTGCAAATCCGGACTACCAAAACTCCAACATCTCTAAGAACCTCCAATAACATTTCACTTCCAGGACCCTGCATGCCCCTCAAAGCATGGCACCGTAATCTCAGTTTGGCTATCAAATTCAGCCGGTTGTGGTTCAGAATTGGAAATTCAAAGCCCCAGGATGTGTGCATGTGGCAAAAGGCTTTCAGCCAACAAGTCTGGAAATCTGAAATTATGTATTTTGAACTATAAGTAGCCTGAGAGTTGAGATATTTAATAACAATGACAAGAGTCTGTGAATTTCTGGTTTGGAAAAAAAACAAGAATAACTTTCAAAACCATATTCAGGAGCGAAATTAACTATAGAAGGTGGTTGCCTCAGGTTGAGATTCCAGGTTTAGAGACAAGTAATAGCCATTTTACTGTCAGAATTGTTTAGAGCAAGGAGAATACAACAACTAGGTCAGAAGGATTTTATTTCTCAGCTTCAGATTAAATTAGAGCTGCTCCAAAACCACGTTGCTTTAGAAGCGACAGATACATTTGCTCCTGCAAAAAGCCCAGTGTGAGTCTTGGCAGAGAGAAAGGGCTTTTGCTATGTCCATGAAAACATCTGCACGGGTTCCCTGGACCCTGAATGTGCTAGCAGTGGGGACCCAGCTGGTACCGAGAGCAGAGCAGGGGGAGGGAAAACTAACATCCTCCTGGAATGGAAGGCAAATTGGGTTGCGTGGCTCACACCAGCTTCGCATCGACAAACAGCACTCGCTGGAGTCCCAGAGTCACCAGAGCTTGTTTTTCACAAGGTCGTGCAAGGTTCACTCCCATCCTTCTTGCCTGTCGGTCCTGAAACTACCTTAGCCCCGTGCCTCTGTCGCTGTGTCTGTGCACATTTTCAATTGTTTAATAAGCAACTGTCAGTGCTGAAGTGGAGTTGTTTTCACAGCTAGAAATGTATCTTCTGCTTGGGTTGTTCTCTTCTGGGTATGCCTAGTGCTGCTCATGTGTTTTTTCTAGATGGAAGTTATCCACAAGAGCTTCTTCAGGCTCTATCACAAATTTTGTCTCAGAAGGCTTCTTCACACCTGAAATAAAATTCACACTTTGCGAATGACAGTATTAGTTTCCAGTACACACCTCTGAGAGTGTGCTCTGCTCCAAAATGTCTTCCTTTCAGGTTAAGAAAGGAAATTTTTTTCCTGTCACGGCAAAAGAGACCTGGACTCTGACATTTTGGGTTGCTTTGGCCAGACTATTGAGAGAACTTGTGAAGTTTTTTGCAAGGTATGGTGATGTCTACAGGCTGATGGGATGGTGCTAGAGTCAGTAAATCAGATTATTATGATCCTAAGGTGCTGATGACCATTTTCACTGCTGTTTTTTCTTGGCCTTAGTTGTGGGGGTTTATATAAACAGGGAAATTTTGTTAAGAAGCCAGAGGAAGGAACAGGGATACCTCGTGGACCAGAACTAGACACATTCTGGATGAAGTGTTGTTCAACATCCCTTTGGAGACAAAAAATATTGACTTGAACAATGCAAATGGGATGTTGTGAGACTGTAGAAAACCTCTCACTCCCTGAATCCTAAATAACCACAGCACAGCTTTATCTTCAGTGTTACTTGGAATTGTATCAAGGAGGCTTTTTTCCCTCCCTCTTTTTCTTTCTTTCATTCCATTTTTTTTTTTAAAACCTCAAGGTCAAACAAAACATATGCTTAAAAATAAAGCTTTATCAAGAGAGATGGAGGACTAAAGGGCTTCCTATTTTTAGTAAGGGCAATCTAATCTAAGCAGAAGTTGTTCTGGGCCCCTCTCTGTTTTCCATGAAAGGTAGGTGCTCCTGGGATGGTTCCCAGGGCTTTCTGTGGCTTCTGTTTTCAGATGCAACCCAAGCCACTGAGTTTTATTGAGCAAGCATCCTGGAAAGTCCTGAGCAAAATGAGAGGCAGCTGATAGTCCTAGAATACCAGTACTTTCAGTAAGGTCCTGCAGCTGTATCTCTGGGTTGTGAATTCTCATAGGCTTTAAGCCAAGCTCTTTTCCCCAATCCTCCCCCAGCTACTGATACGGTCCTTGACAGGGGAAAGCATCTGTCCAACTGAAAGCACAGAAAGTGATTAAGTGCTTTCTTAATCAGGGCCTTGTAATTCTTATATTTGACTCTTGGCTTAGTCAAAGCCAGCTATTTCAGTAAATTTAATGTGGAATTGGATGGAAATGGTAATGAGACAGAACTTTTCACTTCTAGGTCATCGCTGAACAATTTTTCAGGAAGGAAAACCCTATAAAATTACTGTTGCTTGAAGGCAGTCAAGAGTGCATTTGAAATGTTGAAGCACAAATATCTTGGCTGGTCTGACTGCTTTGTATTGTCAGCGTTATGGGAATTTGCTTGTGAGTTTACTGTGCTGAGACGAGAAATTTACTTTTGAAACACCCAACAGACAGCTGATATAAAGCCCTAAGATGGAGAAAAATAAAACACAGTTCTTCTTTTGCAACCAGGAGAAAAAGAAATCCCTCTCCCATTAGCCTGAGACTTTAAGCTATAGCCCATATAGAATGAAAAATTGCAGAAGAGGTCACTAAGAAATCTGTCTGGTTGGTTCTGACCTGTAATGCCTGGACCTGGGGGGTCTGTGCACTGCCTCTTGTAGGAGACTGAAGAAAAGAAGGCAAGTCATCTGATTACTGGGAGGATTAAAAGTACTTTACAGAGGAAAAAAAAAAGGTTTCGTGACCAACAAAATTATCACCAGAATGTTCAAACTTATAGGAAAAGAAAAAAGAAATAAAGCCAGATTTCTGTGTAACCTGATGACTTTATGCTTGGGAAGCAACAATCATTAAGCAGAATGAGATATCTGGGAGCGGGGAAGTAACAGAGAGCCAGGGCTGCAAACCAACCTTTTTTTATTCTAATGAAAGAGTCAATCTCATCTAAGTTTGCAGGAAAATTTGCCATGCCTGGGTCATGTGGAAATCTGAAGCAGGCTGCCCTCCTTTCCATCTCTTCAGTGCTAAGCAATGATCTACATCCCCGAGAAGTTTGGAGAGGAAATATACATAAAGCCTGTAAGTATTTACGAGGGCTATAAAAAAGAGCTTTGCGGTAGTTGACATGGGAAGTGATTAAGGTACCTTACAGGCAAAGCTTGCAGAAAAGAGGGAGAAGTGATGCCAGAAGAGAATCTGGCAACAATTCCGAGGTAACGATAAGTGACTTTAAGAAGGAGGAGTTGTGGGAGGAAAAGCAAAAAAAATTAAATTGAAGCAGATTGCAAGACTTCTGGCCTTGGGGACTGAGCTACGGAGACTGTTGATTGCTGGACTTGCAGTCACAAAAGGAAGGTGACGTCTCACCCTGCTTGTGACTCAGAATTTACTGGTCAAAGCCCACAAAACAGCAGTTCATCAAGATTAACTTGAGTTTGAAAGGACTCCATTTCCCAGGCATCTCAGCTTTCTCCATCTGTGTTTACACAAATGGGTCTCCAGTCTCTCCAGGGCTTAGCAAAAAGCTGCTCTACATAGAAACACATACATGGGCCATGTTGCCAAGGGGGATCTCTCTGAGTGACTGTTTCTTGTTTTCCTATTTAACAGGTGGAACATGTGTTCAGACCTGTCCTGAGACATGACATGAGCATTTGCAGATGAAATGACAGCTCAGAAGACCCCTGAGTTATTATGATCAATAATGAGTATAAAAGTCTACCTTGGAAAGTCTGAGTTTTGGACTGTTCAGGTCCCAAATGGTGCAGAAATGGCTTCTGATCAGATGCCCTTGCAAATGGGGAGGAGGAAATGCACAGGCAAGGAGAATGGTGTGCAGAAAGGGAGAGCGACGGAAACATACAGACAAATTTCAAAACCATTCAGGAAATAGTTGTGCGTAAAGGGTACATTTACTGAAATTGGACCAGCTACAGGAGAAGAAAACAAGGGCTGAATTCATCAGGACATACTGAACAAATGCTTTAGACACCAAGAATTGGCCTATGTCCTCCCCAAAAATCAATGATCTGCTACTTTGCTTTCATCAGGGTTTGCTTCTGGTATTTTAGTTTAGGTATTTCAACCGTACCAGTGTGCAGCCTGTCTGCTGTTGCACTGCTGCGTTACAAAGATGAAATACAATGACACAGAGTAAACTCATTGATCTGTGAATATAGAGCACGTTTGTCTTGATAGGCAATGATATTTCTTGATCTTTGGCACTTTTGAGTTTTCTTTGGGTCACAGTAATGTCAGGAAGAACTTCAGGTGTTGAAGCGTGCTGAGAATCAGTGTGTAGCTGTAGGTTCATGTTTGAATTCAGATATCCACCAGCTGGGTTCAGATCATCATCATATTGCAGGAACACATTTGGTAACCTGCAGTGATGTTCCCTGAACCTGTTACTATTCATGATTTTTATTATTTACCTAGTTTGAATGAAAAGAAAATATGCTATTAAAAGTAGCAGGTAACAAAAATTTGAAAAGATAACAAAAGAGGACAGTCTTGTACTTCAAAATTACCAAATGTAAGTGGAAGGATAATCCAGGGGTTCGTGAAGGGACAAGATGAAATTCAATAAAGAGAAATGCAAGATACACTGTTCTATACTTAGGCAAGAACAATCAGATGTACAAATAAGGGATGCGAAGTAACCAGTAGAGAAGGATCTGGAGCAATTGTGAATTGCAAGCTGAAGAGAAGTCAGAACTAAGATTGCCATGAGAAAAGCAAACACCATACTGGGATATATAAACCAGAGTACCATCTGCATGACATGGGTTGTGATTTTTCTGCTGTACTCTCGCCTCCAATTTTGGTCACTGTTGTTCAGGAAGGATGGAACTGGTTGAACAATATTCAGAAGAGACCAACAAGAATGATTAGAAGTGCAGAGAACATGACTGATGAGGAGAGATTGAAATATGGGGGTTATTTAGTCTAGAGAAGATCAGCCTGGGAAGGGATATGATAACAGTCTTTAAATACATGAGGAGGAAGACAACAATTTGTTCTTAATGTCCGGGGCTCAGAGGAGAAGGGTTAAAGTATAACAAGGGACATGTAGGTTAGATTTCATGAAAAAAACTTTCCTAATAGGAAAGATAAATGAAGCCCTGAAATAGCCTGAGATTTGGACTTCGTGGGAGATTTTTAGAGACAGGTTGGACATAGCAAGTCTCAGGAATGACAGAGGGAGGACAGGTTTTGTCTGTGGGCAGGCAGACAGAGCTGATGGCACAGAAGAAAGTAATTTGCAGTTCTATTTTGTGCACTGTCTACAAACAACTGTGACAAGTTCTTGCTAAGATATGACAATCACCGGAATATGGAATTCCGAAGGAGTAACGGGTAATTCAGGCTGTTGGTTTTGCCGGTCTGCACCATCAAATGTCATAGTCACAACAACAAACTTAGGCATCTCCTTAGCTCCAAACTTAGTGCACACACAAATTCATACACGAGTGGCCAAAAGGCTTACTTCTACCCTTGGATAAATGAGACATTCAGCAAAGCAATACTTATCTGGACCATAATCCAAATGCCTCAACACAGCCTGGATTTCTATTGATATTTGAGAAATGTTTGCTACATTTTTGTGATACTATGTTCTAGTAAGAATAAGAGTACAAACTTAAATAGTGCAAAACACCCCACCTGTTTGTGGATAGAAAACTGTGTTTCCTGGGTCCTGGGAGAGACCATCTTCATAGGTTCCTACCTTATGCTTGCTAACACTGGAAGTGTCACCAGGCTACGGATAGGATCCTGAAAGGTGCACAGGTTCTCAGCCTTGCCCATGGTTGTGGTAGCCTGCATTCACCTTTGGGGTAAAAAAATTAAAATGAGTTGGAGATGCACTACTAAAATCTTCATCTAGGCTCCCAGTCTGGGCATTTATTTGATTTATTCTATGGAAGTAATCTCTGTTGCTATATTGCATTTAATGACATATGCTGTATTAGAACCACTTGAATGCATGCTGGACACCTTTCAGGATTGCTGGGACTTGGGGGCCGGTCCTTGCTGACTGGTGTGAGTTTAATTACTGCATTGTTTTCTAAGTGGTGGGAAGCTCTAGGGCTCCAAGCGTGTTGTTCCCACCCCATCTGAGTCTGATGCTTGCTCCCACCGATACCCAAAGACTGCAGAGGGGCCAGCTTACTCCTCTCATTTATGGAGGATTTTTGTTTCCCCAGCAGCCACAGAAAACCCAGCTATGTCCTACCTTTGCCCAAAGGAATGTGACCAGCTGTCACCCAACCCCTGCCACAGGCCCTGGAGGAGGGCAGACCTCCTGCCATCCCAGCACGACCTGGGGAGCAGAAATCTCTCCCTGCCACTCCAAATAGAAATAAGCTAAATAATGTTTCAGGTGACGCGAGGAAGAAGGATGATTCAAGACCTTTGCAGGTAGGCAGAAGTGAGCTAGTCCGTGGGATAAGTTCAGTTTTAATTTGCTCTGTTCTGTGGGCAGGGGGCAGCTGTGATGCACCATTTTGTCACATGAGCCCAGGAAAGCAGTTTTGTCACTGTCAGTAATGAATATCAGTTCTGTTATTACAGCCCCAGAAGGAGAAAAAGACAGAATTGCTGTGCACAGAGGGCCAAAAATTTCCATAATTTTTCCTTTTCCCCCTTCTCTGTGCACCATCCTCCCTTTTGCTGCCAAAGAAAAGAGCCCCTCAGAGGTTACCCTCCGCCTTTCTTGAACTCACATGACTTTGCCGCTTCGGATCCTTCACCCCCTGTGTTTAACCGAGGTTATGAAAACCAAGCTGCTTGCTCTCTGTTTGTTTTCAGTGATCTTCTCTGTGTGCTGCCAGCAGCCAGAGCCATGGCCTTTCCCAACACAGGGCACCACAGTGAGCTCCGAGTGCACCCAGGGTTGACGGGAGAGGTGCAGGAGACAGCAGCCAAGCTGAGCTTATGTAAAAAAATTAAGGTCAAGGCCTCACCAAGATTTACAGTGCTCCGTGTTCAAGGTACTGGTGACTGAGCTTAGGTCATGTTTTTCCTGCTGCTCTGAGGCAGAGACCAGCTGCCGGGTACAATGCAGGGACACAGTGGCTTACAAAGAGCGTGACCAGTCAGCTCTGCAGCTGCACTGCTCTGAACCCTGCGTGCAAGAACCAGCAGCAGCTGGGCTTTGCACTGGAGCAATTTCCATAAGCCTTGGGCATGCTGCGGGTATGAAATCGGTTGTAGAAGAATCCTGGTGGGTCAGCACTTGGGAAACGAATTGGGCAGTTGCCTACAATGATGGCAAGTCCCCACTGCATTGGAAAGCAGCATTTCCAAATTGTATTTAGGTGACTTGGAAACCTACGCCCCATCTTCAGGCTTGGCAGGCTCATATCTATGAAGCATTTCTGTTGGGAAATAGGATTCTAAAACTTTTGACACTCAGCACTAAGTTAACTTAAATCCCACTGATTTTGGCATTATTGGAACATAATTCCTTCTACAGCGGCTTTAAAAGGAGTCCTAGTGAGAAGGAACAGCGGGTGAAAAAGTCAGAACAAAAATTAGAAGGGCAATAGTTTATAGATGCATTGCAGGGTAAGATTAGAAATGTATCTATTTATCTCTGCTGTTTCGCTGGCTTCTCTTTTGGTTTTGACTTTCGTGGAATATATTTAATCACTCTCAAATGTCAGAACATGAATGTGGGTGATGCTGTCCCAGATGGCTAGCAAAGAGCATGGGCTTCTCACACAAAGCAGGGGGACATGTGTGAACGCCCGGAGGACTTTCTGTGCTGATCCTATTTCGCGACTTCCTTTGAGACCACAAAGCTGTGCATGAGTCCTCCTTTGTACTTTCTTGTTCAGCTGCGTCTTGAAAGCTGGCTAGCACGCTTCGCAAGGAAGATCCCCGAGGTTGGATCTGTGCTGTAAGATACTTGTCTTCTGTGGTAAGCAGGGCACCTCCACCAGGGAACATCTGGGGCTGGAGATGAGCGAGACCATAGGGAGGAATTCACATCAGCTAGTCCTGAGCTGCAGCAGCCACTCCGTGCTCCATGCAGCTGCACTGCACAAGAGATCGAGCTGTGCCTTGTACCTTGACATGCAGTTCAATGAGAGGAATCAAGCAAGCTTGTTATTCCAGAGCTGGTTATTGATCAGTGCTTTGTTTTCTTTTCTGGGCGGGAGTGTGGGGAGTCTAAAACTCATAACACAGTCTTTCTATAGATTTTTAGTGTCTCTATTCCCCATCAGGCCACAGGCACAGGCAGGCTGTGACCACTTCCCTGGGGACCCTGTTCCCATACCCAAACCTCCTTCTGGTGAAAAACCTTTTCATGATATCCAACCTAAATTTCCCCTGACTCAGCTTCCTGCTGTTTCCTCAAGTCCTGTCAATAGTGATGAGAGAGATCCGTACCTGCCCCTCCTCTCCCCCTCATGAGGAAGTTCAGACTGCAGTGAGGTGTCCCCTCAGTCTCCTCTTCTCCAGACTGAATAGACCAAGAGGACCTTACCTGCTCCTCAAACAACTTCCCCTCCAGGCCCTTCACCATCCTCGTGGCCCTCCTTTGGATGCTTTGGACTTTGACATGGGAATGTTGGCATAACTGATCCACGATGTCAGTGACCCATAGGAAGATATTTGCCTTTGTTGAAAAGAATCACTCCAGGCCAGGAATTTGGATCAGAATGTGGCAAAAGCATAAAGAAAGCTTCTGGTGCCACATGAAATAGGCTGTCCTGCCAAAGCCAGAGATGGTACCTGCTTTGGTACAAAGATTAAGTTTTGATTTGTGTTTATATTTCATTTAGCATGCTGGTGCCAGTGCCGGTATGAACCTGGAATGCAAATCTTAAAAGTAGTTTTTGCATTTGCTCTTAGGGTCCTTCATGCTAAAGTTTTATTTCCTGCTGACCAGGAACTGTCCACACTAGCTTTCTGCACTTCCTACGTAAAAGAACTTTACCCAGTTTTTCAGTCAATTTTAATTATCTCTTCCAGAAAGATAGAGGGCTTGAAATGTAAAGAATTTAGGTAATGAATTTTCTACCTTTGCTATCAACTGCTTTTTTCCCACTAAATAGCCATGGACTAGGTAGGGAAGGTCTTGGTTTACCTAAAGTTCTTGCAATATCTTTTGTAACAATGTTTTCTATGGTAGAGGTTCTCATCTAGTGAACTCACCATTCTGTCCTTGTTAACATTGCCAGCTTATTATCATCACCAACTTATCATATACTAGGAAAACCCCAAACTTTTTTGTTCTGGAGATGTTTTCGTGCTGCCTTGATTTACCTCATAACTGTTTTCTTCTCGTGTAGCTAGCCTTGGAGGGAAAAAAAAGTCCTTCTATGCGCAGATAACAGAGTTTCTGTTTTAGCTCATGTAACAAAGGCTTGTGTTTTTGTTGTCATGGCTGCCACGTTTTGTTCCCATAGCACTGTCTGTGTGTACGTGGATGTGATTCATTACCTACAGACACTAGAACCTACACCCTGTCCTGCTGTTTGTGCTCAAAACGCTTCCCTGCAATAGAACAAACAAATATATCAGATCTGCCACTTGGTGGGTTCAAGCCAATATCCAAGTTGTTTGGCTTTGATCCATCTCCAACGACCTATCAATTGATATGCAAAAGCAGGGTTGACAAAACCATGGAATATTCCATTGTGAGCAGCAGTCAACGCATGTTCTATATTTTAACATAAACGGATGTCCTCCATTTCCATGTTATACAAGGCAGCATCCACAAATGTATGATCTTAAAGATTATTCAGAGTAAAAGCAAAGGAATAGATCATTCCTGTCACGATAAAAGAGCAAAATTTAACAAGTTTAAAAATGCCAGCTATCACTTGTAGGGGGAGGATATGTCTTGCCTGAAGTTTTCCTGCAGTTCCTGAATGATTGGAGTGCTTGGTGTAGTGCCTGGCGTACTGACTGGAGAGCCTGGAGCGCCGCGTACAAAATCAAATAGCAAAACACTCAGTGAGTTTATGTATGCCCCACCTGGCCCATGCAAACAAAGCACGCTCACTGGGATATTATTTTTTTACAGAATCACGGAATCATCAGGGTTGAAAGAGACCCTCAAGATTATCTACTGCAACCACCAACCCAGCACCACCATTATCATCCCTAACCATATGCTCAAATGCTGCATTCAGACACCTCTTGAACACTTCCAGAGACAGTGCCTTCACCACCTCCCTGGGCAACTTATTCCAATGCCTGACCATTCTTTCAGTGAAATTCTTCATCTAATATCTAATCTGAGCCTTCCCTGGTGCAACTTAAGGCCATTTCCTCTCACTGTTTTGCTTGAGACATGACAGAAGAGACCAAGCCCCACCTGGCTTCAATCTCCTTTCAGGGAGTTGAAGAGAGCAATGAAGTCCCCCTTGAGATTCTTCTCCAGGGTAAACACCCCCAGCTCCCTCAGCTGCTCCTTATAAGACTTCCTATAAGGTTTTCCTGTACCCTTCACCAGCTCTGTTGCCTTCCTTTGAACGTGCTCCAGCACCTCAACATCATTCTCAGAGTGAAGGGCCCAACACTGAACACAGGACTCAAGGTGTGACCTCACCAGTGCCAAATACAGGGGGACAGTCACCGCCCTGGTCCTGCTGGCCACACCATTTGGGATACAGGTCAAGATGCCTTTGGCCTTCTTGGCCACATGAGCACACTGTCTGCTCATACCCAGCCGGCTGTCCGCCAGCACCCCAAGTTTCTTTCTGCTGAGCAGCTCTCAAGCCACTCTTTCCCAGTCTTACAGCATAAACCCTGCTGCCCCCCTCAAATTGCTATAAAACATTGCCTGCAAGTAGTTGTAGATGTACACTTAGGTATCACCTATGAACATGATAAATAACCAAAAATTTCTTGTAAAATCACTCTTTTAATGTATCAGTTCACTAATCCGTACTAGAATCTCTTAGGATTGGAGCCTGTTTCATCAGCTCTCACAAGTATGAAACAGAGCACTCAGTCTTCAAAGTGAAACCCCTTGCTTTGCCACTAAACCACCCCCAGCTGAATTTCCTTCAGAATTCTTCTTTTTTCTTTTTCCTTTGTCTTTTACTGCTGGTTCTTTTCTCTTCCCCATTTTCCTCAATGTCCCAAGAAAAGAGCAAAATTCTCTAAATTTTTCTCAGAATCTCACAAACAATGTCAAAACTCTGAGATGTGCCAACATTTCATTTTCATTTCATAAAAGGCTATTCCCCTTCCCTTCTTTCAAGCAATGTAACACATTCATTTCGCAGAACTAGCCTCTGAAAAACTACCCCGACTCCAGCTTTTGAAGGTAACAAAATGTGTCCCTCCATGGAAGGACTCCCCAGAATGTACTGTTGGAGACAAAGACATTTGGGAAGACATGTCATATTTCCCATATTTGAATCCTGCTGAGCGCTTGTCCTTTCTGGTATTTTGTGGCAATAAACTCCATGGGCTAATAATGTAGTGGAGGGTTTTTCAGTCAAGTCGCCACAAGTATAACAAGGTACAATAAGGAGAAAATAGGGAATAATTTAAAAGAGAGGGCATCTACATCAGGTGGAAGGTTCAATTCAAGGCTGGATATTTTCCTGAAGAAAGAGCATTTCAAACTGGAACTAGATGAGAAGACTCCTAAAGACTGTGTTAGAACAGAGTAGCCTCTTTCAACTTCTCATGTAGGAAGTATTTCTGTTCCCCAGAACTGCATCATGACTTTCAGCTTTCGTTGGCTGCTGTCTGGATAGATGCCAGTACAGAGGAGGAAAGGGAAAACATGTTCTTTTTCTTTCACTCCAGCTAGAAATCTGGTTTCAAGGAAAATATCTGCTCTGCCTTTCATCAAACTCGGTATTGGGCCAGTTGCTGTGTTAGGGCTTGGGGATATTCCATGCAGCGTTCTGACAACGGGGATTCATTTGCCTGCTGTGCAGCCAACTGTCCTCTGTGTGGCCTCGTGGGATGGGCAGCTGTCAGGTGGCCTTTGCAGGAAACAGTGCTTTCCTTTGAAGAGGTGGAGGTTTAGGTTCTGCTCTGCTTATCTCAGGTAGGTTCCCTCTACAAGGTCAGAGTCCAGGACATTTCTCATGAACAGGCCATTCACAGCTCTGCAGCAAAGTAAACAAATGGGATCTGATCACAAACAGCTCATTATCTACTCCATTTTCTGAATCATCACATCCAGCTTGGAATGGGAATCCCGTCTAAGCTGGTTGTTTTTGGCAAATCAGACCATCCCTTGTGACCAGAAGTGACTGGTTTCTTCCCTTTATTCCCCACACTTTGCTGAACATAATACAGATACTTTCCAGCCTCCATTGTGGGTAAAGACAAGGAACCAAAGGGACTAGGAACTCTTTCCAGTGGCAGCCCTGCTGGAACAGAGCTCCAAGCAAAGCAATGTGGAGAAAGGACAGAAAACCTGTCATTTGGGCAGCTCCCTTTCAGAGTGCTAACAGCAGCAAAGAAGAGGCCAGATAATGGCAACTTGGAGTGGGAGAGAGGGGTAAGAAGCCATGATGTGGGCTGGAGTGCATCCACTAAGTGTTCAGCAAAGAGACAGTTTTCAATAGGATCTTGAAATGCACTGCAATCTAGTAAACATGTGTGTGTCAGCAGCAAAGGCTCTGGAGTACTCTGGGGATTTTCTTATTTCCTGGAGATTCTGACACAAAGAAAAAACAATAGAGGAGAGAAGAAGAAGAACTTCATGCCAGTTTCTGTGCAAAATGTGGGAAAACGTACTTTGTATCAATGAAATATTTTATCTCTTCTGAAATAGGTCAACTTGTGTCACTCTTGAGTACTTTAAAGCATAAGACAAGACAGAAAATTCAAAATGAAGAGCTCTTTTGAACAGGAGAATCCAAATGTTTCAAAGAATGCTAATTTTTATCTTTGTAGATTTTTCATTAATACACAACAACCACAAATGAACAGTGTGGCAAAGCCAAAAAGAAATGTGTAAACTTGCAAAAAAATCCCATGTGAAAATTTTTCTCTGGGGAAAAAAAAATACATTTCCACAGTTTAAAAACATGAAAAGGTTGGGGACAGAGTGTTTTAATCCTTCTTTGTGCATCTGGGAAAGTGGGTGTCAGCACCACTCTTTTTTCCCTTCTTGGATCCCAGTGGGTGCCAGAAGAAGCAATTTTCCTAGCCATGCTGAGAGGACATAAATACCACAGAGGAATTTCTTCAGATTTGAAGCCAGTGCTCTGTCATAACATGGACAATACCTTGGAGGTGCTGAAGTACGAACAAAAGGAGAAGAGATTCAGGCCTGCATATGGGTTTCTGTGTCAGAGTTGAGCCGACACTGCTCAATCCCATCACAGGCAAGCAGGAGATCTGAGTCAGTGAGGGTGGTAGAAAGGAATGAGTACATCAGAGCCTCCCAATTGCACATGATGAACCAGTTGGAATATCGGCACAACTCAGCCTTTCCCTCCAGACACACAGAGATGCTTTATGCAACTCTCTCTGTGCAGGGGAGATGGACTGTTCTCCATTGGATACAGAGGAACAACATGAAAGTCCAGCATAAACATGCCTCTGTCAGAGCCATCGCTGCCCACCTCCTCCCCATCACTTACTCATCCCTCCCATGGGCAGGACTGGAGATGAAATAGCAGTGGAAAGCAATAGACAGGCCTGCCCAAAAGGAAATTGAGCAGCTGCTGGAGCCTCAGAGTGACACTGGAGTAAATAGCTTGTGTCTGTAATGACAGGAGCTTAATACATGGATCATCATGGATATGACAGACACTGGGTCCCTTTGTGTTGTGGACATATGGAAACCAACACATTCAATTAATCCCATGTTTCTGGACCATGTTGTTGTGTGTGTAGATCAGTTCCAGAGGAGAGACTGGAAAGCCCTGGAGCAACCACTGCTGTCTTTCAAGGAGTACATCCAAGCCTCTTTGAAAATACTCAGTGGGGAATGTTTGCTTCAGATATTGTCCTCCAATGCAAATTGCATTTTGTCATGGGCCTGGAATAGTGGAGGGAAAAAAGGACTCTTTGGTATAATGGGCTCACACTGAAGTCCTAAAAGCCAAGCCCATGTTTTGAAGCCGCAGGGAACCATCGCTGACAGTAGCAGAACATGGATGACAATGGAAGGAATCGTAGGAAACACCTAGTGGGGAGAAGATGGCCTGAACAGCACACTGAACTCCTGTAAGGAAGGAACAAGAAGCATCACATCAAAGTAAAACTATAAATTATACTTTGTGTAATAAATTACACTTTGGTTAGCCCAAAACAACCAAATCATCATAGAAACTATAACAACAATTTATTTCCCTCTTAAGGTCATGTTACTCAGCATTTGGCAAAGTGGAGGCCCTTTCTTGTAGCTCTGTTCCCCAGATACAGTGTCTGTCTTACTAACATTAACCTGTTTCCTACAAGATAAATTGAAAATCTTGAGGCTGCTCAGCCAGAATGTGCTAATTAGAAACTGAAGGGGCATTTTGCAGGGTATGATTCACTGTGCTTGGACAGTGAGTGATAGTACGCGTTGGCAGAAGGTATGCAAATTGACAGCAAAAAGTAATTCGCACCCACGATATCTTCCCCCAAGTATTCTCAAATTCAGGAAGGTCAGAAGTTACAGAAATAGAAAGCCCTCTTTGTATGATACATCTTCAGAAAAAGTGGAATGGTCCAATATTGCAGCACACTTTCATGAGGATGAGGTGATCTGCTAACTCGGGGACCACTGAGCCAGAGAGCACATTTTGCATCCCACAAAGAGCAGACTCTACCAGCCTGAAGACAGATGGATTACTACCCATTTAAGAGAGCGCCAAGCTGAATGGACAGGCTGCTGCAGTGAAGGCACCAAAGTCAGGAGAAATGACATGGAGATAAGAACAAAAATTAAAATAAGCACACAAAAAGAAACAACCTGTTGCCAAGGCCAAAATAACCCCCCATCCTCTAGCCTTCACAGACAGAAATTCTATACACCAGGGTCAAGAGCTCCAACAAAATAAAGGATACTTCTCTCACATGAACTGGCTCTCCAAAAATTTAGCACTGAATTCCCAGCTGGGAGGTAAGTCAGTAGATGATGGTGAGAATATGTCTTTCACTAGACATTTTAGACCCTTTTTTTCAGGGTCAAGGAAAGACCAAAAATACCATCCAGTGCTCAGTGAGACCAGCTGGAGCTTTGTCATAGACTTCATTGGTGCAAGATTTCCAGTCTTGCTGTTGATCTGAACATTGCTCCTGGGAGATCCTCCTGATCTCCAACCTGAAGCCCATCCATACAAACTAATCCAGCAAACTCTGTTTTGTCATTGCAGGAAACTAGCAGAAACCAGGCCATGTAATCTATGCCTTCTTTCCTATATGGACACCTTCATTACCCTGACCCCTGACCCAGGTACCTCTGAATGTCCCATCTTCTCCTTACTTCAGTGACCCCCAGTCACTGATACCTGTCCCTTGCCCGTATTGGTCAAAACCTCCTCCAAACTGATCCTCTAAATGTATAAGACCAGGTTAATCCAAACCCAGGCAAGGAAAGAAACCGGTAGAGGCCTCCAGACGCAACATGGTGTTGGGACACGTGGGCTGGAATGGTGCGTTACACTGAATGGCGTTGGCAGGAGAAGATGGGCAGAATAGCCTTGTCCAGAAAATTCATACCTCATGTATAGGTACAGCTCTCCTGACAGAGCAGATTATGCAGAGCCAGAAGAAAAGCGTCATCCCGGCTGGGACACGCTGGTTCACCCACAGCCATCTTGGAACTGCTCTATTCCTTTCTGTAGCCTCAGACACCATTGGCAACAAAGAGATAATCAGGAGGACAATGTCTTCATTTAGAGATTGATGGTTCCCCCTCCTTTCCGGTAAAGACCTAGGCTTGTGGCTGGAGGTCAGCTGGGATGCAAGGGCAGCCAAGTAGCTCTTTCAGTCCACAATGGGATGGAGCAGCCATTTTAATAAAAGGGAGAAAGAGCTGTTTCCTCTGTGGCTGAAAAAGCTTGTAATTGACCTGGCAGAGCATGCAAACCCTGGTTTGCATGGGAAACGCTCTCTTTTGCCTTACACATGTGCTCCTTTTTAATACTGCTGGGGACTGCTATGCTGCTGTCTGCAGTGTCTAGCTCTTAATTAAGTGCAGCAGGGTCTGTTGACATGGTGGGACAGAACAAGAGACTGCTAGTAAAGCCCTCACCGAAGACAGCTCAGAGAGTGCAGCCAATCCTGGAGGAAAGTGAAACAGCTAAAACAGAGTCCCATCTCCCCACCCCACAGCAGGATCAGAGCAGACTGTGAAACCTGTCTCCAAATCTTACTACCCTCTTTGCTCCACCCTCGGCCTGGAAAGTATGAGTGTCTCCCCAGATGAGGCTAAAAAAGTGGCTTATAAAGAGCTGCAAAGCAAGGTGAATGTTACCTGCAAAAAGAGGAGCTGGTTTTGTGACTTTCACATCATGATCAGTCATTTGCTGATCTCTCCTCCCATTTGTCCCGAGGGTTGCACAAGCTCAGATCCAAAAAATCCCATGTCATATCCCAAGAACAAAGTATTAGACACAGCAAACAGGTGCATACAGAAATAGGACCACACAAGGATTCCAGCTAGTTTTGTAGCTATGGTTTTGCTGAAATTCAGCATCAAGAAAAAGCTTAAGTGAACCGAACAGGGGATGAATGAGAGAGCATAAATGCTCGGTGTGTATATGGATTACATGTTAAAAGTGCACTGGCTGTGTCAACCCAGCATTAGCTGTTCACTCACTTTTCCAGGGAGGTGGCTGGTTCAAAGGAAGGGGATCTAATTTCTTTCTTGAATCAGTGTGTTAAAATTCAGTATTCATTAGATCCTGCCTTTGCTGAGTGTCTTAGATGAGAGAGAGGCACCACTGATTTGCCTCCAAATTCTTGTCAGGAATCTAATTTCTACCCATTTTTTCTTTGTCAGTTCTTTTTCTCTGGTGCATCATTTCTTCAGCTCCTCTCCTGCTTCCTTTATCTCCATCTGTCCCCAAACAGTACTGTTTGCCTGCTGCAAAATAGATGCAAGCATTGCCAATTTATGCTTAAGTTTCTTTTCTTTCTCTCTCTTTATAGTGTACTGAGTCACATAAAACAGTGTGAGATGTTTAAACTCTCATGAAACAGTGAGATGAGGGAATCTGCCTGTCTCATGGCAAGATTGCCTTTGCTGAAATGATCTGTCTAACCTGCTATTAAAACCATTCAGAGATGGAGATTTCATAAGTGCCCTAGGCAATTCTGTTGCCTAAAAATAGACTCCTGTTTATCAAATAGTCTGAAACTATAATCTGTAGCAAAGTATTATCTTATGCTCTACAGCACCAAGGCTGAGACAAATGAAGAGACCAAAATAATCTTCTGCCATCATTCCAGGGTCAAAAGAAGCCCTTAGAGCACAGTCTTCTGCATTTAGTCACAGCATGTCTCCTGGCAGCTCTGCGTACTGAAGTTAAGATGCTTGAGCTGGCTCTGATACGTATATACAAGGACCCATGGTAAACAAAAATCAGTATCTTAGTTGCTGAGATTACAGCTCTGAGTTGTGGCTACCTCCCTCCACACTCAGACATCTACAACCACACCCACACCTTCCTTGGAAATTATCTTGGGTTTCAGTTCCAGAGGAGCAACTCTGGGACAAGATGAGATAGGTATTTTAGGAGAAGACTGGCTTTGTTTGTGGTTGGGATGACTTTTACCCCAGCATAGGAGAATAGAGACATTCAGATGAAAGACTGAGAGTAAAATGGGAGCATTTTCTGTCTCTGGTGTTACAGTGAACACAGATTTTTCCAGGTGAACACATTTCTAATGCCTGCCCACACATCGCAGTGCTGGTTGAAAGCTCCAGCATCACAGACCCTTTGACCCTCATAGAAGTGTTGGGCTTTTTGGTAAGCATGAAACAACTCAGGGGTCATCCAAGGAAGTGTGTACTCTGGTTGCATGTTCTCTGAGGCTATCAATCAGCAGATTTAGTGTTCTGGCCTCTTATCCCAAAAGAAGTTAAAACAAGATGCATATTTTCATAAAAAATGCCAATGACTCTAGCTCCTCTGTATACGAACCATGACTTGCTTAGCCCAGGCTCATGCAGCAGATCTAAAGAGCTCAGGAGCAACTTCTCGGTGCCTGGGTGAAATACTCAACATGATAAAATGGAAACAATCCCTGTCCTGTTCACTGGTCATGGCTGTGGTTCTGGAATAGTCAGTAGAGCTGAGCTGAGAGTGAAGGGGAAACACAGGGTCTTACCTTGCTTCCCTACCTACTGAGTTGCTGGTGAATGTTATAATTTATGTTATTAATTTATTTGCTTGCTTCTTCTCTGCTGACTGCCAGCCCCTCTGATTTTCACACAGAACATCAATGACTAATGAGGTGGACATGTTCCCCAGAGGAATGCTATTTCTCTCTTCTGCCTCTGGGTAGTCTGGAAGTCTACCTAGGACATTGCAGCAGGAAACCCTTCAGCACTGAGCAGCCCAGTTGTAGAGGATGTGCCCAGCAGTGGCTCTAGACAATGTGTGAACTTTGAGATCACAACAAACCCCCAATTTAAAGGGGTTTTGTTCCAACTCCATGTGCTTCAGAAAACTGTAGGGCAGCCTGTACTGCTCATGAACATACATCCATTTAAACAGAAGCTCTGTGTTCAGTAAAAAATAATGGCTTTTGTTGTATAAGCTGTGCTTGCCTCTTTGGCAAAACCACTTCACCCACACTCAAGGAGGGGCAGGATTTCCTTTGGCTTACTTTATACTTTTTGGCTATGGAATGGGTGTAGGTTTCTAAAATGAGAATGATTGACACTTTCTTTGCACATATCCAGCCAGGCTCTAGTATCAGTGATGGTGGAACCATTGGTCTCAGTGGAGTTTTTCCCATTTACTTCAGCAGTGAGTTTGTCTTTCTAGGCACATAGAGGTACAAATCCTAGAGTGGATTCACCTGGACTTTCCATGTTCATAAATGAGCATGCACAAAGTGAATTTAGAGGAGTCAGTGCATTTTTCTTTCCAGAATAAATAATTAGGTCCTTTCACCCAAAAGTTTCCAAGACTTGTCCAGAACTCAATACTATCTGTCTAGTAACGATTGTGACAGATGCTATGGAATGGTTGGATTATCTGGAATCACAAATAGAAGTTTCCATCCAGGAATTTCCTTTTCCAAACAGACACAAGATTCAGTAGATAAAAACTAGAGAATCAAAGTTATCATTCTTATAAAGGCAAGATTCCAGTCCAGATCTTGCCATCGATGTTGTTAAATCTTCAGCATCCTCTCCCAACATGAAGGAAATCAGATGGGAATATTTATGGCAGCTGTTAAGATGAGGCAAAAGGCGTCCAGCTGCAGTTTTGAAGGGCTTTTTGCAGCTGCACATGGCGGTGCTGAGACGGCCTTGATATGCTGCCTAGTGTTCCCAAATTAGCTCCCAGCAAAGAGCTTAAGCCTCTGAGCTGAATGATGGTGAGTGCCTCAGTGTTCTAACTTCTGCTTATCCTGGGAATTGAGGTAAACATGTCTGGCTGCTCGGACTGTGAAAAATAGGATTTGCCATTGAAATGTGTCTGGCCTAATTATCTTGAGGCCAACATTCCTAGCTCCAGAGCGAAGTGATCCTCCTAAGGGTGTGATTTCAGACATATCCCCTTCCCCATGAAAGGGGAACTGAGGAACTGAGCCTCATATAAATAACAGTGCATCGCCCTATGCCTAATGCTGCTGGAAGAGAGTCTTTGGTATCTGAGACCTTGAATCTCATGAGGAAAATCTGGCCGTTTGGCTAATGTCCCATGCCAATCAAGTTCACACAGGCTGGGAGGAATCTCTCGCAGCTCATGGCTGACCATGAAGAGGAGGATTATTGCCTAAGAAAGGGTGCTGTGCTAGACAACGACGCATGGCCAAGTTTGATGAATTAATAGGATGAAGAGCAGCTTATTTGGATTCCTCTGGAATATTTTTGCTCTGCAGACTAAGGTAGTTGCTTTCCATGATGTTCTAAGCCTGTAAATTCCTTCTGGCCTGAACAATATTTTTATTATTATTATTTTTAAGCATGTAGACTAAACACGATCCATACATCTCAGAGCTGCCCAAGCAGTTCTTTCCCTTGCATTGGGAAAACAGGGCCCTTTGGATTGTTTATAGCCAGCTCTGTGCTTTGCATGGCTGACTTTGCAGGACCTCTCTTGCTTTGGGTGACACAAGGGAGGCAGTAAGAATGTCACTGCACCCCCAGCTTGCTGCGCTTTATTCTCAGTGATTGAATGAGCACCACACATAAACTCTGCTGGGACAGCTAGTCTCTAAGAGGACAAATTCCAGTTTTGCACTGAGTGGCTTAAATCCAGAGTCACTTTACTGAAATCAGCAGAGTTATTTTGGATCAGGACTGAAAAGAACGTAGCCTAAGGTCAGAATCTGAGATGAACAACCCCCAGAAGCTGCAGACACTAGATGGTATTTACTTGGAAAGCCAAGGCATATCTGAAGATATTCAGACTTGAGCTGCCTGACCTGACACAGCTGAACGCAGTTCCAGTTCTCCAGCTCCTCTCTGGCAAGAGACTTGCAGCTTCTCTGCTTATCAGCAAGGACATTGATCTGTTCACTATCTCTCTCCGAGGACTCTTTTAAGGACTTTCACAGGGTCCCTGGGATCATATCTTTTTCTGGTTACGGCAGTGGAGTCGGTGCAGGACACTTTGAGTACTGCGAGCAGTTTTGGGCACCACAATATTAAAAAGACATCAAGCTTCAACATCCTCACAAAGGGAAGCAGAAGGCCAGGAAGTGATCTCTTCACTCTCATGCCCAGTGACGGAACTCGAGGAAACAGCATGATGCGGAGTCAGAGAGGCTTAGGTTGGATGTCAGGAAAAGGTTTTTCACCCAGAGGGTTGCTGGCACTGGAACAGACTCCCCAAAGAAGTGGTCACAGCACCAAGCCTGACAGAGTTCAGGAAGCATTTGGACAACACTCTTGGACACATGGTGAGACTCTTGGGGTGTCCTGCACAGGAGCAGGAGTTGGACTTGATGATCCTGATGGGTCCCTTCCAACTCAGCATACTCTATGATTCTATGATTTTATGTTCACTGATGGATAAATAGAGTCTTAGGTACAGAGGAAGGGACTGAATATGGATGAATGAATAAACGGAAGAGGAATGGAAAGAACAGGAGAGAAACCAGTCCTTTCCACAATGACTTCAAAAGCCTCTATTGGACATAAATATAATGCTTCTGCCCCTCACCCCCCACTCCTCAAACAGCAACAAACAGTGGAGGGAAGGATTTTCAATTCTGCAATAATGTTCATGATGCACATTAGTAAGAAGCCGTTAGCTGAGTTTTATGTCGACATTATTGTTCCTTGCCTGGTATTCTCTTTTTTTTTAGGAAGGCCTCTGTATTTGATTCAGCAGTGTTTGGGCAACTTCTAGGTCTTATCCCACCTTTCTAGCTAGAAAATCTTACACAATCATATTAACTCAAGAAAACATAACTTGGCTTCAAACTCTGTCCCTCCTCCTCACAGTGAATGGTCCCAGACTGCTTGAAAAAGTAAGAAAGAAAAAGAAATCCATCATACTTATGTATGTGCATTAAATTAATACAGTCACATACGCCCCCACACAATGCATTCAGTAATGTTTGATTGGAAGTTAAACTGCAGATTTGATCTTGATAACATCAGTTCAAGCACATCTTCTCCAGCACCAATCACTCTGCCCTTTAGCCCTAAGAATCCAGAAATCCTGCATCAGTCTTCAGCTCCACCACAATTTTAGCAGATCACCTCAGAATAACAGTTTAATATACAAGGATCTGTTTTCTCATCTGTGATACTTAAACTCCTGGGAGGTTTGTCAGCATGCTGGATGTGCAAGAGTCACTTAGTTTTTATGCTGGTACAAAGGGGTTTGCAGGTGAAATTTGGCTGTGGTCACACCTCATCTGGAAACTTCCAAATAGGGTGAGATTAGCTAAAGTATGAGTTCAGAACTGGATGGCAAACAGGTTTCCTTCTTGGGATTCATTACACAGCCTTCAAAGCTCACTCCTATGTTTTACTCAGCTGTTCTCAGACTTTTCTGAGAAACTCATGAAGTGGAAAGTGACACAGCAAAGCTGGTGGAATGACTTCCCTTGAAGGCCCTTTAAGAACCCTATTACATGTTACAAACAGTCAGCAAGACAAGATTGCAGAAACTTTTTTTTAAAGCTTTTTATTTCCTGTCTTCATTACCAGGAACCCCTTTTTCTTGGCTGTTCACCCTCTCTGGTTCAGGAAAGCCCGGTCTAGAATCTCACAGGAAGGAAAAAAACAGCTCCTTTGGATGCAGTGGGGATAAACAGACAGCCTTCTCAGCAGGTACTTGCTTGGTTCCAAAGTAAAAAAAAGTATTTTAGATGTTCTTTAAGTAAAATATTTTGAATGACCAGAAACTACCCTTAAAACATTTTTTAAAAATTAATAAAGACAAGTGATTGGTAAGGATCTGTTTTTTAGAAATACTGCTCACTTTTTTAGTTCAAATTTTCAGTGTAATCCTAACCAAAATCCTTCATTCAAGTAAAACCCATTCTTTCTCCTATTCTTGTGGTGAAATTTGGTTCAGGTTCTTAAATTACCACTGCAAATCCCTATTTAAGTAAATTGATTTTTTTTAATTGTCTAAGAATACTCTTAATGGCTTAATAAAAAAAAGTACTAAAAAAAGACTTGAATGGAAACAGGCTTCATTTGTACCTAGGTATAAGGTCTTTACATTTTGGCCCAGAGATTCAAAACAAAATGCTTGCAGCTTGGTTTCTAGATTTGTATCAAACACAACTGGCACATGTATCAGTACATGTTGTATCTTTATATATCAGGCCAACTTTTGTAGGCGTTCAAATAAGAACATTAACGTGTATTTGAAGCACGTATCTTAGAAACCTGTCTGCATTACTGTACTCAAAAACAATTCTCTAGAGTTTACGTAAAAACAAAAAAAGTTTTCTCTTCTAACAAAAAAAGTTAGGAGAGAAAAATAAAAAAACATCAAAGACATTAAAGCAGAGGGGTGATTTGTGTCAATTTTGGAAGGTCCAACAGGTAAAGAGTGAATTCCAACCCAGAGATCTAATACCCATCCTATTTCAAAGGTGAAGATGTAGGTCACCAAGTTTTGCTTAAAAAATATTATTTATTTTTAATAAAAAGCATTCACTCACTGGCCTGTTAGCTTGGCAGCCACTGCTTAATGCTGTCAACTGGAACATGTGAGTTTGTGAATAAACCCAAGTTCCCAGGACCTAGGCTGGCAGAGGCTAAGTGCTTTTTGGAGATGCTGTGTTTGAGTCCCTGGAGGAGGGAAAACGGCTTTAAAGCTCTTCGGGGATAGGAGATTCACGGGGTCTGGTTACAGTAGTCTCCCTCATGTCTCATTTGTATGTGCCTTCCTGGCTGGGTGAAACGGTATCAGTTGAGGAGACCATGAAGGGAAACAAGGGGAAGGAACTAGGGCGTTATTTTCTAGACAGCAGAGTTTGGGGTCTAGATACTGGGCTTTTTATGCCAGACTAGGAAAGAGAAAGAATAGTTCTTAAAAGAGGGAAATGATTCAGGGCTGCAAATAACTCTGGGACGACCGGCATCTTAACCCTGCGAGTGCTGTCACAACTGGAAACATTTCTCTGACCTGTGGGTCTTGTCTCTGTCTGAGACCACAGGTAGTGGAAAGTTATTCTGTCATACTGTGACATTAACATTCATGACACAGATTTTAAGAAATTCAGCGTTTTGAATGTTACTTTGTGTTGCGTGGTTCCCATCCCTTAGAATCCCAATCAAGATTCACCACCTCGTTATGTTAGGGACTCCCTGGAGTCACTGGGTGGAAAGTGAATGGCTCAGATTGAGCACAGGACTAATGTGAAACATTGCATTCAATTCAACCACATTGCATTGAACCACTTTTCAGTAAGCTGTGAAATTCTTGCTGGATGCTTCTCCTGAATGGGACTTTGGTCCAACCACAAGAAACTCTCTGAAAAGAGAGGCTCTCTCTGCCTTTTTCTAGGTCATCCAGCTAATTGCATCAATTTTCAACTGTAGCCCTGTCTGTAAAGAGGCAGCAAGGACAGGGATTGTTTTTTGCCAGGATGATTTCCCAGTCTCTCTTTTGGAAGAGCCATCTGGACTCCAGTTCATATTCTCAGTGCCATTTTCCTGGGCACCTTACCNTTCCCGCTGTTGGGTTTCTGTGGCAGTGAAAATTTCTGGCATCACTCTCATAATGTTAACATTAAACCCATCAGTTGTACTTGAGGCAACCCACACATCTTCCTTTCTGATGCTAATTTGGTTTCCTCCCTGGAAGTCTAAAATATCAAAGCTAATCCTTTGCAGCATTTCTTTAGAACAGCCATTCTGAAATGGGGCTGGACACCATTTCTTTCCAACTTCTAGTGCTGATGTTCCAAGTCACTCATTATCTCTCTTCCTCCCCTCCTCC
>VZTA01006602.1:0-30302 GCA_013398855.1 Mohoua ochrocephala | reverse complement strand
GTCTCTATGTAACTGTAATGGAGGTGCACATATATCCCTGTGGACACTCAGTTTCTGCTGAAGTCTGTATAAATCCTGGCCAAAAGCAAATACGTGATCAAGTCTTAGCTAAGAAGTCTAAACAGTCCCATAGAATAGTTCCAGGCATTTAAGACAGGAAATCCGAAACCCAGCTGATACCTTTACTCAAAAGCATAAGATAATGAAGCAGGAATTAATTCAGGGAAATCCTATGACCTCTATTATACAGCAGGCCAGACTAAATAGTCTTACTAGTCCCTTATGGCTTTAAAACCTATGGGCTCAGGAGAACAAGAGTCTCTGGATCTCAGCAATTGATTCACTGTACAACTGTATACTGCCTCTTCTGTTTCTCCATGTAAGAACATGTAACATTCCTGATTCTACTTTACAAAGATGCTGTTAATCAATGATGGTATATTGTTCTAAATATTTTTAGGTAAAAGATTTTTAAGTAAATATTAAGAATAGTGCATTACCAAAAGACACTTCAAGAACATAAGTCATGTATGATAAAACAAGAAATTTAACCTTAAACTTTTCCCCTTTTTTACCAACTGTATTTTTTCCTGCAGTAGGAAACTGGTAATAGGGAACCTCAATGGGAAGTCCTTCAACCACTACACAAGTTAGCACTGAAACAGACACAGCTAAGTTATTTTTTACCAGACAGAGTCTCACCAACAGATGATTTCTGCATTACATATGTGTACATTCTCTAGACAGTGGAAGTGCCTCCAGCACCAAGAACATTCAGGACTAGCAGTTCCTCTGACCAGTTCATCCACAACTGAACAGAAAGAAGCTTTTTCATATCCCCTAGTCCTCATGGGAGCTACTGTGTTAACAGAACCTCTCTACCTCTGTACCGTCATAATCAGGAACAGAAAACATTAATTTATAAACGGAAAAAACCACCATGAAAATCACGGGGCAAAATCTATTAATTGAGGATGGCATTCCCAAAGAACCACTCAGTTAATTCTGAACACTCAGACTTTTACATGAGAGAACTGCTTAGAAAACTGAAAACACTACTTTGACCTCTGGCAAAGGAAGGCTGTGACGAATAACTGTCCCTGACTTAACTGTTTCAGGTTTTTACTTTAGTAGGTAAACAGACCATAAAGGTATCATCACAGATTTGTCAAACTGCACATTTTTTAGCCTTTTCTTCTAATAAGCTGTTTCATAATATCTTTCCACTTAAGGCTCTAAGTTCCTAAGTTTTCTCGTTTCCAAAAAGAATTCTCACAGTGTAAAACAATTCTCCCCTATCATTAACATTATATAAGTAATTTTTTTCTCAATGGAAATCCATTGACAAAGGAGGATATATTTTTCTGCATACTGTAATTGAGGTAGGCTTGTCAAAACTTCTACCATTAGTCCCAGTGTCATGGATCCTAGCAAGACATACAGTTTTGTTGTAGTGATAGACAGTGTTCTGCAACTAGATTGGAGTCACAAACAAATAAAAAGCGCCTATAGCTAGAAGTATGGTATAAATATTTCAGCACTAGAGCTAAATATAGATTAAAGGATCTAATCAGTGTAAGATTCTTTTAACAAAAAAGCTTTCAACAGGAAAAAAAGCAGCAGTAAAACACACAGACCTTATTGCTGTAGTACACTGCAGAGTCTAAGATATGGCAATAAATATATTAGGGGGAGGTAGATTGTATTAATAATAGCAACAAAATTCTTTTTTTTTTTTTTTTTGCCAATAATAACCCTAAAGCAAAGCTCTTAAGTTTACTTCATAGCTGTTGTTGTTTTCCAAATCTCTTTTCATCATTTATACTCTCATGTGGGTTTTTTTCCCCTTTTAACTCAGTGTTGTGATGGAATCAATACAAAACTGCTCTTAACATATCTGTCTCTGACCTGTGTTTGTTTTAAGCTATATCATTCATAATGGTGATCGATGGGTAATGCTATTCCTCTTTCTCCACAAAAAGCATGGAGCATAAAAAGTGCATATATTTTTTGCCCAAGGTCAGGATAAAATTAATGGATAAGAGCTAGATAAAATGGAGTTCAAGCTGAATGGGCTGAGTGCTCTCTACAGGGTACAGCCAAGGCAGGCAGTACAAAGCCCATTATACTCAAATGTTCTTGAAGCATTTCAGAAGTGAAATTGTTTCCACAGGCTAATGCATAAAAGTATGAAGCTTTAACTTTTCTGTTTCACAGATAGCCTACAGATATTGGGCAAGTGTTCCTATTCAGGATTTTATTTAGCATATTCCATTTATCAATCTTTACCTTAAGCCATAAACCCATTTGGTGTTTATGACTAAAGTTGTACAAGCTATGTTTATTTGTCATTAGTGAACTTTACTTCATAGACTTTTCTGTTCATGCTCTCCCAAGATCCCTGTCAAGATAACAAGTGAACAATACAGCCTTTAAAAAACAACCACACATACAGAAAACCCCATGAAATTCAATACATTAAAGAATGGAATGAGTGTGTAAATATGTAAATTATCACTTACTATCAAATGTGATTTAATAATCAAGAAATGATAACATAAACACTTTTTTTCTACAAATATAAATTAAAACTGGATTTCAATTCAACCAGAAGACCACAGGAACGGTAGAAGGAATGACAAAAATAAAACACTGTTAGAGCGTTAGCTACTCTACTATTATGGACTTAGCTACCTAATATTTTCCTTCCTTACCCTGGTTATTCTTTCTAACAAAACCCTCCCTTATGTCAAGAAACTTGCTCCATTATTAGAAGAGCAAACTTCAAACAGGGTACACACTTCTCGTGAATGAAGTATGTGGGAAGCAGCTGAACAGAGACACATGACACAGGTTCTGCAAAATACAGCGTAGCTATTTTAAGAAATAACACAGTCATGCCATGTGCATTTATTAAAAATACTGTCCCGGTGTTTTATCTGAACACGTTTCAGTGTTCCCGCCCTTCTTATAATCTAAGGTTAAGAGAAAATGAAACCAAGAGCAGCTGAGCATAGATTTACAATGACAACAGCACTACTGACCGTATCATCATTTTTATCTGTTAATAATTTCCTGGAAAAAGATCAAGGTAAAAATACAACACTGAGCATCAGATTACATAACAGAGATATTCAGAAAGAAGTCGAATTAGAACATGGCACTATTTTCCCACAGCCTGTGCCATTAGTCCTTGCTGCTGATACTCTGCTAAAGCAACTTAGCTTCTAGTGCAAAGACAGGAATAGGAGGCTGCCAATTACCTATATAACTAACTGTGTTCCTTGTTATTTATGTCCAATGAAATCCCACGCTGTATTGCTGAAGTAAAATTAAGAGGGAAAAGCCTGTAAACAGTCAACAGTATTGAAAGAGCAGGCTGAGATAGCCTTCCCTATTTAAAAAGAAAAAAAAAAAAGGGAGGTGGGGGAAACCTCAGCAATGTCTGTGTGCTGCTTTTAGCTAGGATAGACTTAATTTTCTTCTCAGTGGCTGGTATGGGGACGTGTTTTGGATTTATGCTGAAAATAGAGTTGATAATACAGAGATGTTTTTGTTATTACTGAGCAGCACTTGCATAGTGTCAACGCCTGCTTCTTGTANAAGAGCAGGCTGAGATAGCCTTCCCTATTTAAAAAGAAAAAAAAAAAAGGGAGGTGGGGGAAACCTCAGCAATGTCTGTGTGCTGCTTTTAGCTAGGATAGACTTAATTTTCTTCTCAGTGGCTGGTATGGGGACGTGTTTTGGATTTATGCTGAAAATAGAGTTGATAATACAGAGATGTTTTTGTTATTACTGAGCAGCACTTGCATAGTGTCAACGCCTGCTTCTTGTACCACTCCACCAGTGAGGAGACTGGGCATGCACGAGAAGTTGGGAGGAGACACAGCCAGGACAGCTGACTCCAACTGACCACAGGGATGTTCCAGACCATATGGCATCATGCTCAGTCTATAAAGCTGGTGGCAGAGAAAGGAAGAGGAATGACCTTGGGAGTAACTGTGTTTCTCTTATTAAGGCACCATTACACGACAGAGTCCTGCTTTTCTGAGGATGGCTGAACACCTGCCTGCCCAACGGAAGGCGGGAATTAATGCCTTGATTTGTTTTGCTTACATGCATGGCTTTTGCTTTTCCTATTAAACTGTCTTTGTCACAACACCTAAGTTTTCTCATTTTTACTCTTTGGATTCTCTCACCCATGCCACTAGTGGAGGAATGAGGGAGCAGCTGTATGGGGCTTAGATGCTGGCTGGGGTTAAATCACGACACCAAAACCCCCAAAATGCAAAGAAATAAAGAGGCAAATTCTGTAACTGCAGAGATCACACTATGAGACACGCATGTTAAATCCTCAGCATTATGGCACTTCACCCAAATATTTTAGCAGGATATAACTCCATAACATTCACATGCCTTCACTGCTGTTTTATCAGGCTGCCTACCTCAAACTCGCAAATAATACATTTATATACTTGATGGTGGGCTGCTGGATACCCAAATGTCTTTATTGTATCTAGGCAGAGGTGGTTTTGTTCTGCCAAAGTGCAGGCTTAAGTTCATCAGATTCAGACATATATTTATGAGCGGGGTTTTATTTTATGTCAAAATGTATTTATGTGCCATTTTTTTATCAGTTTTTGGTCTGTGCTTCGACTACTTGCTAAGGCAAACTGCAGGGCAAAATAAAATGCTAATGATGCAGCTGAACTTTAGTCTTGGAATTCTGGATTATTTCTGAATCTCTTAAGAAATCAGAAGGTCATAATGGGATGATACACTCATGTTTCTCGGTGATGTGAATTGGTCTCAGAGTTCACTTAAGCAATCTGTTTTACTGTTTATTAAATTAAACAATTTCAGCAGGCCTCTAAATAATGAAAACCAACTGGACTGACATATAGCTTCTAGACTATAATCAGCGGCGCCTTCTTTGCGTTACAAGGCCATTATTTTGCTGCACTTTATTTATGCCACACATTTAATGGTAATTGTTTATTACTGTGACTAAATTTCAGTGAGCAAAATCAAAATATTGTATTAGTTGACCTTGGTATTTGCATCACTCAAAATAATTTTAAACATTCTAATTCTTTAATCTCGAAGTATGTTTTTCCTGAGAAATATTGTAAGAACAGTGCTAAGGTGTTTTTCGCAATGTTACAGAACCATGCTGCGCTCTTCAACGCATGATGATGACCTCCTTACACAAGGGCCTTAGGGCAAATTTAAGTTTCCCAGAACAAGAAGCTTTCACCAAATCTCGTGGATTTCACTCACTGCAAGTAGAATCAGGAAAACTATTCTGGATTCAGTTTTTCATGTTTCAATTCATTTTCACCAGAAGGGTATGTAACATCCAAGAGCAGAGCATAAAACAACCAGAGCATAAGGCAACCATTTCTAGAATATATAATGAAAGTAAAGAACTCATACAAGGAACTAGAAATAATGTGAATTCCACACTATGGGGCAGGCAAGAAAGGCAGGCAGCTCTGGAGGACCTTGACTTCAGTGCTATTCCTTCAACTGACAACTTAGGATGAAATAAATGTATTCCAAATACTTTCTGAAAACTAATTTAGGATGACAGAATTTAAATGCATGCAAAGTAAGTCAATACATAATTTCTTAAAAGAATGCCATTAACAGGAACTGTATAATTCTTTACATTTCCAAGAAATTTATTTAGATAATGAGCATTATATTATATTTTCTTGTTCATTTAATTAACAGTAGGTAAAGGTATTGCCCTTGCATGAGAACTTTGTAACTACAAACTTTTCTGCTTCTACCAAACCCAGTTATCTTTTCCACTCCACACTTTGACTGGCAGAACCTCCCAACAGGTGTTGAGCTAAGTAATTCCACAGATCTTCCTCCACCAATTTCACTTCAGCAGTTCTCTGCCGTAGTAAATGTAAATGAGGGAGGCAATCTGGAAGTGGAAATATTGTTTATACAGTGTTTCAGATGCAAGAAATGTCTTATTCAAATAAATAGATTTGTATAAATTTAGCAATCTATCCAATCACAATTTAAGTCTCTTGTCTAAATGAATGAATGATTACTAAAGTAAAAGTTAGATGTAAACAAGTTCACAATATTTTTAAGTTCTTTTCCATTATCTTAGAACCATAGAATGTTAAGGATATGGAATGGACCACAAAGATCGTCTAGTCCCAATCCCCCTGTCATGAGAAGGGACACATCCCACTAGACCAGGTTGCTCAAAGTCCCATCCAAGCTAGGTTTGAACACTGGGGACAACACTAGGGTTGGGGAATCCGTGACCTCCAGAGCACCTTGTTCCACTTCCTCGCCACCCTCACAGCAAAGAATTTCTTCCTACTATCCAACCTATATTTCTCCCCTTTCAGTTTGTACCCATTACTCCTTGTCCCATCACTGCAGTTCCTGATGAAGAGTCCCTCTCCGCCTTCCCTGCCGGCCCCCTTCAGATACTGGAAGGTTGCTGTGAGGTCTCCATGCAACCTTCTCTTCTCCAGGCATAAGAGACCCAACTTCCTCAGCCTGTCTACACAGGAGAGGTGCTCCAGTCCTTTTATCAACCTTGTGCCCCTTCTCTGGACTTGTTCCAAAACTTTCATGTCCTTCTTACGCTGGAGACCCCAGAGCTGGATGCGGCACTGCAGGTGAGGTCTCACCAGAGCAGAGCAGAGGGGCAGAATCCCCTCCCTGGCCCCGCTGCCCACGCTGCTTTGGACGCAGCCCAGGATTTGGTAGGCTTTCTGGGCTGCGAGCACACACTGCCGGCTCATTATTCATGACTGAACTACTGAACTACTTTTGCATCAGGTGACAAACACAGAAAGATCTCAGACTTTGACTCACACAAGATGTCATTCAATTACTGTAGGTTTGTATCAGGCACTTTTCATGCATGCTAGAAAGAAGAGCTTTCTTTCCCTTGGAGCTATAGTACACTGATGACCTATGGTTTGTTCATCAAAAGGCTGTTATAATTCACTCTTAATATATCAAACTCTTTCATGCAGGCAGAGCCACTTACACACAGATTGATTTCCATTTTCAAAACTCATACACTCTAATTTTTAAACACCCAAGATTATTTTTTTCCCATGTAGAGAAGACAGAGTGATAAAGAAGTAACAACACAAAAGTAGAAATATTCTGACTAGCACCACTTTGACAAAATTGCTTCCAAAGATGTTACGGGAGGTCTTTATAGGGGGGTGTGTAAGCAATTTAAGGAAATAACTGTGTTTGTACGGCAAACAGAGCAACTGTACAGTTACTGAGGTGTTTCCTGTGTCAGTCATGCTGCTAGAGGTTAACTCCTCATAATAAACAACAGGGATAATAAACATTATCAACCTCCTACTCGAACACAACCATCTTTCTTCTCTGCACTACAATGTCAGAACAAGGGGAAGACCCTGACTACTCACCATCTTTTACCCTTTCCTTAGTGATTTTGTTTCTGTAGATTTGTTCTTTTGTGATCTGAGCTGCTGAAACCTAGTCTTATCCTCAGAGAGAGGAGCAACAAATGACTGACCACTGAGCCTGAAACTGGTTTGCTAAAGTAAATGGGAATAGGTAGTCAACCCTGGCTTTAACACACACAAAAAAAGCCTCAACTCATGCACCTTTAAAGAAATATCAAGTAATTACAATTGTATAAATCCTATCGATAAACTATCAATTAAAACAAGCCCAACTCAATTTTTTATTGCTGTCTAACACTGAAGTGAGTGCAGGAATACCAGCATAAGTTACTCACAAACTCACATCCCGTAAATTTACTTCCGAGCTCTGTTTCCTACAATAATTCTGTTATTTTTGATGTAGGAAACCGTAACAAAATACTAAATGACCAGCCCAGAAACCTCATACACATGAAATCACTAAAGAAGAAGATAGGCATGTATTTCCCTAATGGTGTATACAACCACCAAAGTCTAAGAGCAATTTAAGAAAAAATGTTGTAACACTTCAAAGAGAGCAGCCTCCCTTTTCACAGGTGTCAAAGCTTTCAGAATTCTGTGAATACATGTAAGATTTAATGCAAACCCAAGCCAAAGACTTGGGAAATCCATGAATTACTGCAAAATTCAGTTTTTACTTCAGATAAATTATTTTGAAGCTTTTGAAGATATAAAGAAAAAACTGTACAGGTCACCACAATGTAATACAACTTTAATAAAGCAACAAAACCATAAAATCTGTCAATTAAAATGTCAGTTTAAAAAATTCTTTATTTTTAAGAAAAGCTCAACTGTTTCAGAGGCTCCCTGACTGAATAAGACAGTCAATACTGACTATGTGTTGTAGGGAAAGCAAGGTGTGAAAAGTCCAAAGAACCTAACATTTTAATTTAAATTCATTTTAACACATGGGCCGTAGATAGATAGGGAGATAGACAGACATAAACGGAAAGAGGTCTGAAGTGAACATAAAGTTGCTCCATTCTCCACCAAATGCAGAGGGTTGAGGGTGGTTATTTCACCTCACAAAAACGAATTTTTAATTTCCCCTTCTCTGCTTACCTATAGCAGAGGCAAGTAAGTGAATAGTTTGCTGGTGCTCGGCGCATAACCAGCCTCAACCTGCTACACTGCCTCACTTTAATACTAGGCTGAAAAAAGTGGATGAATGAAGCAAAGTCAGCAAGGCTAGTCCCAGTCATTTAATACTCTAATTTACTCTTTGGTAACCTACTGCCTTTCATTTATCTGGAGAGTTGCATGAGCCACTTTTAAGCATCTACTGCTGAAGATCAGCTGCTAATGAAGTAGTATCTTTATTCAATTATGAGTAGCTGAGAAAATCTCCTGAAGTGGTTCTATTTCTCTGTATGCTTTTTAACATTTCTCATTAATATATTTGATGAAAAAAATCATTTAAGTCTGAATTAGCATCTTGGAAGAAGGTACTGAGAAGACACACCCAAGACAGATGGTACAGTGAAAGAGGCAGCAGACAAATCTTTGTTCAGTGCTAAAGAAATTCTATGCTTACATCAAGAGGACTCTGTTCATAGCTTTCATATACACTACAGGAAGGCATATACAGTACCTAAATCTGCCTGTAGTTAAAAGTCTGTAAAAACTGTACTACTTTTGAAAAAGTCAGATCAAAATTATAGCCTGCTAAACAAGAATCCTTTCAATGATTATGCCATTTATTTTCTTCTCCACAACTCCTATGATAAAGATAACCACACACACGGACATGACTTCTGTTCTCAGTATTTGCCTTAACTGGTGTACTACTGTTATCTTCAAGAACTTGCTCCCAATTTACCATTAAACTCCAACACAAAGACGACTTACACTATCAAGGATATTTTATGAGACATGCACTAGCTCACACAGCTCTTCCTCTCTTGTGGTAGGTTAGCTTTGGCAAACAGCTGAACGCAGCCCACCCAGCCACTTGCTCCCTCACAGTCCTTCCTCAGTACTTAGGACATGGGGAGAAAACAGGTTGAATGAGCTGGGTCAAGCTGAAGGCAGGGAGATTGCTCAACAACTTCTCTAGTGGGCAAAACAGACCTAAGAAAAACTAATGAAATTTCGTGCTGATTAAAACAGGACTGCATAGCGAACATCAAACACAAAAATTGAAACACTATCCTTCCTGTCCCCACAAGCAGTACTGTGGATGTCTGCTCTGCCATGGAGCTCCCCCTCTTCTACCCTAGCTATTCCCTATGTTGTTTCCCACTCTGCCTTTGATCCCTTCTCCTCTGCCTGTCTAGTATTTTTGTTTTTCCTTAAATATGCTTTCACAAGAGGCGCCACCAGCTTCACTGACGGGCTCAGCTGTATCCTGCAGCAGATCTGTTGCAGAGCTAGCTGGAACCAGCTGTGTCTGGCACTGGTCTTTTCTTGCCACCCGCTGCCAAACCTCACTGGATACACCCAAAACACTTCTATATTTATACTGTAACTCAATTTCTAATTTAACATGACTGACCTGAATTATGAAATCCAAAATTTAGCAAATTGTGGGAAATGGTGCAACATAGTTTTATTTTATCAGCATCTGGGCCATAGCATGTGTCACTGTTTTAATTTTGTTGCAGGTGGTCAAGAAAAATCTTAGCATTCGGGCCATCTTTCAAACAACGTGAATTTAGAAGCGCATGGTTGCCAGTCACACCCTGATACAGTAGATTTTCATGCAGTTTAAACAAGAGCTATATTTTGCATCTTTGTAATTTGAACTATGTGGAATAAATATTCTGGTATGCAAACCATCACATCTATGCACTGTGTCTCAAATTTGTATTTTCATAACGTAAGTTATACACGCACCATTGTATTTTTCTTTTGTTCTATTAATAAATAATATTTCACTTAATACCTTAAAAATGTTTGTAAGAAACACAAATTATGTTTAATTGAAGGTTGCTTCAAGCTAATCCAAAGGCTGCATTTACTGGGAGATGAAAAAAGAAAAAATCCTGAAAAAGAAATTTTGCAAATATATGACGGTGTTTCTTTTTTCATTGATGGGCATTTGCAAAGGCAACAAAAATAAAGCCATTATATGGTGCATATTAAATTGTCTAAAAACTGGTAGTATTTTTAATGAAGAACACTGGCTGGATTATTACCATTTAAAAGATAAGCAAGTGAGCTAGCAATCCAGTATGTAATATTCAGTTATGGCTCATCAATTTGATTAAAAGTAATGTTAACATGAAAACTACAAAATCTCAATGTCAGTAGAGAAGCTATTTTTATAAAATATTTTCTCAAGATAAAGATTGAAAATCTGGTATGAAAGAGATGCAGTAATAAGAATTGGAACATTGTTGGCTTAGCATCTGAATCTACAAAGCACACACACATCAATTTTCCTTTAAAAACGTAAGTAATCCCATCCCTCTTCAGCTCAGATACACAGGTCCATGCTCAGCTGAATGGGCAAGGGATAAACCACCTGAGAGGCATTTTTGTTCAAAAAGGCTCTGCTTATAAAAATTATGGCATTAGGTATGGTGAGAAAAATGGGAGAAAATTCAATTTCTCTCCATGTAACATCTGAAACAGAGTTTCAGCAAAGCACTTGAGAGGAGCAGCTAACTACCACAAGCCACGTGTAGCTGCAAACAAGCCTGGTGAGGCAGGCACGGGGCACAGCTGGTCTGTTGCTGCCTCTGCTGAGAGCCACTGCATGTGCAGCAGCAGCAGTGTGAGAGCACTGTCCAACCCAGATCATACGGCCACCACGCTCACCTGAGGGTGGCGTCCGGGACAGCTCAATATCCATTTGGTGTGCTTTCCTCTTCTTTAATGCGGTCACTTTCCACTGGTCATGGTCATAAACTATCATATTATCCCTCAGAAGAATGGCTTTAGCGAGGGAGGAAAAGTGACTCTGCATCTGCTTACATTTTCTTAGTCCACCATTCCTTGTTTACTTTCCCACAACGGGACACGGATCTGACTTTTTCTTTTTGAGAGTCCCTGGCAAGTACATTACACACAGTCTCGTCCTTTTTCTAGCACAAAGGGTTAGAAAAAATGGTAAGATATGTTTCATTCAAATGGATCCTATTGATACTTTCCTAGGCTGTTGTTTTCTACTTCCAAAAACAGACTTTTGTCCTTTCAGGAGAATGGTCAGGGTCTAACATTACTTTGTGACAGGGAATTTTAGCTATATATATTTAATAAAAGTGACACCTATTAGTAAACACGTTTTTTGTAGTCCTTGTACTTATTTATTTCATACAATGCATATGAAATAAATGCATCGATTGAGTGGCAAAATAAAATGGAAATGAGTGAATGCTGTAGTCCAGTGATGCTGATATAGTTCTGCTACTAACAGGCTTCCAATATGGTGTGCAAGGCTTGAGCACTGAGGCTTGCTCTGCCTGAACATGCCTGTGGACTCATTTTCATGTTTTTAGCTGTAGCAGAAACTTTTCTTCTGACAGGTGGCTATCACTAACTTGGGTCACCTTTACTTACCTTTTGGATGTTACAGCTGCAGTTTTTATAGTCATAGCAAGAGGTTACTTGGTGCAGAATGAGGTATTTATGACCCTAATGCCCTGGTATACACAGAGAAATGAAGGTTTGGTGTGACAGCAGAGGCTTTGAGAAGTGGAGACATTGTGCAAATGAGCACCATGGGACTGTCAAAAAAGAGGCCCAGCCTGACACTGGTTCTCCCATGCTCCAATGCTCAGTTAAATTTCTGGGCAACAAAGGGAAGAAGGAAATAGCATCTGGCATACACAAAAGGCACAGTATGTAATAAAATCGTATGTAACATCAACCTGCACATTGGTGAAGAAACAGCAAAGTGTAAAACTGTGCTAGCAGACATAAAAATTACTCCAGGTGGATCCTAGAGGGACGAAGAAGGGTCAACATGAGCACTGCATTTCTCAGACTTGAGGTGATTAGAACTTGCTGTACAGCCTGTACTACCAGACTGAAGCCATCAACCCCAAGACCCCAGAGGAGCACTGAAAACATGAGCACACCACCAGAAAAAAGGGGGAAATACCAGGAACCGTTTTAGTAAAAGATTTAACTGTATGATTATGTTTAAGAATTTTTGGTATAACAGTATTTGGGCTTGTGGTTTCTTTGTCACTCTGTCCTTTAATTAAGAATTTTGGTCTAATTCAACTTGGTTTACAATACTTACAATTTAACTTAACAGGAGGAGTTACATTTCTTCACTTGAGCAAAAAGAGGTTGAAAGCAGTTTAGAAATGCAACAATCCTCTGTATTTTCCAAATCCAGTTGCAAAGCAAATAAAACCAGACTGGGAGAAATCTATACCATAACACAGTAACTCAGCAGCCAACTCAAAGCAAGTAAGGAGCTCCTCACAGGTTACAGCTGCTTCTTCAGTCTATAAAAACACACTTCATAGTGAGCAAATTTATTCTGTTTCTAGATGTGCTAAATCTCACTCTTAGCCCAGATGTAACTTGACACCTGTGATGTAACTGATGCATGCTAGAGAATGTCAAAGAATGCATTGTGCAAAGCTATCTTCAACTTGAAGCATATGTTTTACTACTAGATTCAGATTTCTTCTCGATTAGGAAAGGATTTAATTTTTAAAACACTGGAAGTATACCAAATAACCACCTCACCTCTCACCAGCAGAGCTGCTCACAGGATACTATAAATGGTGGAGGAAAGATCTCCAAGATAGGAGAAAGGTGACAGCAGGAAAATATTTTTACATGCTTACAGTAAGCAGCTTTTTAGGAGAAACTTTTTTCATGAGCATGAACGGTACATATATAGCAAGAAACAGCTATTTAACATTCTGCTTTCCATGTGCAAAAGTCCTCAGACGGCTTTTAAATTTAGAGTTTATTTCCATTTCATGCTGTGACCCATATGACCACACCATCTCTCACCAATATATATGATGTTTTTATGCGTGGAACTCTTTCCATCGCTCTCCTTCCCTTCAGGATTACAAGCTCTTTGATTATGCTGGTTCTTTTTCACAGGTAAGTAATGTCATAGAAATGTCCTCTCATCTCCTCTCTTCCTCCTGCTTCTCCAGGGCAGGTTTTTTCCCCTCAAATTTTCAGATGAGTCTACAGAAATGGTCTCATTTCTCTGTGACACTTAAATCTGTATTTTAATGATAATTCTTAATATAAAAGAACTACACTGCCAAAAAGTACTCAGAATAATGCATGTGTATATTAAACTGTATCTACAGCTACCACAGAACAGTTATTAGCCTTGTGTGAAATAGCACTAGACAACATAGGTTTTACTACTATCAATAAAATTTCTTATTCATTATGTGATATAGCAGAGGCCATCATTTTTAACTAGCCTGACTTTATGCAGTGTTGAGACAGCTGTTGTGGATAAGATCAAATACAAAGCTTTCCTGAATATTTCAGACTTTTTCTTTGCACCTTTTTTGTCCTTTTTAGAATAAGGATGACAAGTTTATCTGTAAAATAGATATTATGCTTAGTAACATTGTACTGTCAGCATATGATTAAAAACAGAGGATTATACTCTCTCTAGGACGTCCATAAAAGGCTTTAACTCCTAGGTCTAGTAATATATAAGATTTAGGCTTCCTGGACAGTTCAAGTATTTTTTTTAAAATATAGTGAATGGGAAAAAAAATCTCCAAACTATTAGTTGTGTTGTACTGAATACTCACGTCAAGATTACTATTAAACTAGAGGGAAAAAAAGAAACTATATACAGTACAGACTGACATCTGTTTGTTGATGACTGCATCACTGACTTCAGTGTTACTGGTTAAGACTTTCTAGTTTGGCTCTGACTGGTTGACAGTAAACCTTCAAACTGACAGTATTCAACACTTCTATTAACAATGGTGATGATGTCTCATGCCTCTCTTATAACAGCATTCACAAAGCTGCAGAACCTCCTTCTTAGTTGCATATACGTGAATATTTTTAATGAAAAAACAGTATGGAACATGAAGTGAAGACATAACTGACAAGTTTTGCAAACTCTGGCTTGGATTACACAGAGGAAGAATCACAGACAGATTTCGCTGGACTGTAGCAAGGAGGATTTTGCTAAATTTTAGCTCACACTAAAATTATAAGTCTAACTTGGAATAGGAAACAAGGTCTTTAAACTCAGAATTTTATTTCACAAGAGTGTTTTTCAGTACTCCCACAGAATCTGGCATGATTTAAAATCTTCCCAGTCAAATTCTTACCTGCATAAATTAATTTTTTAAGTATTTTATATTTCTCACATCCTCATTGAAACCTTCCTTATCTGGACAGCTCCAAAGAGTTGCTTATAACGGAAGGAGCAAGGCAAGGAACGGATGGAGTGTGACAAGAAAAAAATGAGACAGCACATATCCGGAATACCGTATTTCAAAGAACATAAATAAACAGACAAAGCCTAGAAATACCTTCATCCAATAATTACAGAACTGTTTTCATTAATATTTCTGCTTCTAAAACACATTCTGATAATCCTAAAGACGTTGTGTTCAAGCTACTTAGCATTTATGCTTTAAACTTTTAATTTCCTCTCAACTCACAAATGCCAACAGTATTATAACTACGCAATTTATGATCACAGCCCTGTGAGCCTATTTCTCAACCTCTGAAACCTTTACTTTAGAAAACACACTGACATCAGGAAGAGAACACGTGAAGTCAAAAGTAATTCTGAATTATTTTCTTGTCAAGCTTTACATTTAAATGGTAAACTTTACTGTCAGAATAACTGTAAAATTTGATCACTATATTTAAGTATAATTAGATGGCTACCATTGTGAAGGTGCTTCGCATTTTTTTCCTTTAGACTGGTTAAAGTCAACCACATATTTTAGAAAAAGATATTGCACTTGTGAGCCGAGGATAGGCAAGTAAAGTTTATTCACTACACTGGTAAGTAGCATAAGTTGAGATGTGCAAAACACCAAGACACAGCACTAAGGAAATAGCTTCTAACAGACTTGAGAAAAGACTCATGGTGACTTCATTCATCCTTCTTCTCATCTGGGCTTCTCTCCCTTTCTCATACAATTCCAATACAACTCATTAAGTTCAGGATCAGAATGAAGGTTGGGCAGAGCTGCTTTCTCAACAGACCAGTCAAAAACTTATCAGGGCAAAGGCTGAAATAAAAAGTCATGCATTGTCAGCTGCATCTTCAGTGCATATACTGTCAGCTGCTTTCCTCAACTGTGTGGTCACGCTCAGAAAGAGCACTTCACGTAGTTCCTACTACCCCACACGTCAGCTGTTATCCATACAATGAGAAAGCAGCAGACACTATTAGCAGTTTTGGTATCTTGAAACATTTTCTGACACATTTCCAGGGTTTTAAAACATCAAAACTCTAGGGGTTTTGTGTACAGGATGAAGGCTTTCATGTCATCATATTTGAAAATTAATCACAAATCCAGTAAAGGAAACCTTGATTTTTTTGTTGTTTGTTTTTCTGTCATCTGTACCTCAAAGCTTCATGTTGGGAAGATCCGTGAACAAAATGAAAGGGGTTGTTTGCAAAGCAGTCAAAAAACATTAATTTGTAAACTGCTGACAGTTTTTACAACTGTTGTTGCCAAACAGCTGTTACTGAGAAACAAAGAAAGTCTTGTAGGGGCAAAAAGCTCCAGTAATTACTCCTTCTCTTAAAACGGTACTATTTTGTAATGTCAAAAGAAAAAATATTTAGTAAATAATCCTCCTTTGTTGCTGGCTTCGGTTTTTTGGTTCTTCGGTTGGTTGTTTGGTTGGTTTTTTGAAAGAAACAATTTTTTTGGCAGTGCTTCATGTGCATTCCTGGATATTGACATCTCTGGCAGGAAGAAACACAAGACACTAGTACTTAGCATAGTGCTGATGCATATCAAATAGCCAGAATAGGTTTATCTGACCTGGGAACAGAGATCAATGATTCACAAGAAAATGTGGAAATGATTTAATCATGATTATTATGCAGGAGAGAGATGCTTTTTCTTTCTTTCTGTAAATGATGAGAATAACATTATTTTTAGGAAAACTATGGAACATCATCAATTCACCTGATATTAAAAGCCACGAAAGACTGAGAAGTCTGATAACTCACATTTATTACAATTTACGAATCATCCAGACCTCATTCCTATAACATATATTTGATACACGTCTGCTGTACGTACACTTGGTATTTATAACTCAGTGCCATCAAGCAAAGAATACACTTCCAGTAGTTTCATGGCACTGTGCAACTCCCTAACAGCATTAACACCCCACATCACCTATAAGGTTGATGTATTAAGAATCCTTGTTCAGTTTAAGATCATATCAGACCTGTATTAGACTGGGTAATTTTCTCTTTTATCATTAACACCTGATTTAAATTTTTAAAAATGAATAGTTATCTATATTTTTAATATAAATATATGTATTTATTGTGTATGACTGTATTTGTTTGGCTATCAACCACACACACATTCCAGAAAATTCTTGATACTAGAAAACCTGATCACCGGTATGTTCTATCCCAGAAGCAGTGAGACTTAGTGTTGTATTAATCCTCTGCACTGCTGTTGTTTTCACCTCCTTTTCACTTAAGATATTAGCATTCATTTTTACTCAGAATTTGTATTCTGCCCTCAGATCTTTTTCATCTTGACTCTTTCTTCACCTCCTTTCAATTTAAGGTGATTCATTCTTCCTCTTTGATGTGTTATTGTCTCGCAGGATACTGACTCTGCACAAGAATTGTTCCTAAGGAAGTTAACAACCCGGGCAACACCCAAACTAATGGATGTGAGTAACTAACCAGAGCAAAGCCTATGATATTTAATGGACTTCTCCTCCTGCTTCTGATCAAATAAAGCAGAAAGTCAGACAATACATAAAGGAAGAGACTCCTTTCACATACTAGTTTGAAACAAATTATCTTCTCCATGTAAATAAAACTGTTTGTTATTTACACTACTAAATGCAGTGACCATTTTTCCTATTGTAAATGAAAGCATAATTTAATTAATATTTTATAAATTCTACCTTTCACGCTGAGAAAAACAAACACTATGTTTATCAGCATGAATTACCTTTAGAAGTTCCACATTTCTTTCACTTCCAATTTTATCTGCAATGATTACCAGCTCTTAACTGCTCTTTGTATGTGTGCTTAGGTTTCTCATAGAAAAACCCTCAACACAAAGCTCACCATCACTTAGCTTCTAACAAGAAAAATCTAAAACTTTGCTTGTTTCACCAATAACCCTCATAACTAGCTCTTTTCTGTGATGTTCTATGTGGCTGTACTTCAGTCTCATCATTTTCTCTAAATCTTTTAATCATCTTCTCCTGTTTCCCTCTATGCTTTTTTTCCCCTCCATATGCTGCAGAGCAAGTTCCCTGTCCTTAACGAGAGACAAAACCAGCTATGTCAGAAGTCTTTACAGATTCATACTATCTAAAACATTTCAAAATAATTACACAGATAAGGTATAATAAAAAATACAGACAATATAATAAACTCTTGTTTTATGTTGACTTTCAACGGTCAGCTAGGACAAGTTACAAATACAACATTTAGCAGTAGTGACTATGTATGAAAATATTAGTATAATTTTAGGACTCAAAGGCCTAACACCTTAATTTAGTATATTTCACTGAACCAGAAACTGATGCTGCATAATGAAGATATTAAAGGTAATTTTAAAGATCAGCATCACTGAAACCACTGTGGTTAGACCTACATCTTCTTGACCCAGAGGGTACAATGTAGTTGAATTCTGGACTATCAGGTTATCATTTTAACTATAATTTTAGCTAATTTCTTCTCAGTTTCAATCAACACGACAGTTCAGTGGAACCACATTAAATAGAAAGACGGGGATTAAGTAATCCAGATCAGTTTGGCATCTCTCCTTTGAAATGTCACAAGATTATGCTTTTGGGCCACAGGAATTCCAGTAACATTTGTCTTCAAAGATCACTGCAAAAGAGATTCTTTCACCTCCATATTATGAAAAAATAATGTGAATTCCTTCAAGAACAGTTGTATTCTGTGCACAGACCTTAGCAAAGTGATGGGCAAATGAATGAACAGGTAACAATACCCAGATCAAAAGGTCTCTGTATTTACCTAATATTTTTGATACTGAAATCAAAATAAAAACAACAGCTAGCCCAACTGCAATTGGACAAAACGCAGTGGGCAGGCAGGGGCCTGCTATTTGCTATAAAGCACAAAGCTACTATGTGTCATTTTTCCAGTTATGTGACAGCAGTGCTTGTCTAAGAGTAGATGGGAACAGGAGAAAAGAGACAAAAAAACCTATTGAAATAAAGTCTTTGCTAATACTCTGAAAGTGTCCAGTTCGTCTTTAGAAAAAGTAGATTCAGCGTCACAAGAAAGTTGTCATCAAAACTGAACAGCAACCATTTTACCATGAGAAACACTTACTCTCCAGAAAAAAAAAAAAATAATCAAGCTTGGGTGACTTCCAAGAGCCTTGAAAACCTTGGCAGCTAAGCATTTGGCATCTAGGGTCTTGGCAATGGTTAATCAGCCCTTGAAGTTATGGCGTGCTGCCATTTCCCAGCTCTTGGACAAGATGAACAATTTGGATTGTGTTGTGGGAACACCAAGATCATAAAATTTATTTAGGCAGAAAGGATGTTTTTTGGACTTATGGACACCTTTCCAAGTGCTTATTTCATTTGAGAATAGTTATTCCAGGTCCAGGTATAGTAATAAAACCCCAAACTCTATAACACAGTTTTTAAAATGGTGGTAAAAGTGGAATTGGACAGATGGAACGAAGACAAAGCTGGCAGAAATCTGAGCATACTTCTTTATGATTATTTTAAATAATACTGAGAACACATACCAAGAAAAGACTGGGCAAGGACACAAAGAAAAAGATAAAGACTGGCAGAGGCTCATAGTAATACGGTTAAATAATAAATGCATGCTGCTAGTCACAGAATGTCATCTTTTTCAATAAATCAGAAGATGGGCTGGACAAAAGGGTTTCTGGGTGTCTGTCGTTGTATTTAAGAACTGTGCCTGTATTTTTCTTTATTCAGAAGTACATGAAGAATTTTTGCAAGCAAAGCATCATAATTCTATTGTGTAAGACAAGGAAAATGTCCTTTTGATTATGAGTGCTTTTTGTATCGTCCAGTATTGGCCATTAATTTTTTCTTATTAGAGTACATTGGAGGATAATGAGTCAGCCTGTAACTGTAGGTAGATATAAATCTATCCATTTATCATCTGCACTTTTAAATTTTTTTGTTAACTTATTATTTCTGTATTAAATAGTATTGAGACTGCACCAGAGTTCTCCTTCTTGGAAAGTGACAAAAGAGTCAGTCCTGTTCAATTCCAGAGATGTACCTTCCGCAAAATCTACTGATTGTATGTAACCTCATGGGAGAATATTAAGACCATCAGAATGATGGAGCACACTTCAGAGTCAACTAATCTCCACAGCAAACAAGTACAGAATGTCCTGAGTTGGACGGGATCCACACGGACCATCGAGTCCAGCTTCTGGCCCTGCACAGAACTACCTAAAGAATCACAGTGTGTGTCTGAGAGTGCTGTCCCAACATTTCTTGAACAACAGGTAGGACCAACACTTGGATACTGGGCACCGTAGAAGCTCTTCCTCAGCTTTATGAATACAGGCTGAGAGAGTTGGGTCTTCTCAACCTGGAGAAAAGAAAACTCCAGGGAGACTTTATAGCACCTTTCAGAACATGAAGGGGTTTTACGAGAAGGCTGGAGAGGGACTTTACACAAAAGTAAAGTGGTGATAGGACAAAGCCTTAAGCAAAGAACAACAGGTTTAAATTAGGTACTAGGAAGAAATTCTTTACTGTAAGTGTGTGAGGCACTGGAACAGGTTTCCCAGAGAAGCTCTAGCTGCTTCTTCTCTTGAACATCCCTGGGGGTGCTCAAGACCAGGCTGGATGTGACTCTGAGCATCCTGGTCTAGTGGATAATTCCCTTCCCAAGGCATGGGAGGTTGGAGCTAGATTTTTAATTCCCTTCCATCATCAACTATTTTATTATTCTATGGTGTCACCAGCATGCAATGGGTGCTAACATCTTCCTCCCGAGAAACCCTGTGGACATAACTCACACTGCACAGGCAGAAACCGACTCTCATGTATCATGCTACCAACATCTATGTAGCTGGCTGTAAAGCTTACTGGCTTTATGCTATGTTTCAAATTTCTAAAGATAAATCTTGAACACGATCTGAAGTATAGCCTAAATTTTTTGAGTGTGCAGAACATGAAAGAACCTAGGCAGAAATGTTGATTAACAAAGTGTAAACCAGATTAGGACATACAAAGCATTCTGCACAGTAAAAGGAAGGGAAACGTAGAATATTGCGTCATTGTCAGATGATCAGATTTAACTCTACTTGGTGTGAAAAGACTCTCTTGTATGAAGCAGAAACATAGGGGTACATCCAGCACAAGAAATAAAAATAATTTCAACTAAAAGTTTAAGACATGGTAATGAGTATTTTAAAACTCACCCTTTAAGGCCCTGGGGAAAGGTTCATCCACCAAATAATTCTACAGACCTTTATCTAAGCATTTAACAAAATGTTTGACCCAAATCCCAAGTTCCTGTAAGGTTGTGCTGTTTAACAGAATGGCCTGCCAAGATTCTGGTTTCTGCTAATTACTCAGAAAATATGGCAGACCTAGTCAAAGAAACTATGGGATAGGATGACATATGTTTTTGTTTAAACACCAATTTGACGGTGAGCATCACGGCAGATATTTTCTACGTGGCTGTTGATATCAATCTGTTATTCTACTTTTCATACAGAAACTGAATAAACGAAGAGAAAATTTACAATTACAAAGGAAGTTGAAATAAGTGCAAAACATTTTTTCTCTATTACTCTACCTGTTTAATGAGTTAGATAAACTAAAGGTTTGGAAATCATTATAAAATATACTGATTCCAGAACTTTACAAAAATACTGAACTTCAGTCAGCAAATTTTCTGTCTTGGCTGATATGGTAGTGCCTTCTTATGAATTTGGCCATATTTTCAAAATCTACAACTGTGCTGGTGATACACAGCTTAATACATTTTTTTAAAAAATGTGTTAAATGTTTGAATGTACTGGCATTTATACTGTCATACAGAGACCAGGGATGACCAGGTAAGAAGAGGAAAGTCTAAACACTGTTCTCTTTTTGCTGTTAAGTAATGCTTCAAAATTAAATAAAAGTATTCCTACCACTGAAGATGCAGTCTTTACTCTCTGATTACAGAGGCAAAACCTGGACTAGTGGTTTAGGTGAACTTTGTGATTCTTTGTTTCTTGAAATCGCCATATTTAATTTATTTTCTGAAGTGACAGTAGAATTTACCTGAGCTTCCTTTCTTCCTTCTCTTCCCCACAACGTTTAAATATCAAAAGAGTAAACTAATTTTAAAAATTTACCTAGTTACAAACTAGCAATCTAGTAGATACACATTTTTTAAAATGGCAGTATCTTTCAGAAGCAACTACTACCATCAGGTCTGCACATTTCACATACAATTTTAAGCAAAGTAAGTACCAGGATCTGTGAAAATATCTTGTGCAGTATGAGAATGTGAGCTAGTCTTACAGCAGCTGGTGCTCTTACATTGTTTTGAAGCCTCTTTCAAAGGAGGCTTCTTACACAAAGGAAACATAGAGGGAAAAAGATCTATAAAATATGAACACTCTCTGACTCACTCTCTCCCCCATTTGGGTAACTTACACCACTGAATTGTGTACACTTGCCTCACAATGACTTAAAAAAAAGTTCCTCTTAATTGACAAGCTTTTTTGGATGGCAGCAATTAAGGAAATACATGACTATAAATGCAAATCTGCATATAAAAATGCAACTATCAGCATTCAGAACACTCCATATTCGGACTTCACTAGGGGAATTTCTCTAACGTAAAAGAAGAATTGTTGTTCTGTAGCTTTCTCTCTAAGCCTTTTGTCTCTCAGGATAGCGTGGTACAGCTTTGCAAGATGGAAAAAACCATTTTTGTAGGTCTGAATCTTGTCTGTCGGAGAACAAACAATTTCAACTTAAGCTGCAATGCAGTACACTGCTTTAAACAATGAAGTCTACAGCTTGTGCTGGACTCATCTACCAGAACAATCATGTGCACTTAGCTCACCAACCCTAGCCCTCCTTAAAAGAATGTGCATAGTACTGCGGTGAAAGCTAAGTCATCTGCTGACTTCTGATTTCTTGTTTGCACATGAAAATTCAATGACCTGTGACACATCAAAGACACAGTCACTGAGACATTATGACACGTAATAAAAAATTAGGAAAAAATTTAGTCTCAAAGTATCTTTTTTACTTTTGTCTTTAATATTCTCATTCGATTTTCTTACACTAAGTAAGGTTGACACTTAGTATGCATAATTAAGTTATACTTACTAAGTATGAGCTGATAATCTTTAAAAAATAGACATTGAAATGGACAAAGTAAAAGCTACGGACTTACTCCAAAGGGATACTTTATCAGATTAATTAAAAAAAATAAAGTCTGTATATTTAGTGCATAATGTAAAGATAGTCCAGCTTCTTCATAGTGGCTTTGTTTAACAGGTAACTCAAAAACATTTGAATGCTTAATCATAACATCTTCAAAGAGTTAAAAAGATTTCAAAGCTATTTCAAAGTCTATTTGATTCCACATCATTATAAATAATATATGGACAAAAAAATCCCAAACCCCTTCTTCCTCTTCAGCAAATGCAATACAGGGCAGAAATCTTTTTTAAAAAGAATTATTTTCTCTTTATCTGTATTGCTAATTACAGTAATGAAGAAGTCCCTAACTCTCAAATCTGAACCCAATCTACACAGCAGGAGTAATAGCATCTTTTTAAATCACATCATCCCTTTTAAAATTGTTTCGTGTATGAAGAATTTGAAATTACCATCATACCAAGTTCCAGAAATAGAACATATGCTGTGTGCTCTCATAAAACTGAATTGCACCTCTATATTGAGATTTTGCCTTTAATTAGTGGAAGTCAAGACATGGAGAGGAGCACTGTCAGTTAACACTGGCCCATAAACATAGGTGGAGAAGCAGATCAGCTGTGAAACGTATGTCCCTGTAAACGACACCACCAGAGGCTCATTCACACTGGCAGCCCTGAAGCCTCAGGACCCCTGCCCCAAAGAGGCTCATCTGTCAGCTCAGACCAGGCTGTCTCAGGGCTTCACCCAGCTGAACTACAAAATCCCCAGCGATGGAGATCATCCGACCTCCTTTGGGCCTGGCCCCACCCAGTTGTTCTGGTGGGAAAAAAAGGTTTTCCTTATCTCCATCCTGAGCCTCTGGTATTTCATTTTGTGCTGCTGTCTCTCACACTCCCACCACATGCTGCTGTGAAGAGCACAGCTGTATCTCCTTCATCTCTCGCACTGATGCTGAGGATGCTGCTGCGTGCCCCCGGCAGCCATCCCTGCTCTCAGCTGAACCAGCGCCAATGCCACAGTCTCTCTGCACAGGGAAAGGACTCCAGCCTCACTGCCTCAGTGGCCTCCTCTCAACACCTGTCATTTTCTCTGTATTTTTAAAGTATTAGAGTGACCAAAGCTGTAACCTGTAAGCCAGATGTGGTCTAACAAGCCCTGCACACAGCAAGAATAATTCCTGCCTTGATCTCTGACTGTTGCAGCTCGCACAGCCACAGAATACTGTTGCCTTTCTTTGCAGAAAGCCTAGCTGTTGTTCACTTATATGAGGTACAAGCTCTTTTTCCTTAAACAGCTATATACCCAAGTGTCTTACAAATTAGCTACTGAAATATTAGCACAAATATCCTGTTTCCTAAATACACAATGAATCGAAATTTCTGTTTGCTCAGAAACATTCTCTTCTAACATAAAATTTACATTCAGCAACTTGGCTGTGACTTACAATAAAAAAATCCTTAAAAATAATACTTTTAAGAAGGTGTATTTTCTTTTGGCACTATATCTGGAAATAACTTGTTAAACTGTCAAATTCTATTTTTTTTCTTGACACCATTAATGAAATCTATTCTTTCAACCACTTCTTCAAGTAACCACTTTATTTGAAAAAGTGTGCCTCAACAGATATTAAAACAATAACAACAGGACATAATGTAGGTCTAGTTAGCATGTTTTATTACCTGGCAGGTGAATATTTATGTAGGCCAAAAGTGCCATAAATAATTGGATTAATTAGGGGTCTTCATTTTAATGGGATTCTGTTTTGTACTTTTTTGGAGTTCTTGTTGGTTGGGTTTTTTGTTTGTTTGGTTTGGGTTGGTTGGGGTAATTTTGTCCTCAGAGCCATTTATTTAACTTTAAAAAAAAAAAAAAAAAATTATTTATTAGAAAAAGAGGCAGAAATGTTAGATGCTTGCTATCAAAACTGTTCTACCATCATGTTATACAGTTTATGAAACTGTCTTTGCACAGATACTTGTTAAGAACAGAAAACAGTCTCTTTATGTGAACCAAAAAGACATATAACTTAGTACATCTCTTCTATCATTGGCCAAGATCAGATACAGAGATGAGTGTAATAGGAGAAATACATTATGAACCTTCTTCAACTTATTATTCTCAGCACTGAGACTTAAAGATCCAGGACTTGTTATATTTGCGTACTCATATAAAATACACTCTGGTGTACTCCTAGAACAGAAATGTGGAGCTATTCCATGCTCTGTTATTTTCTGTAGTTTCTATTCCAGCTCTATAATACTATATCTGGAAATGGCATAAATATCTCAAATTGCTAAAAGTCAGAGAAAGCTCAAGTACAAATGACCGAAAATACACTTTGCAAAAGAAACGCTGTTAGCTCCCATAGGTGTTTGACACTCATCACTTCTCCCTAATCTCACATTTACTAACTTACAGGAGGTGAGTTAAAACCCTTTATAAAAGAAGTGTTTACTGACCCTCTCAGCTGACAGTATGCTTGCCTTGACAGAAATAAATGTATATGGAATGAGAACGGGTAGAATTAAGAAAAAAAAAAAAACAAAAAAAAAATTGCCTAAGTGGCAATAAAATAAATGAAAAAAGAAATCATGTGTTTGTGATGCCATTTCCAAAGGATGGTTTTCTAGTTCCCATTTTGCTTTACAAATGCATGCTTATATTGCCAAATTTCATGGAAATGAGCAGCACAGCCATTTAAAAGACATCAAATAAACATCCTTTTTATTACAGTGAAATGCAAATATCAAGTCTTAACAAGTAAATCTAGGGTCTGTAATTTTAAAACAGCAATAACAATAACCTCAGGCTATGTTTTCATTTTGTGGTTGACTTTATGAGAAGCAACTGTTATTTTTGTGTGGCACTTCAATGAGTCAGAGGCATGCTCATTCCACTTACAGTGGCACTCTGGCAGTACTTTTGATGGAAAGTCAATGATTATTGGTAAAACCAATCCTACTGTCCATCACACTTCTGGTGACAAGGTTTTAACTTATTTCAAGTTTAAATGTCAGTGTTTGCAGAAACACTTCTCAGAAGGATTAAACCTAAGAAAGAATACAAGTGATGAAATTCTGTAAGTAAAAAAGCTCTAACAGATTCCCACAAAGCCCAGGTAATTATACTGGAAGTCTCTTAACAGACAGTCAGAAGATAGCAATGACTGCTTTGCCCATCTATGGCTGCCCTTTCAGAGTCATGCAAAAATACACCTTCATTTCAGAAGATAAGAGTTTAACAGATAGACCTAGCCTCCATACCAGTCTTGAACAAGGGAAGAAGACATAAAACCAAAGAAATTCTGTCCCTGAGATAGATAAGACATCTTTGTCTTTGTAGATGGAAAAGGTTTATTAATTTTATTTCCTAAGAATACAGGAAATCAATATAAGCAACAAATACTTACATGCACATTTGATTGTGATTTCCAGCTGGAACTAAACTGATGTAATAAAATAAATCTGATAAAAGTTTGCAAGCTCTCAGAATTTCGGAATAACTGAATACCTTAAAACAACGAAACCAACTGCGAAACAGTTTACATTTGGGACTTATAATGGTGAAAAATGTCAAATTTTGTTTAGAATATTCTTCAGAATTGGCAGCATACAGATGCTTTGAATTAGTAGCCAAGGAAGAGTAAAATATTCAAAACTGTGTTTATTACTGCACAGAATTCAACAACCTTTATATCTCAGTCTTTTCCTTGCAAATTCTGACAAGATATGATATGATCATCCTGCTAGATTCAGAAAGTCCAAGATGATCCAAGTGATGACCCCGAGATCTATTGCTGTCACTGTAGTTAGAGACAATTTTACTGACTTTCTTCATATTCAATTTTTTTTTATAGTAAATTTTGAAGGTCTAAGAGAAATGATGGTGTTCTATGATTCTGTATGTGTGATCTGTATTGATTCACCATAGAAGATGTTTATTGTTTAGCCCCCCAAGCCCATTTATGTCTACGGGATTCCTCACAGACAAAGCTGCTCTCCCAAACGCCTAAGTACAAAGTAACCCGTACGATGGTTAGAATGGGCGACAGGCCTATCACACCGGCCTTGTTCCAGCTAGGACAGGGCTAATTTTTGCAGTAGCCAGGAGGAGGCACGGCTAGGACCCAGAGATTGCTCTGTTCCATCTCACATCATCCTCTGGGGAGAGGAAGGGATCCTTTCTGGGAGAGGAAGGGATCCCTTCTGGGTCCCGTAGTAGGAAGTGAGCGGTTGAGTAATGTCAAGGTCTGCGTGATGAGTGCTTGCATGTGAATTGTTTGCCTCTCTTGTACACACTTTGTGATTAATATTGTTGCTGCTACTGTCTGTTGTCTTATTTCATCGCTGTTAACAGTAAATTGTTCTTATCTCAACCACGATCATCACCTTTTCTGTCCTCTCCAGCCTGATGTAGAGGGGAAGAGAAGAAGGGATTGAGAGGAGCATAGTTTGGAGTGTTTCCATGGGAACGCTAAACTGGAGAAGACATATTTCTAAATCAAGACATAGTTCTTTAGCAGAAACTTTTTTCTCTACTAGTTAAAAACTCTTTTTCAAACATCCACCTAGCGTCATTTGAGAAATGCAAAAACTACAGAAGCACTGAGAGAGATCTAACTTCCACATCTGCGGGAAAAAACACACACCTAACAAATTCATTATAATGCAGGTAATGTTAAGAGTGGGCAATTTATTGCAAATTTATGGCAAATCAATTCCTTCAGCAGCAAAAATGGGAAAACCAGAGCAAGGCTCAAGCACTTACTTAGGTTTGTTATCCATTCTCAAATTATTGTTATGTTATAAAACAATGTGTCCACGAACGTAAAGTTTTTCCCTAACAAGGGAAAGACTAGCTCGACTAGCTAGTTCTGCCATTGAGTGCCCCTCCTCATATTGACCTTTACTGGAATAGAAGAATTTAAATACAGCAATTGCCCATTTAAAAACACCATGGTATTGGGTGTCTATTGTGCTTCAAATACGGTTCTGTTGATAAGGTTCTGCCATATCCCTTCCAAAAATAATTTATATACAAAAACCGAGCATAAAGAAGTATGGTAACAGGCATCTCAAACTGCATTCATAGCTCGACCATATAAAATTTTTAAAAAAGAGAAATAAATTAGGTATTTTTTCCCTAGACTTCACCATCCTCATTTGCCTTAGAAATGCTACTTTATTTAACGTGTAGGAACTTCATTTTTTTCTACCTGGAGAAAGTGATTTTGAAGCTTTTGCATTTATTTCTTGAATAATAAAAATAATTTGTCTAGCAACACTTTCTTAAGATGAAATGAACCCTCTGTATACTATTCTGGACTTCCAATAACTTAAATTCTGTTCACTGACATCCACTCCTAGATTCTTTTAAGCACTGTTCTGGTGGTATTTCAAAATACGAACACTACCACTTGACTATAGGTCTATTAGCAGTATTTAATATTTGACCATTATTCCTTTGAAATATATAAATATTTGTTAATGAAGAGAAAAAAAAGAACACCAGAAAACAGAAGTCCTACAAGATCAAACCTCCAAAATCCTCAATTTTAATTATTAAAAGAGTCAATTTATTTTTAAACTTATCTTATTATTTCAAATATATATTTACATTTTCTGAGCACCCGGAAATAACTATGCCACTGAGACTGTATGCGTGTTTCCCTCTTACAAGCAGAAGTAAATTAAATATAACAATTTTAGAGCTACTGAAAACGATTTATTTGTGGATTCTTGTCTAAACTCCTTTTCCTGCTTCCAGTTCACCTAAAAGAAAAACAGACCAACCATGATGACTTATCTGCAAAGTAGAATTAGACATGTTTCAGACATCAGAGTATAAAACAGCCTATATTAGTAGTTGAAGATGAAAGCTAACCTGTTCTTAGTTATGCTCAGCCTCCACCTTTTTCTTCTGCTCTGCCCTCTAATATGAAATCTGCAATAAACCTATTCATGAGGTTACCTGCTCTATCTTCTTTCTATTTTTAACCTAAAAACCCAATCTTAAATTAACTTTTACTAACTGATGTACTATTGCACCCTTCTTTTCTCACATGATAAAATCAGTTTCAGTAAATTAATATAGTGGAGAAGATAGACTCAGAACCTCACAAGGTAATTAGGCAAGGGGGTGCGGAAAATGAAGGCTGGAAGAAGGTTACTGCATGTACACAATCACAGAATCAACTAGGCAGGAAAAGACCTCTGAGATCAAGTCCAACCAATGACCAAACACCACCATGTCAACTAGACCACAGCACCAAGTGCCACATCCCCTCCTTCCTCCAGGAACAGTGACCTCCCCGGGCAGCCCATTCCGAGATCTAATCACTCTTCCTGTAAAGAATTTATTTCCCATGTCCAACCTTAACCTTCCCTGGCACAGCTTTAAGACCGTCCTCTTGTCCTATTGCTGATTACCTCGGAGAAGAGGCCAACCCTTACCTGGCTACAGCCTCCTTTCAGGAAGTTGCAGAGAGTGATAAGGTCACCCCTGAGCCTCCTCTTCCCCCAGGTCCTTTTCTGTCAGGGCAGCTCTCCAGCCCCTCTGACTGTAGCGCTGCCTGGGGTTGTTGTGGCCAAAGTGTAGGACTCGGCACTCGGTCTTGCTGAACCTCCTGCCATTTTCTCTGCCCATCTCTCTAGCCATTCCACGTCCCTCTGCAGGACCTTCCTGCCGTCCAGGACTGATGCTCCAACCCAACCTTGTGTCACCCGCAAGTGTGTAATGGCAGATTCAATCCCCTCATCCAGGGCACCAACAAAGATATTGAGCAGGACTAGGCCCAACACTGGTCCCTGGGAGATACCACTAGTGATCAGACACCAACTGGAAGCAGCACCATTCACCACCACTTCTGGAAAGCTCCCCCTCGTTCTGAAATTTTGACAGGTAGGACTGGCACCTTCTACAACAGGTATGAGGCCCTGGAAGTAGAAAGCCATGCAACTGATGAGGTGGGCAAAGCTCCTTCTGTGATAGAGGGCCGTTCTAAAGCAACACCAACTGTAAGCTGCATCACGACCTCCTCTGTTAAGAGGAAAAGGAGGGTAGCTGTCCCCCTTTTCAGGGGAACAGAGGGCCCAATCTGCAGACAGGACTCAACTCACAGGGAAGTCTGCTGTCTCCCAGGGGCTCAGGTAAGGGACATTACTGGAAAACTCTCCAATCTAGTAATGCCCTCTGATTACTATCCTCCACCGGGTGTTCAAGCCTGCAGTGAAAAAACAACAAAGAGAAGTCCAAGGGCAAACAAAAGAGACTTAGGGCCTTGAGATGATTAGTTGAAAGTTCAGGAGCACAGCTAGTGATTTC
>VZTA01006601.1:3108-44207 GCA_013398855.1 Mohoua ochrocephala | reverse complement strand
CCCACCACGTGCGCCTTACATATGAGTATATCATTCATGTAGCCGAAGGGTGCCCTCTCTGAATATACTTCTAGCTGCAACTCTTCAGTATATAATACATAAAATATTTATAGATTAGACATTTCAGATTTTTTAAGAAACAGTTACAAACTTGTACTCCTCCTAGCAATGGTAAACTACTCCGTGTTTTAATACCAGCCATAAATTTAACAAAATAAGCAAAATAACATCACACAGAGGAAATTTATTTATCATCTACCAAGTCTCACAAAAACCCTAATATTGAAACTCTGTAAAACATCTAGACCAAAATCCTGCTTGGAGCATGGATATGTTTGAGTTACACAAGGTTGCTTATAGCCCTGCGTTGTTCAGTTCTGAAAATCTCTAGGTAAACTTCTCTTAATATTTGTTTATTCTTTTTGTTTTGCTTACATGTGTAAGCAAATTCAATGGTCACAACTATGACCATGGTCTCTCCTCCTTTTATTATGCTACTCTGAGAAGAATCTGGCTTAGCATCTCTCTGAAATGAACACCTGTAGTGAGATATGGTTTTTTTCCCTGGTCTGTCTCCATGTGTGATGCTTGAGACAAACCCCTCTCACCTTACTTTCTCAGCACAAATGATATTCCTTCTTGTTGTCTTCCCCCTGATTTATTTTCCCCTAATTCCTACTTCTTTTCTTATCCATGGGCTAACTTAATGTCATCAACCAGTACTCCAAAGGATAAAGTAAAACCTCACAATAATTCAAAAAAAGCCCTATGCAGGCAAGTCTATGGCAAATTGATCATCTGTTAAATCAGTTTAAGGTTCAAAGTACTGTGTGTGTCTATGCATTAACTAGAGCACAGGAAACACGCTGCTGCCTGAACTAAGACAAGATAGGGCAGGTAAGGGCTACCTGTTTCAGAGTAGGAATTCAGACACAAGAAGCCATTCAAGGAGGAAAAAAAAAAAAAATAGGAAGACATAGATTTTGCAGATCCATTGCCTTTATTGAGGAGAACAGAAATGTCTAAGCCAAGGTTTCCTTGTTCTCATATTAATCACATATAAAATGCAACATAATAGAAGAAAAGCTGAGTGATATCATTCATTTGGTAAGCACATTGACATGAAAAAGATGTCATGAACAACAGTACGAAAGAAAACAGAACAACAGAAAATACACCTTAGACTCAATCTAAATGATGCTCAGGCAACCTCTCACAGGTAATGTTCTAAAAGTCTGCATTGCTGGTATTTACCTCTGGAATATTTCCTAAACATGAAGAACAGTGAATGATTCTTGTTTCTTAAAATCAGCCTGAAAGCCTTTTTAAAATGTAATCTCCTGTGCATGAAATGAATAGTATGTTAACAGATAGAGGAGTTGGAAATACAGTGCATGAATTTTATTTCGGCAGTAACAGCTTTTTTAAATTTATTGCAAATAGTATTCATCTTAACTCATGTAACTGCTTGTTAGGAATGCAGTTTGTGGATGACATTAATAATGCAAATAGCCAAACCAGTCTTTGATATGCAGGCATTCAAACTTCTTGCTTCACTGCACCCAGTTCGATAAGAATATTATTCATAAAGAAGCTCTGAGCAATTTCCTATTTTAAAGCACAAAAATTAGACATCTTTCAACTGTGTAGTTACTATCTAAGGAAGTCTTTAGACTTCCTTAAATTGTGACAAAGTTAAATAGTGACTTTTTTGCTCTTTACTGTTGGAAAAACTGTAAAATAACTAATAATATGAACAACATATTAATAAAAAATATTTGCATCTATCATGAAAAAATTCAGTAATTCCAGTTCTTAAGTTATTTTCCTATATTTTAAGTGGTAAATGTCTGCAAAAGGAATCAAATAGCCACTTAGTTGAAAATAAAAATAGAATGAACTTTATTGCTGGATTCTAAAGCAAAGAAGGGTTTTTCATTTGCCCATTTCTAAAGTTTTCTGTGGATCACAACATTATTTTGCTGACATTACCAAGTTGAACAGTGATTTATGAAACACAAATGTTGCAAAATGTTGTTCATATTTACCTAAGTTTTCATGGTTATCTGAACATGTCTTGATTATCTTGTTTTTCTTCTTTAAATTGCTACTGAAGTTGCGGAAATTATAACCATGAGATGACTTTTAGAATCAAACACAATTCACCGCGAAATTCATCCATGTCTTTCTTCCAGCCAAAATCTTTTGCTTGCCTTACTAGCACATCTCATCCACCTGTGAAGGAGATATAAAATAATTCATTAGATGAAATATGACTAAAATCAAAGAAATAGTCTTTGATTAGAGACATGTAGACTAACACAATATACACATAATTTCCCCATATTTTATTTTGAAGACAGAGGAGCACAGAAACGTCTCCAGTGAGAGAGATGTCAGCTTTCCTTGGTATCTCTTTAGGTATGAGGCAAGAGGCTGATACATGAAAATTATCTGCTGTTTTTTTCAACCACCATATTTCTATATAACATACATATTTCTAGAAAAGTTAGTCTCCTTGTGATCCTATTTTGAAAAAGAAGATATATTGAGCCTATGCGGGTTCTGTGGTGCTGGGTGAGAGCAGCTGCAGTGTGTTCCACAGGATTCCTTTGCTGAGGGGTCCTGGGCGGGGCCAGACCCCTGCCAGCCAGCTGTTCCCCACCCAGGGCGATGGCCACCAGCAACCACCCCAAAGCATTGTTGGTTCTGGCATCCACAGAGGTGGAGAGGTGGCCCAAGGCCAGGGAAGTCCAAAGGCATCCCAGTGCCAAGAGGGCGAACTTCCATTCGGCTGGGGATTATAAGGGGGTCCCAAAGGAGGCAGGGTAATACGCAACAGCCAATGGGGAGAGAGGGAGAAGGGGGCAGGTAACACAGAAACAACCGATGGGGAAAGAGGGGCAGGAATGGGGGCTTTGGTTACATCTTGCAGGGGTACATGAATATTCAGAAGAGTCGATGGGAGAAACTCTTACAAGAAATCCGGAGGGGGGTTTCTTGGACCCAACCATGAGGCTCCCTTGGTCTTTTGGGCCCCCCTGCTACCAGTGCTGGTGTTTCAGCCATTGCAACATCGATATAATATCTGGGAAATTTCTTCCTCACAGATTACACTACAGTCTTGATATTGTCACATTTTCTTCTCTTGTAAACTCTTCGCAGACTTACTGGTTTTATCTGCATGAGATATCACAACCCGTATTTTCACCAAATTATGGCAGATGATTTCTCAGTTCTTAAAAAGTCTAGTTAAAAATAGAATTAATTTTTTAAATCACATTATTCCATATTAAAAAAAAAAAAAGTAGTCCTCAACAAAGAAATAATTTATTTCTTTTAAAGATTTTTTTACCTATAAAAATGTAATTTAGAATGGAAGGAAAAAATAACTCTTAGCCAAGTAGGGAAATAATCTTACAGGTCTTACTGCATACGTTTCATTACTTTAAGAGACAGAAAATGGTTTAAAGCACATGAGAACAAGAAATTTACCTTTTATGGCAACAGACAAATTGGAGTTTATCTCTGCAGAGAATGTTCTCCCTTAATCCTATTTTCAACTCTGACTTAATCAGGGAGTATATCAGTTGTTTCTGCAATGAAAAGATACCTGCTTTCCACATCACAATCACATCATGACCTCATACCATCTCATGGAACCATCCCTGATGTTCCTAGATGTGCAGGATCCTATATTCCATTATGAAACCTTCTCAGTTCAGAAGGCTGAATTTAAAAGAGGGTAAGATGAGAAATGCAAATGAGATGCAAGCCTAACAAGTTTTCAGAATACTATTTTTCTGTGATTAGATAGATAAAAGCTTGCCTACCTGTAATGTCACATGGAGAGTATTTAACCCTACCTTCACTCATGAACCAAACAGGGCTCCAGTTATCTCTTGTGGAATTCTGTAGGCTGAGATCTTGTTGCATTTTCCATACCAGAAATACAATTTTCTAGTTTCCCTTTTCATTTTTTAATGTACATAGCCATTTGTATATAAGCAAAGGAGGAAAGTTTTAGATTTTCAGATACTATGTGACTACTGAGACTTGGAAAAGTGTTGTAAAAGGCAGTCCAAAAAAATAAACCTTTGATATTGCTAAATCAATGCTGTGTTTAAGTCACCTTCAGCATTTTTAAAGGCTTCCACTCACACAACTCCTCCCCTCCCCAAACAATGGCATTAGAGAAACAATCAATATTTAGAGACCATAGGATGACTGCCTTCAATGTTTGTGAATGATGTCCCCTGGAAAAAGATACCTCTGAATGAAGCTCTTTAATTAAGGCTGCGTCCGAATCTGAGATTCTGAGAAAAATGCTCTATGTACAAAGTTTATGTATTTTTAATAGACTGATCATTAAAATTTCAAACCTATTTCATTATTGTACTGAATTAGTATTGTATCTAAAAAATCCTGAGTCTCGCTTAATTGATGATTGTCCAGTATATGGACCAAATAAGACTAGTTTCCTTGGCTTTGTTATTTGCCTTGCAGCTGAAAGGGAAAAAGTTATTAACATGACTGAAACTGAGGCCCTCGAAAAAATCTTCCTCTTTCCGTTAACCCCGTGGGATTTCACTGTAAGCATTTTTCTTTGTATCCACTTAGATGACTAAATGTGGTGTATTGCAAACCATATCAATATATTTCCGCAAAATGGATGCAGCTGTGCCAAAGAGCAGCTAATGTCATTCCCAATTGCAGATTGCTTGTAGGTTCAATGGCATCTTTGGGGTGGGGTAAGGGTAAAATTTATTTGAATGTTCTGACTTCATCTCTTTTCACGTGTCTAAACCTGGGTCTATTTCGAAAATAATTTTATTCTTTGTAGGTTCAAATGCATATATTTCTATTCTAAGGATGGAAAAAATATAATTCTGTTTTTTGTAGCATTAAGCATAAGCAAATTGCACCCAGGAATTTCTGCTCCGCTGTGATTAAAACTAATTTGAACTGTTACAAATAAGTGTTTTCAGTACGTGGGCATGTGTATCTCTCTTGCTTTTTCTGGGGTTTTTTTGAGGCCTTTGCCGCAGCACCTACCACAAAGAAATCTATAATCTCATTCAAGACCTCTATTAATGGTCACTGTAGCCTCATAAGAATCGTTAGAGATTAACATTTTGACTTAGTAAGAAACTCTCTAAGTGCTTGTACATTGCTTAAAGCACTATGGCCAGGATTCCAATTTCTGCTTCTGAGTCACTATAATAGAAGGAATAAGTAATATCTGTTCAGGTCACAAAGGCCCGACATAACTGCTTCTGCATTTCCAAACACTGGTTATCTGCAGAAGTCATAGTGCCCAAATTTTTTCCTGGTATTAGCAACCTGAGCAGAAAAAAAACATATCATAACTATCATAGAGCCTGCTTTCTTTATACTATGGCTGTTTTCTTGCCTAACCAGGAAATCTGGATAACTCATAAAATGTTTATACAAGCACTGAAGTTTTAGAACCTTATGGTAATTCAAGTACCAAAATCTTTGAAGTTCAGCCATCACTGTTGGGCTTAAGTAAGTCCACAGTCTGTGAACTGCTTGTGTTAATAAAGCCAAGTCATTAATTACACTGTCTGTATGAGGGGTTTCCAATTAAATCCACACTATATTTTCTGCATTAATGGCATTAACTTTGAAAGTTGACTGTTCAGCTAGGGGCTTGTGGCTGGGGGAGGGGGATTCATCTGAGTGAGATAATGGAAACCCATCTGACTGGGTTTAACCTACGGCAGACCAATTTATACATTCCTATCTTCACATTTTTCATGTCTAATTTCTTTTGAAGTATCTAATGCATATCTAAAGTGACTTTGGCACTAGGGGTAGGAAACCTGATTGGTTTGAGTGCTTTGATCGTAGATGTAGGTATCAACTGATCAAACTGACAACTATTCGATATATTTTTCTTCAATTTACTTAAAATATTGAACAATATTTCCAAACCATATTTGAGAATATGAACCCTGGAGTTTCATTTGTCCTCAATTGCCTTTAAAACTTTTCAGAAATGTCTAGAGCTAGCTGTATCTCTAAATTTCGGGGTAACTATAATGGGATAGAGTTCCCCCAACTTGTTTATGGAGTCTTCTGAATGTAGTCTGATGGCCTAAAAGAGAGCAGCAGTAAGTGTGCAAAAGCATTTCCAAACTAGGAAAGGTCTTTAACTCCTTTCTTCCAGACTCACCCTGTCCCAAGAAATTGCAAATATTTGGTGCAAGAGAAATTCTATCTTTATTATTATATAGGAACTGAACCTCTTCAGCTAGGACATAATAAATATGTTCTAGCTGTATGATTAAAAATAGCAATATAATCACTGCAGCAAATAAAGATCCTGGCGATAGGGGAACAGAAAAGTAGAAACAGTTCACCTTAAAGAATAGAGAACTTGTAAACAAGGAAGTTGTTAACCAACTCAAGATCTTTGATAATAGGTAAGTGTAGATTGTGATATGGATTGCACACAGTGTCCACTGAAAACACTTTTAGTCTGTGGTGATTTGACCCTGTTTGCATGCCAGCTGCCCACCAAAGCCACTCTAACACTCACCTCCTCAGCTGGACAAGGGAGAGAAAACATAAGTAAAGGCTCATGGCTTGAGATAAGGGCAGAGAGAGATCACTCACCAATTACCATCACAAACAAATTTAAAGACTTAACTCAGAGAAATTTGCTCAATTTATTTACAATCAAATCAAAGTAGGATAATGAAAAATAGAAAACAAATTGTAAAACCGCCTTTCCTCCAACCCTCCCTTCTTCTTGGGTTCAGCTTCACTCCTGATTTTCCCTCCCTCCTGCCCTCAGTGGTGCAGGGGGATGGGGAGTGGAAGTTGCAGTCAGTTCATCCCACATTGTCTCTGCTGCTCCTTCTTTCTCGGGAAGGGGCTCCTCACACTCTTCCCCTGCATCACCTGTGGGGTCCCTCCCACAGATGATAGTCCTCCATGAGCTCTATGAGTTCTTCCCATGGGCTACAGCTCTTCATTAATTGGTCCAGCATGGGTCCCTTGCATGGGATGCAGTCCTTCAGGAACACACTCCTTCAGCATGGTCTCCACAGTCTCACAAGTCCTGCCAGAAAACCTTCTACAGCATGTGCTCCTCTCCTCAGGAGGCCACAGGTTTTGCCGGAAGCCTGCTCCAGCACAGTCTTCCCACGGGTCACAGCCCACTTTGGGCATCTATCTGCTCTGGTCTGAGGTCCTGCATGGGCTGCAGGTGGATACCTGCTTCTGCATGGACCTCCACAGGTGGCATGAGACAGCTTGCCTCATCATGGTCTTCACCATGGGTGGCAGGGGAATCTCAGCTACAGTGCCTGGAGCACCTCCTGCTTCTCTTTATGCACTGACTTTGATGACTGCAAGGTTGTTTCTCTCTCATATTCTCCCTCCTCTTTCCTCTGACTGAAATTTCCCCTGCACAGTGACTTCTTTCCCATTTTTAATTCTGTAATGCCAGGGGCACTGCCAGCATTGCTGATGGGCTCGTCCTTGGCTAGCAGTGAGTCCATCTTGACGCTGGTTGGCGTTAGCTCTGTGGGACACAGGGGAACTTTTCTAGCAGTTCCTCACAGGAGCCACCCCTGTAGTCCCCCCACTACTGAAACCTTGCACACAAACCCAATACAATGCTGTTAATAATAACAGCATTTTTCTACAACATATAACTGTGAATCAGCTGTAAACAGTATCATTATTGAATAACTTTTTTTTTTTTTAATTAGACTGCTGGTTTTTAATTTTGTTCTGTTGGGTTTTTTTCTCCTTTTTTGAGGGAAAAAGTGACAGCCTTGCAAATATTTTTAGACTCTCTTCAATTCCCAAGTAGAAAGAAGGATTATAAGACACAGAGCCAAATTATTTGAATCCTCTGCTTTTAGAATGCCTATCTAGTCTGTAGGATAGATTGCATTAAATAATAATGTTTACATAGATGAGCGCACGTACTTGAGGCCACAAGGATCTAGGTGTCTGAATTTGATCTTTTCTTTCATATTTTTTCCTATTATTCTATGTCTCGTGTCTATGAATGGAAATAAATGGCTGAAATGGAGATGAAAGCTAGAATCTTAAACAAGACACAGGGATCTCATTCTCTTTTAACTCCTGCAGCACTGTATAGTCTGTTACCATGTTGATGTTTATGGTAATATTTGCAAATGGCTAATTTGTTGTCTCAACTGTTTGTTCTTGACAGCTGAACAATCAGACAAAGAGTATGCAGTTTTTCATCCACTGACATTTTTCTTCTGAGTCTCTAAGAACTTCAGATAAAAGAATATATTTTCACTTTCACAAAAAATGACAGAAACTCACACTGTGCTTATAAATAACGAACGCTAATATTTTTTTAAAGCAGTACATGAGGAACTGCCTTTCTGACTCTTCTGTTTCAGCCAATGCCTTATAAATAGTTTCAGACCCCACCTTAGAGTAAATGTACTGCAGATTGAGTGTCTAGCCACAAAGCTGTTAAAAAACCCACCAAAACAAAACTTCTTTAGCCATCAAAAAACTAAGAATGGTAACTAAGAGCTTCTCTGATGCCATGTAAGCATCATAAGAGCAATATAATTGCTTAGAGACAGATAGTCCAATATTAATCTTGAACAACTCTATGAAGCCAGTCCCCTTTTAACAGATTAAGTCCAATATAAATAAGTATCACAATTTGACTTTGAAAAATAAGGCAATAAAATGCGGACTTAGACTGTATGTCTTTCTCAAAGAAGTTCTGCCTGTAAGCATAGTGAATTGTTGACTTTTCACAGTTGATAGCTACACAAATTTTGGGTTCTTAGTTTAGCCTTTTCATGACTGAAATGAAGTATCTTTAAAAAGGAGCAGGGCTTCAGTCTTTCCTTTTAGGATCAGCTGAAATTGCATTACTCTCAGTTGAGATATTGTCTGATTTTCAAAAAAAGTCTTTTTATGTTACTTCTCTGAGTTTTCCAGGGATTTTCAAAGCAATTGTTTTACTTCCTGCAAAGACAAATAATGCCTGGAATCCAGAAACTCAGTGAAATACGAAAAAGGAAAACTGGGCATTCCTCCATTTTTCTTCCCTAAAAATTTTGTCCTAAAAAAATGCATCCTGTATTACTTTATGTTTTCTTTCTTCTTCTTCTTCTCATCATAAGACTGAGAAGATTTTGTTGGGGTTTTTTTAACTTTGAAGATAAAATATGGGAAAATAAGCAAGGCCAATAGGACGTGAACATCCTCTCCCAGCTTTGTCTTAATTTCTTAGTCCTAAACAAGTCTATCTTAGAGCACGTATCTACATGAATAGATACAGGCAGAACCAAGATCACCTGCCCACAACCTCGTTCTAAGCTATCTGAACTGCTTGTATATATGAAACTTATTAGTGTAGCTAACAAATGATGTTTCTTCCTGACTGATAGGCAGCTCTGCCCTGACCAGCTTGGTACCTGCACAGGGTTCAAGGATATGTGCACTTATCAATCTTCTTGCATTCAACAGGATTTGATTTCTCCTGTTTCATCCAGTAGAAATTATCTGCATTGCTTCAAGACTGACTGCAGTTTTTAATTAACATGAATGACCAGCCTTGTGCATATTTAGGTGTTTAAAAACTCCTTTGAGAAGCCATAATTAAAAAATTGCAAATGATTTTCACAGGAAGGGAGTAGGGGGGGCATTAAACCAGGTCTTTACACCAGCATACTGATCATTTTTCATGTCAGTGCAGTTTTTTTGTGTGTGTTTGTTTAATTGTGATTGCCTGTGTTTGACATTGCAATAAGGAAAATTGAAATTAAATCTTCAATTAAAGGAAGTTCAAGCAGAAATTGATTTTTTTTTCTTTAATTAACCTATTCCTTAGGAAAATACGGCCTTTGCAAATCAAACACAACAGGATTTGAAGAGAATCAAAAGACAGCAAATGTTGCCTTATCACAGCTATAATTTTTCATGGCTAGAATTTTCCAAACTGTTGGTGCTCACTGAACTTGCCTGGGAAGGAGGAAGTAGGTTAATTTCCTATCTGTTTCTTTACAGAGTATTTAGCTTTATACTGTTCACTAAACAGGGCAATTACAACACCAATCTTTACACGAAGCACATGATATAGGTCTGTTTAGAAAATGCTTGTTTCAACATTAATATTTAAAATAAATATTAATGATCTCCAGTTTTTATTTTCCCTTTTAAATCTTGCCAATAATTTTTAACACGTACATCAAGGGGACTTTAATGCACCTGTAATATTTCAAGCCTAGAAGATATTGCAAAACTCATTTATTTTTGCTTTAAATATCTAGCTATTAGGCATAATAAATTAAATGCAGAAATTAAACATTAAATTGACAGTTTTAATCATCTAGGTACAAAGGGAGAACAAACAGTTTGCTGCAGTGCTTGTATGTGGGCATGTATTTCTTCCATATGACACATCCCCTGAAGGGCCTCTGGGAAATTCCATCTTGCTGTGCTACAAATGAAATGTCCTCTCGTAGTATACTGCGCCATACTTCAGCAGCAGGCATCTTCCCAATGTCCTTCAAAATATAAAGAACTGCAGCAATGATGTGCCCGAGGGGAATCCTGGGAAGCTCTTGTTAAAATTCCATCACCAAATTAAGTGGAAGCTTGGAGTGATTTTCCATCTTCTGATGCAAATTGCAGGTTCATGCAGAATGTGAAACCATCTCTTTCAGAGATAAATTATTTCTAGAGTTTTAATACAATTACCTTGGAAGAGCAAATATTTTGCCTGCTGGACAGGGCTGCACTGCACCAAAGGGCAGGTTAAAACACCTATCTACAGGCTTTCCTACACTGCCTTAATATCCTTGATACCGTGGCTGTTGGACATTACACATTTTTTGTAACATCATTGAAATTTTTCTTTTTTTTTTTAATCAGCTCTTTAATAATTGTGGTCAATAAAATAAATTTTAATCGAAATTGATAAACTAGTTTATGCATTCTTGTAATGCCTTTGAACTACTAGCACTCGTATTTTAAATTAAAAAAAAAAAAAAAAAACAACAAAACAACAAGCAAAAGAATTAATTCTACAGCGACATAAGACAGTCCTCTTGTGTTCCCAGTTGTTAAGGGGAAATGGAGTACATAAGATTTCATTATGTCTTTTACATGAAAAATACGGTAGCTAATGGTTTTAGGACAAGGGATTCTTTTGTGAGAAGGACAATAATGGTGACTATTTTTTACTAATCTGTATTGCACTTTAAATTTAAATTTATCATGTAGAGTATCATATATTCCATCAAGTTAATGCAGACAGATGATTATAAAATACACTTAATGAAACATCTTTTTTTTATTTTGTGGGGGGAAAAAAGGGAAAAAAGAAAAATAAAATTCAATTAATTTCCAGAGTTGTAAGGAAAAGGAAACATTTTTGAAGAGTTTTGTATAGTTATAACCATAAGGAAAAAAATATTTTACATGACAATGGAAAAATTACGTCTACCCTATTTAATGAAATCACTGTGGTCAGAAGTAATCTCTGGAAATTGTATGACATAACCTCACTGCTCAGAGCAGGGTCAACACATGCAGTTTGGTCTAGAATATATACAACATCTTTGTAGCACCCTTCCTCATCAGATATTTAAACAAATAATACCCATCAGTCCCTCTGTCCTCAGAGCCTTCTCCAGGCCTAATAGACCAAACTCTTTCCTCCCTTCCTCATACAAAAAAAACCTTCCAAGCTCTTGTTCATCTTTATGGCGCTTTCCTGGATGCACCATAGTATGTCCATGTTTTGCTTCTACTGGTGAGGACAGAATAAGAACCAATGTTCCAACTGTCTCCTACCAGTGCTGAGTAGAGGGGAAGGATCATCTCCCTCAGCCTGCTGGCAATGCTTTTCACAATCCAGCCCAGAAGGCTGTTGGAACTCTTTTTTGCAGGGACACATTGGTGCCTCATGGGCATCTTGGTGCCCGCCTAGAGATCTGGGCCTTCTCTGCAAAGCATACTCTTCCCATACAGTTTATCTCTAGCCTGTATTGGGGCACAGGGTTATTTTCTAATGGCAGGGCCGTGCATTTCCCACTGTTGAACTTAAAGAGATTCCTACTGGTCCATTTCTTCACTCTGTCCATGTCCCTCTGCACGGCAACCTGCCTGTTTGGTATATCAGTCACTACTCTGAGTTTTGTGCTTCCCGGAAACTTGCTGAAAGTGCACTTTGGCACCCTGCCATCTAGGTCATTAATAAAAGTGTTCAACATTGCCGAACACAGTATTGGTCCCTGGGAAACACCAGCAGTGACTGGCCTCCAGACAGAGCTCATGCCACTGATTACAATGGTCTGAGCCCAGAAGTTCAGGTAGTTTTCAGCTCACCTCACTGTCCACTTATTGGAATTTTATGTGAGGCAATATCAAAAGCCTTACTCAATTGAGAAAAACAGGCAGGGCTCCCCACATACTGATTTCGCTTGCAACTGAGTTAATTTTCTTCACAACAGTCCTCATGGTGCTATATATTTTTAACTAAAGCTTAAATGATGCTTCAGCTATTGCTCTGCAGTTCTTTCACAGTGTCAAGGACTTCTCTGTTTCTCATCCGGCTCCCTCAGCAAGTAGACTGGGGGTGCACAAGAAACTGAGACAACTGACCCAAATTGACCAAAGAGAGATTTCATGACCATAAGATGCTGTGCTCAGCAATAAAACTGGGAGGGCACTGGCAGAAAGGGAGTTTTTCTAAAATTGCCACTGCTCAGTGATTGGCTGGACACTGGTCTGCTAGCTGTGAGCAATAGCTTTTACATCACTTACTGAGGTTTTGTTTTGTTATGTTTTTCTTTCACTGGTGAGTTTTCTCTTTGTCCTTTCAGTTCTCTCAGCCCTCTGACTGAGGACAGGGGTGGGCATGTAAGAGAGGGGCTACGTGGTGCTTGGCTGCCTGCAGGGTTTAACCCACCACACCCTCTCATTCACTGAGCAAGTCAATCTGCTCTAGGAAGCAACCAGTCTGGTCACGTATGATTTCCCCTTTGCCAAACCATGTTGATTACTCCCAATTGCTGTCTGGTTTTAAATGTGTTTGGAAATTTTCTCAGGATTATTTACTCCATTATCTTTGCAAGGATTCAGGTGGGGCAGATCGGTCTGTAATTCCCTGGATTGTCTTAAATTTCAGATCTTGAGATGCAGCTGCTGATTTCTCATCAATATTACAGAAAAAAATGTAAAAGAAATAACTTGGATTTGATCCCAGTAACAAACTAATCCAAATTTACTCTTTCCTAAGTCCCTTTGAATTGTTGTTAGAAAATTAGTGTTGGAAAATTCTTGTGATCCTTCCTGCTATAAGGAAAGTGTTTGTGTTAAATGGGTAAGGAAAACAAACAAAGAAACACACAAAAAAAATCCAACATTCCCCTTCCCCAAAACCCTAAGAATGGAAGATACAGAAATTTCTTTTTTTAAAATTTCCTGGTCAGCTGAGGACTTCTTGGTCACTGAAGCAGAGAACTCACCAAAATAAGGAATATATTGTCATATTGTCACAGAAGGTTTCGCTATACATTTGACTGAGGGGACAGCTAGAAGTGAGAATTGATGAGTCTGTAATATGGAGAATCAGGCACTGTGACATCATTGTGGGGTTGCTTAAATGCAAGTGGAAGTGAAGGCTACAATTGGTGTCATTAGGTTTAAGAGACAATGACTTTGCTGTATTACCATGGCACAAAGAGCCACAGGAAGACAGGGCTGGAAGAATTCTAATGAGACTGCTTATCCCAAATATGCACAAGGCAAGATAAAATATATTTACAGTAATCCTGATGATTTTGCCTTACGTATTTTTAAAGACTTCTACTGAATCATATTCTACAGAAATAAAAGAATTCTTCATCGCAGCCTTTAGCAGATCTAGTTGAAGTGAGGGTATAGTAGTTTGCCTGTAATAAAATAGTAGTCCTTAGTACTAGGAATATTAGAAATGGTGTGATAAACTATCTTCTTGACTAAAAACACTGTTGAAATATCTTTTATACATACATAAAGTTAAAAGAACTACCAAAAAAAAAAACCAACCCAGCTGATGTCAATCAATAGACTCCTATTGACTGCAATAGAACTAAGCCTATTTACAGCAGCTGAGACTCTGGCTCCAAATTTTGTAGCTCAATCTCAACATAAAACGGAGAGGAGAAGTTTGAGGAGGCAAACAACCCACAAAATTAAATTGATCTGCAAATGTGAAGTATTTCTCACCATATATTAATTTGTCAGTATGGCTTTTATAAAGTAATTTCAAGAATCTCATTTAACAGTGAAGAAACTGAAGTGTCAGTCAAGTGTAGTTTGTATGTTTTACCCTTCAGCATTCCCCATATAAATGACTAAAAATAGGTTTTTTAATGGAAAGTCTGCAAAATCCCCAAAACAACAGCAGAACAAATTCAGCTGCAGTAAGACAGCATAAAGCAAATTTACTAGAATAATATGTAGGCAGTTCATCATCACAAGTGTAGTAACATTTTAAGTAACGGGATGTCTGCTCCCTGGGCACACTGCAATTAGAATGAGTTCACAACAAATGTGTTCATTAAACTGAATCTGCTCACAACGAAAATGTAAAAAGAGCCATCAGAGAGGTTACTTCTGGTAGTTTCCTTTGTTCATCTTTTCCTCTTCCTCCCCCTCTTTTCTTCTGTATTTGAAAGGGAGATATTTTTTCTTTTATAGACACCCGCTTTAGATGCTAAGTTATGGTCATTTTATTGATTTTTCCTACATAAGCTTCATATGGAAATTTGTGTTTCTTCTGTTAAGGTTCATTTTGCTTATTTATTGGACTAGATTATAGGAAAAAGCATATGAGTTAACTGTAAATATCTCATGTTTGGTTTTTGTGGTAGCTGCCTTGTTGTCGGCTACATGAGTGATGTTTTCTTCTAGTTGCATGATAGAATTTTATTATGCTGAGAATAAAAAACGTGTCACAGGCATTTAAAATCTGTTTAGAGGATCTGATTAATCTAATAGAGCAGCAGATGAGCTCTCCTTTCTTTCTCTTGCTCTCCCTCTCCCTTCCTCTGCTATATTTCCTCACTAGTAGCTTTTATTATGGCAATTTATCTAGATCTAGCAGAGCTGAAGGGGAATGTAGAGGAAGAAGTGCCTTCCTATGTAGTTAATAGATACTCTATGACATGAATGGTTGTTTCAGGTTACAGAGAGAGTGATGAAGCTAATACAGTTTCTAGTAATTGAACTTATTTGAACTGGTTCTGTTTTCACTGATAAATGATGTAAATCAGGGTTTGATCTGGTTGCACATACAAAACTAGTGAAGGTGTATTGAAGATCAGGGTCAGATGCTATCAAAATAACAAACCATAAATTTGAGTGGTTTCTTTACCGTTGTAAAGGAATCTGGCTATTTGTTACAGGTCTGTGGAAGTTGTAATTATTTAATATTAATAGTCAAGTCTTTGGACTAATTAATTGTTAATGAATTTTTTTTTTTTAACTTTCAAATAAATAAAGCCACAGTCTAACAAGAAATATGAAGTACTAAGTTTCTGAAAAATAATGCTGGAAAATAGAGTTCCTACATCAGAAGTTTCAAAAGTGACTGATATTGTACTCGTTGATTTTGACAGAATCCGGATGCCCGCATTTGACCTTCTGAGAAATGTTTGTGAGTGTAACTTTCTTAGTGACATTTTCTTCCAAAATATTAAATATGTAATAATTTCCATTGTCAGGAAAGAGAAAAAAGTAAATTCAAAGTGGGGCTAGAGCTTATAAAGACTAGTTCACTTTGAGCAAATATGAAGTGGAGATGATGTCCTGAAGTTCTATAATTCTGTCTTAAAGAAAAAGATTTTTCTCAACAACTTCATAACATGTAATATTTTTGCTTAACTTGAACTATCACTGAGCCACTGCACTTCTGTCACTCCCTGAGCTCAAAGAAGCTTCACAGTCAGCATAAAAGTCAGTGTACAGCCAGAAACTGAATGTTCTCAGAACACACACACTCCAAGGTCACCTGCTCACACAATGCAGACATTGCTTATGGACTCCCATTTTTCCTGCACTGTGGGTTAACTAGAGGAGATGAAAAAGTACTGGGGGATGGGCCAGAGGGAATTTGAATAGATCTAAGGCAGACAGTCTTAGGAACCCACCTGTACTTTTTAAAAGTGTTTTAGCTTCTAGGACATCCAAATAGGGCAGGTAGGACCTCTGAGTATGCTCCTAGCTTTTATTTACAAGTTAAGTTGTTCTTGATCACACCCTTGAGTCTGTTGATTATCCTTAAGAGAGAACTTTCTCTGCATCCCAAGTGGATGGAAACTATGCCATACAGCCTTGAGCCTATAATTTTAAAGATTTTAGTGCTTAGTGTTTTCTGATCACTCAAGGCTAGTTTCTTCCTCAGAAACTCAGGTTTTTTGAATCTTTACTCTAAAAAAACATTCCTACATGTACTGTAGGAAAGACTTGAGGACATCATGTGGTTCTGGGTTCCACTTCTGCGATAAATCACTTAAAAGTGAGAATTTGATATAACTTATGGGAAAACACGTTCCTTTCTGGGACACAGAGAGGTGTAACTGAACTTTGGATAGTGCACCGTGAAACCTGGAGTCCTCAGTCAGGCTTAGAGTGTCTTCATATAACAAGAAAAAAGCTGAATATCTTTGAGTGGTCTCTAAGTCAAACAGTGCACTGCACATAATTGAAATAAGAAACACTGAGCCCTGATTGAAGGCTCAAATCCTTTCCCTGGCTGAGCCATGAGTTTTTGTGAAGAATTTCTAGCCATTTGTGATTTATGTGAGACCCTATACTTGAAGGCAGGTAATGAAGTTTAGCTTCGGGTTTTCTTCCTCCCAAATAATTTTCTAGAGCTTAGGCTAAAGTTTTGATTTCTTCTCTTAACTGCAAGGCTCCACCACCTCCTGCTGTGCTAAAAGAGGCACCAACCTCCAAACGGAGCCTGCATTTTTTGGGAGGGCATATGAAAGTTATACCAGTAGGAAGGAAGAAGCCTACAGTTTCTTGGCTCTGATCACAATACCTGTCCAACAAGGTTGATTTCTGAATTTTGTAATCTGCTACAAGGCTTGTTACCCTACTTAACACAATATATCGTGTTTTAATAATCTAATTATTAACAGAAAAAAGCCTTTAGCTTATAACAGATACTTAGTCAAAACTTTCAGCCTTACCTTCATTCTTCTGAGTACATTGAAGAAGAACTTTAGGTTAAAAAAATAATTCTGTTGTTTGCTAAGCTATAAATGGAACATTAAAAATGAAAATAAGGTTAGCACTCACCAGGGCAGGTGGATAAATTATATTTGCAAGTGTGTGTGTGTGTGTGTGTATATGTGTGTATATGTGTGTGTGGATGAGGGGTTATATGAGCATATCTTAAGATAAAAGTTTTTTATGTAAAAGTACTTAGAGTTTTGTACTTTTTGTGAACAGCTGCAATAAATAATAAGGAACGCTTATAAAATTATCTTTAGCCATCCTAGCCCTTTATAGAGTTTTGGTTCTACTAAATTTAAAAAAAAATAATCTAAAATCTGCCCACTCCATCTTATAAGAAACAGAAGCAGATATGTAGCCAATTACATCTGTCATTATTTAATATGTCATTATGCAATTTTCTCTTCTGGTGTTCAGATCTCTAATAAAGTTGTTTGACTTCTCTTGTGTGGCTTTGCACAATTGAATGTTTCTAATTATGGGCCAGATAACTGATCCTTCACATCTGATCAAAGTGAGATAGGTGGGTACTCTTTAGCTCTGAGTTCTACTTACAGTTCATTACATTTTTAATGAAAATTTTAATTCTAAATGTTCCAGTTGCTCAAAATAAGACAAAATTTAAAGTAAAATCTATCACAGAGATTGTTCAAATAATGAATATTTTTACATTACAGACTTTCCTATTACAAAGAAAGCAGAAATGTTGGACCTCTGCTGACAGCAGTCAGAGTTAGCTTATCAAAAAGTGGAAGTAATTTCAAGTGACTTAGTAATTGTCCAGCACTCACTCAGAAATTCTTCACTCGTTTACCAGTGATTCAAGATTTGAAGAAGTACACTTCAGTTCTTTTTGCAACAAGTCTTTGAGAAAATTTTTGGCTTGCATTGTTGCTTTGATAGAGTATCATGCTCAAGGCGATGATTAATAGTCTGGATATTCCTCTCAAGATAAATTAGTAGTAAGTGTCACGAAGTCATTGAATTACAGTGAAATAAACTTGTAAGATGTGAATAGGACACAATAGTGCTCCTGGAACTACTTTTCACTGTCGTGAGGAATGTAAGAATCCTTTTATCCTTCCAAAATAGGTTTTACTTGTTTGAACAGATAGATGCCACCTAAGAAAAACAAAGCTTTCTTTTTGCATTTGGGAACAAGCAAAAAAGAATCTGTATTTGTTTAGCTTTCTTTATTTTCTACAGGCAGTACTCTTTAGAAGCAGAAGATGTTTTGCATTAAGTAACATGTTTTAAAAGATTCCAATAAACAAAACCAAATAACAAAAAACCACAACCCTGAATATATTCTGTTTGAAGATTATATATACTAAACAAAGTTCAGCCTATCCCTCCAAAATTTCATGACAGAAAGATAGTAATCTTCATTTATATTTCATTTAATCATTAATGGTGACCTATTACAGGTCATAATTTCCTTTCCTAAATATTTAGCTCTGATTTTATCTTGAGTACTCCCTAATAATATGACTATCAAAATTCCATAAAATCTTTACAGAAGTCAGGGGGAAAGTGAGCATAAAATTTAAGAAAATTTTTCAAAATGCCCAAGTTGAGGCAAAGACTAATTTCTTGTTCTTTTAGGTAACTAGCTGCATTTCAAATCTCAGAATGCAGTTCCCAGTATAATTTCTATGAGCTATCTGCCTCTCTACGATGTCTGAAAAGGAAGTCAGTGATCAAACATCACTTGAAATGTATTTTCCCTGCAAAGAGGAGGAATAGAAGTCTTATAAAGAAAAAAAAAAAACAAAACCACAAAAAAACCCTAAACAAAAAACACCAAACAAAGAACAGAACTGTAACTCTACCAATCTCTTGACTACAAGGATTTGAAAAAAAGCCTGACTAGCCAGCTACAGTGAGCCTTTAGAAGCCTGTACGTGGAGAACTGAGTTTTGATCTGGTATATAACCTCTTGGGGTCCCTGACTGCGTGATTGATGCTAAATTTTTTAATATAAGAAGAAAATATAGAATCTCATCTTGATGACTTAGCATATTGTGTTAGTTTTACATGGCCTGTTTTTTGGTAGAGACAGGGGCCACAGAGGTGGCTTCTGTCAGAAGCTGCTAGAAGCTTCCACCATGTCTGGCAGAGCCTATCCCTGATGGCTCTGAAGATGGACATGCTACTGGCCAAAACTGGGCCAATGAGAGAGGTTGGTAATGCCTCTGTGTTAACATATTTAAGAAGAAAATCAAAACAAAGTGGGGCACACACAGTTTTTCCTCTAGTCAGGGAAGAGGAGGTGGTGAGAACACGTGAGGAAAACAACATGGCTACACCAAGGTCAGTGGAGAAGGAGGGGGAGGGGGTGCTCCAGGAGCCAGAGCCAAGATGCCTCTGCAGGCTGTGGTGCAGACCATGGTGAGGCAGCTGTCCCCCTGCAGCCCATGGGTCCACGGGGGATGCAGAGATCCACCCGCAGCCCGTGGGGGAGGTGCCCGTGCTGGAGCGGGTGGATGCCTGGAGGAGGCTGGGTTCCAGTGGAAGACCTGGTGGAGAGAGGGGGCCCTTGCTTCCAGGCTGTCCTTGGAGAACTGCACCCCATGGACAGAGAGACCCATGGCACAGCAGTTTTGGGAGGACTGTTTGCCCATGGGAGGGGCTCATGCTGCAGCAGGTGCGGTGTGGCTGCTGCTCGTGAGAGTGGACCCATGCTGGAGAAGTTCACAGAGAGCTGTCTCCTGTAGAAGGGACCCCACGGTCTCACAGGGGAAAGACTCCTCTCCCAGAGCAGTGGAAGAAGATCTACAGTGACAAACTGACCAATACCCCTGTGCCCTGTCTCCCTGCACTGTCGGTGGGAAGGAGGGAGAGGTTGGGGGAAAAAAAAGGTGTTTTAAGGGCTTATTTTACTTTATCCTCCTTTGATTCCGTTAGTAATAAATTCACTTTGCAGCTTTAAGTTGAGCCTGTTCTGCCCTTGAAGTGCTTTTTTTCTCCTGGTCCTTATCTCACTCATGAACCCTTCGTTAATTTTTTTCTCTCCTCTGCCCAGCAGTGGCAGGGGAGGGTGAGCTGGCGACTCCTGTGGGTGCCTGGCACTGGGCCAGGGTCAAACCACGACACATATCCTGCCTGGCTTCTAGTTGGCCATATACAAGATCAAGCATCTCCTGTAGGTCCTGCTTTGTCAGGCTCACATGGCTCTCTCAGGTACCTAGGTCATCTCAAATGGCCTAGGTAGACGCTTAAATGTAGCAAATTAATTGAGTCCTCAAACTTTATTGTTACAGGCTCTTAAGTCTTGATCTTTTCTGTGAATACCTACTGTAAAAACACCTGAAAGTACATCTTTCAGGCTGAACAAATTGTAACCCAGGGCTGTTAAAAGGTACTTCCTACTAGAGTGTTGTACCTTTCTAGAGAGAAAGCTGGAGTTCAGCAGGATACTTCCAAATGGCTTTCATGCACCACCAGGAAGGAAGAAAAAGAGCAAATGTAACAATATATTTCAAACATTGTAATTTTCCGAATATTTTCTGAAAATTTTTTTCTCAATCAGCACTTTTCTAAAAGAAAGACATTTTCTGTTCCACTAAGACACATGGCTAGTTATGAAAAGAAGGAAAGAGCTAACCCGTGCCTTAAAGCTGAGCTATTTGTACTTCCAAAAAAAGAGTAGAGAGACTGTTTAGAACTGTACAAGTCAATCAGACAGATCAACAGCTCACTTCAGGAGAACAAAACCTTGCAATGAGTGTGACTATAACATAACTTGTATTGTGTATACTGTAGCATATTTATGTAATATAATTTAAAAATATTTCAGCATAGATTGTTTTGAATAACAAATGATGTGATTATCTTTCCAGTACTTAGAAGCCTCCTACCATATATAAATAATTTTAAATAAATATTTGCAAAATAAAATCCCCAGAAACTCTTACCTCTTGAGTTTTGTTTAGAAACTACAAGCAACATATATATTATTAGATGAACATTTTTATGGATCTTATTAGCATAAAAAAGAATGTTTTATTCATGACTGAATGTGCAGGATTGTAAAAACCCAACATGACCTCATTGATTTTTGGAATGGAGGTAGCACAGCTCTTCTGCAGGATGCATTTAAAACATAAATGATTCATATGTCATTTTTCCAGCATAACTGTGGAAAGGTGCTACACTTCGGTGCCTTTATTGGAACCTTAGAAAATTTTATCTTCCTGTATGAATATCACTTGTACATTTATCTGACTTACTGCAGGATCTGTTTCTTATCAGCCTTCTGCCCCATCTGGCTCAAAACTCAGCTTGTTGCTGAACAAAGGTCAGTTTGTCGTGGTCATCCTCCAGCAGTGCTGCTCACCTCCTCTGCACCTGGGCTGTTTTTATGCAGACCAGAGAGTTTGCCACCACACACCCAAACCTCTCCTCCCCCTCAGCTGGAGAGTGCAAACCTGGCCTCGGCAGAGCACATTGCCATTTCACCATGTTCCCAGAGAGAATTTGGGCTATTCGTTCACTATAGTGCCCTGTAGGCACTTCCTTGCCCATATGCATGTGCTGGATGTAACCCTAGTCACAATTTTGTTGACTGTTTGATCCCTTTCATTCACGCCACCTCATGCCCTTTGCTCAGCAGACCTGTCCATCGCTTTCTTGCAGCACTGTTGGTTGTAATCTTCTCCCCAGCCGTCCTAGCTTAAAGCCCTTCTAAGGAAGTCAACAATGTTTTCTGAAATTAAAAGAAAAAATTAAAAATATAAGTTTCTTTCCTCTGTTTTTCTCTGTAACACTATTTTTTGTTGCAGATACTGAAAAAGGAGCTTGACCATTTATTCTACCCTTGTAACTCTTTAAAGTTCACCACTAAATCATATTTTAAATGATCCTCTTTCTCTGAAAGTATCCTTCACTTTTACTGGGTCTGTCTGGAATAGAATTAATTTTCTTTAGAGCAGGTTGTGCATGGCAGTGTTTTGGTTCTGTGCTGAAAACAGCATTGATATTACAAGGATGTTTTCATGTTGTGGTGAGGGATAGAGGGCCGTAGCTAAACCTACAGTCTACTCAATGATTATGTGGGAGGAGGTATTTTCCTTAACTTCACAAGTTTTCTCCATATAGACCCTGTGTGCAATTTCTGTATTATTTTTCCACTAGGATGAGGATGTTTGGACATCTCTTTTCTCTCAAATGTTTTCTTTCATTCCATATTGTATCTGTTTTAAAAAGACTAGATGTGGAGTACAGAGATTGGCAAAGATTATCCATAACATATCCGTAACTCAGAAGTTCATGATACTTGAAAATAGACGGAAAGTGTAAGTTTCATTGGGAAGTATGAATCCCTTATTTCCTAGAACAGTTTCCACATGTCACAATGGAGTATGCCACTGGCAAAACTGACTGCCAAGGAGTAGAGCCAGAAGGGTGCCCAGGTTCCGTCTTGGGGGCAGACTTACCAGGGTGACAAGTCAGCACCATTCACCCAATCTACAGTGAGAGGAGAGAGCATACCAGCTTTCTGGTTCCAGACCACAAAGATATTGCAGTATATAATAACAAACAGGAGTCATAAAATCCCTGCAGTGACATACTCGATATTCCTATTTCCTTTATATGCGTTTTCCTTAACATAAACACTGACTTCTTTTTTAAAAGAGTTACGCTGTGCATTCCTGATACAAGTGTGAAAATAACTGGATTCCATAGAACTCAAAAGGAAGTTTATTGTAATTATATGAAAGCATGTGGCTTTTAACAGAAAGTTAATACTGGTTCTTTAGCTACATCTGTTTTCAGGCATGTATAAAGGACATATTGTTTCATATTAAGCAGCACAGGGCTTTCCTGGGGAAGGAAGTATGGGAAGGGATCAAGGATATTTTCATATTCAAACCAAACCTTGAAATTGATACTTTCCATATATTTCAGATTTCACGTATCTAGACTTCAGATGACAAGCAAATACAGCAACAGACTGAGAAACATAGATGCAAAAAATTGCTGGATATGAATAATCAGAGATAATGAGCTCGTGTTGCTGCAGATGTGCCTGTTCATGCTGTGCATTTGTGCTGATGGAAGTGAAATAAAAAAATTAAGTGCTGGACAGCTCATTGCCTTCCCCAAGGCTAGAAATAGCTACATTTTAGTAAAAGAAATATGCCACCTGGGTAATAATTTAAATATATGGACATAAAGTTTCTGACTTCTATGAGGTGTTATCAAAGTCAAATCCATCGTTTTGACAGTACATCATGTATGGTAGCCATAGATCTCAGTCCTTTTGTAATTAGCAAGTTTATGAGGAAGTAATGGTCCATTATTCTCTTCTGAATTGTTTGAAATTTGTCCTGAAGGGTGACTTTCGAGTTCACAAGTATATTGGTAGGTATGTCTCGAAGTAAGCTGTTCTGAAATCTTGGCGACAGTAACAGCAGAACAAAACACAGCAAAGAGCAATTTACAATTGTTACAATAATTCGGATTTTTAAATCTTGTTTTAAATTATGAGACTTTTCAGTTGATTTAGCTTCTTAAGGTAAATTAACTTTTTCTTTGTCTTTTAAGTTTTCTTTTTCTCTTTTGTTTCCTACTGTAGAAATTGAAAAAAGAAACACATTTAATTTCAGTGATTTTACGTATCTACAAAGCGCTCTTGAGAAAATAGACTAACACAAAACTACAAGTTTTTTAATGTGGTGAAGAAATACCTGATGTTTTGACATTAAAACACATGAACTGAAACTGGAAATATGAGTATATTTTAAAGGCAGCGTGGCTTAAATTCAAAATTAACCCACCCAAAGACAGACTGTAGACTGTAAACAGAAATTGTGGGGTTCAGCTGACATAATTGATTACAGCTTCACTGACTAAAAAAAAAAAAACAAACTAGTACCACTTGGTTATCTACCCATGGGTATGCCATTCACCTGCAAATGTTACAGTGCATTCAGATTTTTTCCAATGTTATGAAATAGGATTTGACATTTTCATGATAACGTTACCATAATTGATTTTTCCCAATGGCAATTCTAAAATGCCTAATCTGTTTCTATTGTTTCACTTACATTGTCATCAGGCCAGGTTAAATTCTTTTTGAATGACAAGTGAACAAGAATGTTGAAATAGATATGAAATTTGCCTATGTCAAAAGCACGGGAATTTTGTGAAGCTATGTGTATCACATTTTGTTACAGTGTTATTTTATTTTCAAAGTATTATAAAAATCAGACTGAAAAGAGCTTTCAACTAAATCTTTTACTTATGTTTTTCTTAGTGCTTTTCCCAATGGACAGTAACTAACATTTGTGATACTTTTGAAATTCTGTTCATTACTTTGTATTAGAATTCATGTTTGTTTACTTAATTCAAGCAGATTATTTCCTCCTGAAAAACTTCTATGATTATTAGAAACAATATATGTATGCTGTATGTACAGTACATTTCATTTGTTTAGCCTGGACAAGAAAAGACTCCGGGGAGAATTTGTGATGTCCTTTCAGTACTTAAAAGAGGGTTAAAAGAAAGATGGAGAAAGGCTTTTCATCAGAGTCTGGAGTGACAGGACAAGAGGCAGTGGTTTTAAACTGAAAAAGGTTATGTTTACCTTGGACAAACAGTTGTTTGGGGTTTTTTTTGGGTTTTTTTTATGAGGGTGGTGAGACACTGGGACAGATTGCCCAGAGAAGTTGTGGATGCCCCATCACTGTTAGTGACCTAGTCAGCTTGAATATGGCGTTGAGTAACCTATCTTTTGGGAGATGTTACTGCAAAGGGGGTTGAAATAGATATTTAAGGTCCCTTCCAAAGCAAAACCTCCTATGATTGTGTGATTCTAAGACTGCAACATTCTTCAGCTGTGCAGTTTCATGAGATGATTTCAACAGATTGGTCATAAGTTACATAAATCAAATGTTTTTATACACAACAAACTCTGACCAGATTTGAGTGAGTTACCAGCTCTGAGTAATATGCGTGCCTATACGTTGCTCTTTTCCAAGGGCAGTACCTGGCATTTCCTCTTGTTGAACTTCATGACGTTCTTGTTAGCCCATTTCTCCAGCCTGTTCAGGTCCTTCTAAATAGCAACATACCCATCTGACATTCCTACACTGAATTTCGTAGAGCCTACATTCTTGCTAAGGGTGCACTTCTTCTCCTGTCACTCAGGTTGAACAGTCCTGAATTACTGATCACTGGGACACATTGCTAGTGACTGCTGTCCATCTGGACTTGATGCTGTTGATCACAACCATCTTAGCCTAGCAGTTCTGATTGTTTTCAATCTAATTCACTGTCCGTTTTCTTGTCTGCTAAATATCTGATGGATGCCAACAGTATGAAACTTCTTACTGACCTCCTGGCTTGAGCTATTTAACACTAGCTAGGGACAACAGTTAAGTTGCTAGAAAAGGGCCTTGGCCAATAAGGAATATAGTTCAGTTAAACTTCCTTTGCCTGATGAAAATAGAAACACACTTGAAGAAAGATTAAATTGATCAGAAGCATTTAAATTTTTTTTATTACCTTGCAAAGATGATTTCCTCAAGACTTAATGTCTTTTCCAATTATTAAACTAGTAGTTATTTGACTAGTTGTTAATTAAGGTCATCTGATGAAGATTTTCTATGGATATGAATTCTTAAATAGTGTGTTTTCTGACTTCTCTTTTGCATGATATAGAAAAAACCTAAGTCAAGTGCCTAATAGTAATTGCATCTAAATTCAAAATGTTTGTGCATCAGCTTGTGTATGTGACTCCCTGCACATTTTGTTCTCATTAAAATGCCCCAGGGAATCTGCTTTGAATAAAACTAACTAAATAACAAAGCCATGCTTGAGATTAATCCTCTTTTTGGAAGAAACACTTAATAGGGATACACATATGAAATCTATTCAGTCTGTCCACAATAATATTCGTGATCCTTATTAAGAATATGAAAACAGAAAAGTATGGAACGTAGTTTGCATTTTACTTTCCATAAATTAGCACAGTGTTTAATGACCTGTGAAACTTCCTCAAAGTTTACATTAGTTGAAAAGACAAGTTTGAATAAGTTGAATTTCACTGCTGACAGTAAACCAAGACGAAAATTTGTACAGAAGTCATTCTGCGCTTGACTAATATGGTAAATTGCATCTCAGTCTCACAGACACTTATTTGCCTATTTAACTTTATTAATAACATAAAACCAATATTATATAATACCTGGTAGTTCTGATACAATTTTTAAAAGATTTTTTTAAATGTAGAGGGGTTTACTTAAAAGCTCTGTGTATAGATATATATATATAAAAAACTATATACATATACACTGTTTTGATACGTTGTAGCAATTATGGTGCTTTCACTTTAAAGGAATCTTAACTTAGAATTAAGGTAGTAAAGAGAATTTTGAAAGGAAGATTTCCTTACCCTAGGATGAAATGGTGATTACATCACCATTCCTCCCATTTTTTCTGATGAGAGAGAACACCTGTGACATGTATCTAGATTGAATGAAACCCTTACTGATTATATTCTCCTAGACAAGTTGGACAATTTGTTCGAGGATCAGACACAAAAGCAGGGGGATGTGCCTGAAGAAAGTGCAGCCTATGGAAACCCATCCAGGAGCAGGCTTATCCTAAAGGACTGCAGGCTGTGGAGAGGATTGACGCTTGAGCAGGGGAAAAGTGTGAGAAGGAAGGAGAAGCAGAGTGGAGATATTATGAACTGAAGACAGTCCCCATCCCCCAGTCCTCCTCTCCACTTCTTGGGTGGGGAAGGTAGAGGAGTCAGAAATGGCAATATGGAATTCAATCTGGGAAAAAAAGGAATGTGGTAGGGAAGAAGGTCCTTTAAGGGGAGAAGAAGGGCATCATTGTTTCTCACCACCCTAGTCTATTTTGATTGACAATATATTAAATTTATTCTTCTCAAATTCTGTCTGTTTTGCCCGTGTTAGTATTTTGTAAATGAACTAACTCTCTGTCTGTCTTGACTCATAAATGTTTACATTGCCATTTCCTCACCTGTTGAGGAGGGAGAGTAGAGAATCTGTGTGTCTGTGTGTGTGTGTGGTAGATGACCAAAGCCAACCCATTACAGACTTTTATTATAAAAAGATACTTAGTCTGAAAAATATATTCACAGACAAATTATTGTATAAGAAGTAGAAAAGTGCTCCTGAATTTATTTCTTGATATATTTATTTATTTATTTACTTATCTTTTTTTTTGCATTGCTGTTTATCATTCTGGATGTTATAAAAAATGGAAATCCTATGGTTTGAGTTAATTTTTGTTATAAGCTGAAGGATTTATATAGTAAACCCTGTGAATAATCCTTCTATAGGTGTATGATAAGCAGTTTTGAACATAAAATTAAATGCTGGCTGTTCCCCTTGGTCAAAGAGTTTTGGGGTTGTAGACTATTTCTGAAGTTATAATTGAATCAGAACTACTTAATGTTCACTTATTTCTAACAAGAAATATTTTGAACATCACTTGTCACTAGAGTGCATTTAGCAAGATAATTGGGAACAGAAAAAAAAAATTGCGAAGTCATCTGAAATCTCTAAAATAACATGAAACAGAGAACAATATGTAATGTTGCAATTTTGGATCAATCCTTAAGAAGTAGACCCATCAGCTGAAAGTCCTTTAGAGTTTCACTTTCTCCTGCCTTTTTTTCTCAAATCCTTGTTCAACAATGGACAGCTAATGTAATGTGAGAACTGTACGAGCTGGGAAGTACAGTGTAACTAGATCATGACATTCCTCACTGAATCGAAGAGAAAATGTCCTTTGTGAAAATCAGACAGAATGTTCAGTTAAAAGAAAGCAAAAAGAAATAAACCAGGCTAAAAGGAATGAAGCAAAAAGAAATAAACCTAGTCTACATTAATCCTGCATTAACTGAGCACCAGTTGAAGAATTTAAGTAATGAGCCTAGCTCTTTTACACTTTTGTATGCTCACAAAAGAGAGTTAACTATCTCCAGAGAAAAATTCAGATTTTAAATTTAAATCATTTCTATGAAAAAGCTTTGAAAAAAGCATAAAAATCATACCACTGAAGAAAGGACTCAGAGTATAAACTTGGTCTTGCTCTTGTTTTCCTTTCACCACACTATTGACTTTCTCCTACTTAGAAGAGTGCAATCTAGTTTTCAAAATCAAATACTCAAAAGATTGGAAAAGCTGAAATGGACACTTGCCGTGCATATTCATTATGATAATCTCTTTAACCACATAATTTTCTGACATTTTTCCAATAAGATCTGCCATTCAATGTACATAGTTAATATAAAATTTATCAATGCTGTGCAGTAATTCACATTTTAATCTGCATGTCATGCAGAAAAAATTGCAAATCCCAAAACGACCCAACAAAACCAAAATAAATAAAACCCCAACTTCAAACACAAAAAGAACCAACAAAGCAAAAATGCCTATAGTATATTCTGAGTGAAAATTGAAGTAGGAATTTATGTCTGTTATTTGCTAAGGAAGACTGTGAATGCTCACTTATTTTAGCACAAAAAAAAAACGCAAACCAAACCTGCAGCATTCAGATACAGTGAAATTCACAAGTATCAATGTTTGCCAAAGAATTGTAAAATATTGCTGAACAAGCACAAAAGAAGACAAAACTGTGAAATAAAAGTGTGTTAATCTTAGATTAATACATTAATCATATGCTACTAGCTGTTAATTAGATAGTAAAATTTGGTATGGGAGGAAGTTTTATGAAGTATATGTGAAATACATGTATTTTGGGTTCACTTATTATATCCTATACTTTGTCTTTCCAGGGAACAGAAGTCTGATTGCAACCTCTCATATATGCAGCATTAAGTGAAGGGTGCATTCTGGGCTATCATAAGTGAACAAGGAAATACCAAGAGCGTTTTTTAGAAAGAAAAAATTAATAATGAAAAGCCAGTTATATCTTGGTTTCTTTCCAACTGCTCTCAAAGACACCTTGTTCAGGATTTTCAAAATAGAAACCTCAAAATAATTAGGGTTTATTTTTGTTTTTTATGGTTTCAGTATACTTTCAAGATCATTAAACTCTGTTCTTCAAACACTCAAATATTCTCTTGTCTTCTGGGTGTTTACTCAAGTATAAATACCTATATGTCACATACTAACTAGTAAAAAGTTTATTTGTGCTAAGCAGCAATCTTTGAAAAACTGTAAAGACCTCTTTTAGCTTACATGGAAACTAAAAAGTATAAAAATACATACATACAAAATTACAATTTTAGTTGTATTCTTGCATATTTTGGCAACTAGCACATCTCATAGAAATGTCCATTCAGAAAGGAATGTTTTATGCTTGTGTTGATGTGAGTAATGAAATCAAGATGAATAATATTCTTGACTGTTCTTGACTGAAGTAAACTGGATTCATAAGAATTAGATTGACTAATTCTTGGTAAAATGAATATTTTTCAGCTGTAATTTCAGTAAGGATAGAATTTTGGTTTTCACTCTTAATGGAAGATATATATATATATGTATAGCCAATATGCAGCATGTTTGAATGCACAAGATTCCCTGGGAAAAACCTTTGAGCAAAAGAGAAATCAAATTGCAAAATCTCTGTGGTTTGGTGAATGTTATTTCAGCAACTTCTGGCAACAAAATTAGACTGTCTGCCCAAAGACACATATAAATGGACATTGCTGATATAATTTCACCAATATATTTTCCTTGAAACAGAGACCATGAATTTTTCCTTTATGCAACTGTTTCTTTATGTGACTGAGAAATTTATATAGAAACCCCTAATAATTACAAATAATTTCAATTCTCAAAACTTCACTGGGGGCAAAATATTCTCAAATTTTGATAAGCATGAAGAAAACAGTAATGTGTGCAGAGCTGTTTCCTTGCATTGTTCTCACAAACACCACTGTTCAATTCCATGGAAATACAAGGATGAATAAAAGACCAAGGTTAAACTTTTATTTTACTTCCTTTTATGTTTTATTGAACTATGTTGAGCGTCGAAGAGGTGTAAATACATTTCAGGTGGACATGGAAACTTTAGCCTTGAGTGTGCTAGAGAAACATCTGAAATGCAAAGGAAATTCATGCTGTGTTTTCATCACTGCCATCACGACATCAGTTCACATCCTCAGTGATGTGCGAGGATACGTAGTGAAAGGCTACTGCAAAATCAGACTCTGTGGCAATTTTGCAAACTATCTTTTCCTGTTAAAGTCCAGGTTGCCTAGAGGTGATCTGAAATGAAGAAAGCCAGAAGCAGCAGCCTCTTCAGTAGCCCCCCTCTTACCCAGGAGAGCGTAAGGGGCGAACCAGAAGCTATTGGCACAGAGGTGTCTTAAATTCTGGTGATTGAACTCCACTGACTTACATCAGAATGCTGAAACTGCTAACACAACTTGGACTATGCCCAGCATTATGTATGTATTAGCTGGTTTCTGGGGCCTAAAAGTCAAAAAATCGTGTTATGTTTAATCCTTTGCTACATATTGTTCTGGTTTGGAATACTAAACTGGAGGAGACAATTTTAAATGATGACAACAGCTGTTGCAGAAGATTAAATCTGTCAGAGAAACAAAGGGAAGCAGCTTACTTTGTAAGTTTCCATTAACTGCCAAAACAATTCCTAAATCCCAGGAAACACTTTCAAAGTGTCACAATTTTTCTTCTTTTTCTGTTGTATTTCACAATTTTATATATACAAAAATTATTTCAAGGCTTTCTTTTCTGGACTGGGAAAGGCATAAAAACCTTAGAGCTTTTATAACTTCTTCTACTTGCAGTATTAAATATAACACAATAACAAAAAATCCTGAAATCATTGATCCTCTATGGAAGGATGAAGGAAGCAAGGTATCTGACTTCCAAAACCTCTTTCAGAAGCCATCTTTGTATACTCAGAGAGTGTATGGTAACATCATAGGTATAGATGAAGACTCAGTTTGTAGCAGTAAAACAGAGAATATCAAGAGGCAAAAAAAAGCAAACCAGAAAGAAAGAGATAAAAGGTATAAGCAATTTTTTAGGTCCTATCTGCCATGTCTACAGCAGAGAAATATATGTCACATTACTTTGGTGCCGATGTTGTGGCCGGGGGGAGAATGGTGGAGATAGAAACAGAGAGATTTGTTTTGTATTTCAATCTTCTAAGAAAAACAGCTTTGAATAAAACTATAGGAACTTGTTTCATCTCTGCAGACTGGTAAATTTATGTTGCTATTAGTAGTAGCAGGCCAGAGGTTTGTATTCAGCTGCAGGTTCTGAAAAAAATATCAGCTGTGATTTGCCTAATTTGTGGAAGAGCCTGGAGTTCTTTTTATTTTTTCTTTCTTATCTGTAAGACCAATTGTCTAACCAACAGAAGACTAAGGATTTTTGTCTCAATTGTTTTAGTTTTGCTTAGCTTTGAATTACTGTGGGATGTAACACAATATTATATATTTTTGATATAGTTATGTAATTAATTGATAGTGAAACACGGCTCTTCTGTGTAGTGCAAAGAGTGACCCCAGGATAACGACGTAATGTAGAGGAGTGCAGTCACAGAATAACTGCAGAGGCTTCGCAAGCGTGGGGGTAGGGTGAAAACAGAGATTTCAGGGCTATTAACTAATCACTAACAGTCAATTACTTTTTTTAAAGGAACACAACTTCAGGACCTGTGTAAATTTAGTCTTTTTACAAAAGACAAAGAGAAAATAAACAAGTAGCAGACATAAAACACAACATGTAAATTCTGATGTAACATGGAACTGCAGGCCAGTTGTCGTGGTTTGACACTGGCCCAGTCCCAGGCACCCACGAGAGCCGCTCGCTCACACTCCCCTGCCACAGCTGGGCAGAGAAGGAAAAAAGAAAAAAAATATTAACAAACGCTTCATGAGTGAGATAACGACCAGGAGAAACACTTCAAGGGCAAAACAGGCTCAACTTAAGTTGTGAAGGGAATTTATTACTAACAGAATCAGAGGAGGGTAATGAGAAGTAAAATAAGCTCTTGGAACGCCTTCCACTCTCCAGCCCCTCCCTCCTTCCCACCAACAGTGCAGGGAGACAGGGCACAGGGGTTTGGTCAGTTCACCACCGAGATTCTCTTTCGCTGCTCTGGGAGTGGAGTCTTCCCCTGTGAGGCCGTGGGGTCCCTCCCACGGGAGACAGTTTTCTGTGAACTGCCCCGGCGTGGGTCCACTCTCACAAGCAGCAGCCACACCGCTCCTGCTGCAGCGTGAGCCCCTCCCACGGGCACACAGCCCTCCCAAAACTGCTGCGCCGTGGGTCTCTCTTTCCACGGGGTGCAGTCCTCCAAGGACAGGCTGCTCCAGCCTGGAAGCAGGGCCCTCTCTCTCCACCAGGTCTTCTACTGGAACCCAGCCTCCTCCAGGCATCCACCCGCTCCGGCACGGGCACCTCCCCCACGGGCTGCGGGTGGATCTCCGCATCCCCCGTGGACCCATGTGCTGCAGGGGGACAACCTGCTTCGCCATGGTCTTCAGTACGGCCTGCAGAGGCATCTTGGCCCTGGCTCCTGGAGCACCTCCTCCTCCATCTTCTTCACTGACCTTGGTGTAGCCATGTTGTTTTCCCTCACATGTTCTCACCTCCTCCTCTTCCCTGACTAGAATCCCAAAATCTTGAGTTTGTTTTGATTTTCTCCTTAAATATGTCATCACAGAGGCATTACCAACCTCTCTCATTGGCCCAGTTTTGGCCAGTAGCATGTCCAGAGCCATCAGCCATTGGCTCTGACGGATATGGTGGGAAGTTTCCAGCAGCTTCCTCACAGAATCCATCTTTGTGGCCCCCCTGCTACCTAAAACCAGGCCATGCCAAACCAATACATCAGTAAATAAAAAAAACGTGTAGTGGATGCTGCAAAGTGTGAAAGATTATTCTAAAAAGGCCATAGGATGAAGAAGAAAGCATTGCCATCACTATCACCGTCATTGTCTTGGTGAAGAGCTCCAGAAGCTGATGACTCACCCCAACCTTCCTTCTTCTTGAAGAAGAGTACAATCATCAGTCTTAGATGCACTGAAACTAGAGAGGTGCTTAAAGGGTGAGAATAAAAGCAGACACAGGAATAAATACCATTTTTCCCATCCTGATCAAGAACTCCATTTATTACAAAACAGTTCCATTTCCACAGAACATTTCATTTTTGCTGAAACAACATTTAGAAAAATGAATAATTTTTCAAAGCTCTTAAAAACAAAGAATACAAAGCTTTCCAAAGCTCTCTCCTGTGAGAGCTCAGCCTATTCAGCCCTGAGAAGACTGAAAGGGGACCTTGTCAATGTCTATAAGTATCTGAAGGGAGGTTGCCAAAAGGGTGGAGCCAGGCTCTTCCTGGTGCTACCAAGCAATAGGAGAAGGGGTAATGGGCAGAAACTGATGCACAGGAAGTTCCACCTGAATATGAGAAAGAACTTCTTTGTTCTGAGTGTGGAAGTACACTGAATAGGTTGTGGAGTTTCTCTCACTGGAGATATTCAAGACCCATCTGGTCCCAATCCTGTGCCATGTGCTCAAGGATGACCCTGCTTGAGCAGGGGGGTTGGACCAGATGACCCACTGTGGTGCCTCCCAACCTTATGCATTCTGTGATCCTGTGAAACTCTCTTGGCCACCTTTTGCTTTGGGTTTACACTATGCCTTCAGAATAACCACAAAGAACTTTTTAAACCCTTAGACATTTTCTCTGTCTGTACTCTCAGTGTACATATTTACTTCCAAGTTTTTTGTCTAAACAATTTTTTTAATCAATAGGAAGAAGGAGGAACATCTAATCTGTGATCCATCTCCTGTCTGAAACAGATCAATTGTATTGTACCAAGAAAATGTCTACTTTTTATTAACATAAATTTCATAAAAAATACAACCAACAACAAAACTCCCAAGTATTTTGGCACTGCAGGCAATTACAATAGTGAGAGATGACTTAACCAGTGTATATGTACTGTGGACATGTGCAACGAATAATGGTCATAAATATTGTATCCTTACAGACCGCCAGTGGCAGTTTGCATGGAGTGTCTTAATTTGAAGGCTTGACAGTTTGTGACTGTGGAGAGAGGTTTCAATTTTATTGTTTTAGCCTAAACGTATATACTAAATAGCCTCTGAGCATTACATTTTCTGGTGTGTACGTGCATTAACTGGATTCTTGGATTCTCAAAGGACCTCCTTTCTTGAGCAAATTTAGTCTTTATAAACCCAAAAACCCCGTGTACAGATTGGTGAGGTGCCAGGGAACAGCATATTAAAAATCAGTAAGAAAACCCTCTCACAAAGAATTTTAGAGCGGGGATATCTATAGCTGAATTAGTCATTCTAGGTGGTCTTTAGAGACAATGGAAAGAAATAGGTGCTTTTAGGCTTCTCCTTATTCTAAAGTATATATTTAAAATAGGTTAATGGAATCTTAGCCCACAAGACATATTTCATTCCCCTTTAAACTACAAAGAATATGTAATGTGAGAAGTGGAAACTTACACTGTAGATGGCTGAAGCCATTCTAGATGAATCCTGTTACTCTTGACTACTAATCTTTTCCCAAATCTTTTCCACACTTTCTGCAGTGAGCAGACAAATAGCATCTTGCTAGGCTGTGCCAACAGATGATAGGATTTTTCACTTGCTGCCTCCATTTTTCTGCCTTTTTCAAAGGCTAGGTTTACAACCCACATTTTCTATGAACTTGTTCTACTATAAAATCATTTCTAGAAATTTAGAAAATTTAAAACTAAAACATTACTAAGGAGGAAAAAAAGCATAAAAATACTCTTTGCTGATTTTGTAAAGAAGGAAAGATTGGGTGAATCAAATTGCAGTAAACAAAGAAACCAATTATAATCAGAGTATTAAAAATTATTCTACTTAAAAAGGTGAAGAGAAAATATATTACATGATGCCTATAAAGCATTACTGAAAAAGTTGTATGTTCAAGAAAGCAAATAATATAAAAAATTAGAATTTTCCTTTGAAATGTTTCTATAACTATGCAACCATAACAACATTAACAACAATAACAACAATAAGCATTATTATTGAAATATAAAAGCACAGAAGTATAAAGCTACAGTACAGTAAAGTAGAACATAAGAATGGAATACTCTTTCAGATACATGAAGCACCTGAATTAGTATCCTATTTCTACCAGTGACCATAAATGGATGCTATGAAAGAAGACGAGCAGGGCAAATACCTCTCCTAGGAATAAGTCTCCTAGGAACATTCCAGATTTAATCTAGTTTCACCTCAGGTGATTTCTGCAGATATACTACCTGCTCAGCAGGTCAGTAAAAGTTTATTTGTTCTGAACTCGGTTTGCATTACCTCCATCTGACAGCCCATAGTTCTATATTCTTTCTCTGGAGCTGGCTTCTGGTTTCTCTGAGATAGTCAGGTTAGCAAAACTGTTAAAACGAGAAGGAGCACGCATTTTAAAATATGACCATAATTATTTTGCAGCTGATGACCTGAAAAGGCTGCCTAATATAAATGACGTGGAGGCAGAGAGCAGAATTGTGAAACATGTAGGGGCATAAACATTTGATATGTATTGGAGAAGAGGTTACAATCCCTGAAAATTCCTGTATGCCATAGTGCCATTTGCTTCAAGGAACATGGATTTTTTTTGTTCAGTAAGATGGCAGTTATGCAAGGAACGAAGTTTTTATACACCTGCAATAGCTGCATCTTTCAGGCACAGAACAAATTAAAAAAGATGTAATATCTGATAGATTTCAAAAATATCTGCATATGTATTTTAGCAAACTAAATTTCTCTCCCGGGGCCCTCCCAGAAAACTACTGATATTTGGTGGCTTTGCAGCATTTTCAGACTAAAGATAGATTACTTTGATAGATTGCTACCGGAGGGAAGGTGGAAAGATAACAAGCCAGAGAAAAGTGTGATCTGAGCGAAAGAATGCAAGAGAGGAAAGCTGACAGTAAGTCTTAATTTAAGGCTAAAAACTAAGAAAGAATTTAGGTTTAAACTGTTTCTTTACGGCAACTGAGACCACCAGTCAACCTTGAAGGTTCCTGTGCTTCTGCCAGGATGATTTCAGCATCTGTGTTTCCACTAAGGGCATGTGCTACTGCACAAATTGTTGTGGCCAATGTTCAGTTTATTCCTGATATAATTCAAATACTGCTTCTCAAACTGGAAATTGGCCTTTACTGATCACATCTGCAGGATTGCAACTCACACATTCTGGTGTGAGTCTACTAAACAAGCTATATATGGAAGATCCCAAAAGCCCTGTAAGAAGGTACTGTATTATGCTTCACATCAGGAAGTTATCTATCTTTTTTAAATGCTGTCACTCTTATTCTTCCCAAATTCCCACAGCAGAGCAATGTGGCCACAGAGGTCTGGATTTACGTGGCCATGAGGTTATAAGCACCAGCCTTTGTCTATCAAGGAGATCTGTTGCAAATGAGATGAGAGGAGAGAGAGAAACTAGTAAAGAATGTTCTGTGATTTTCCAGCTTAGAGAAGACAACTGTGTCTATGAGAAGTTAAATTGGAGATTAATATTAGGGAGAAAATATACTGACACTCAAAATTAAGTTTACTGCATTGTGGAACTGATTTTTTAAGCAATGTCAGTATCCTCTCCAGACAGTGAGACAAGGACATGTTGGAGATCTCCTCTGTGATTCTGTACTATATAGGAGGGCATGATCTGTTATGGTTCATTGTTTCACAGGTCCTCTGGACTTTGGATTTTATAAGAAAAATCCCTGTTCCTTGTCTAAGAGCTAATTTACGAATGTTCAGATGTGCTCTGAGTTAAGTATAAGTAATAAACTGGAACTGCAAATTTTATTTAATGTAATAATTTTTTACTATAACACATCTCTTGGAACTGAAAAAAAAACCCAGAGAAAAGCATTTCTGAGATTATTAACACTAATTTTATTGATCATGTCAAAGATTGTATATGTCAAAGATTATGAATTTCATTTTAATGCTGAAAGAATGGAGAATTTTTCACTGACATATTTTCCAGCACATATGCACTTTATAGTGACAATTTCAACTTTAGTGTTGTTCTAAAATTGTGAATATATGTACTTGTTTTAAGCTCTTTTTCATCCTTTCACATTACTTAACAGTCCACAATAATAGTAAAATTATGAAGTGAGAGAGAAGAATAACATTTAAAATTACAGTTTGACAAGAAACGAAGGTAGTGGAAGGAAGTAATAAAATAAAGGAGATATATGTCATCATATTAGTATAAAACATCTTGAGTAGTATCTGCAGATTTCCTTTAAAACTAAAAAAAATTGGCCCATATAGATATGTATATAATATATAAAGTGTGGAAACAATAGTTATCGGTCAGGTTTTCCTGTACACAGAGAGTATCTAGTCTTTAGAAGATTTAATGCCTCAACAAAATGAGTTGCTGTGACTAGAACTGCAATGTAAATGACTAATTTTCAAGACATTTCAGTTTAAAATACTGTCAGTGTGAAGCAATTGCCTGTTGCTCTGACAGTGTCTCTCCAGCTCTCTCTTTGTATTAAGACTGGTGCTCAGGCCAGACTGTATTATCTTCTAAACACTATATGACTTCACAAATATTTCAGTTTATCATTTGAGCTTACCTGACTCCTTGATACACATTTTAGAAACCTATGATAAGCCTCAGAGACTATTTTATAAAGGCTAGAGAAGTTAATTGTGAGGTTTAAATGTCATTTTTAGGTAGAAGATACTAAACTTTGACAACATATTTCTGTGCAGTTGCTCACTGGACATATTGAACTCAGCACATACTGAAATGAACATAAGACATCTGCGAACAGACTGGACTTTTAAGGGGTTTAAGTTTTTTTTTCCTAACTCTGTTTCTTTCTTGACACAAATATATGATGCAAAAACTTGAGAAGAATGACTGTGAAATGCAAAAGATTTGACTAATACCTAGAAGGACTGTTGGCATGCCTCTCACCCGTGAACAGTGTATTGCATCAGGGCACGGTAAATTTGTGCACGCACACTGTCTTAATTTACTTGAAAAAAACTCCACAGTCTTGTCCAAATAAAATGAATTTTTTTGCAATTCATAACCTATATAAATAAAAATATATTTCTAAAAAGACTCAAAGAAGAATTGACTCTTTATCATTTGATTAAATAACCCTTTTAAATATTTTTCAGAAAATAAGAGACTATGCTGCTCTGTACATTACAGTTTTCTGGGATATTTTCTATTGTTTAAGCATCTTGTAATAGTAATTTTCTTACAGCACTAGCACACAAAATTAGAGTGTAAAAAAAAAGTGATAGTGAAAGCTATCTGTAAGTATTAATTTTTAAAAAAAAGGAAAGAAAATTCGCTGTATTCTAAAATTTGTATTCTGCATTGTCATAATCCCCTTGTTATAAGTAATATCTTTCTAATAAATTATTTTTTCAATTATTAAAATCTTGATTATAGTAAGGCATATCGAATCTTGAGTTCAGTCATTTTATTTTCTGGAGTGCAGATGCATATGCCCTTCAAAGAGGATTTAACCATAACATTAATTTCCTATTTAATGGATCTTATTAACAGTAAGAGGCTATTGCAAGGAAAAAAAATAGGCAAAATGTTCTTGAAAAAAATATTCTGGGGATGGGTGTGGTGTGTTTTAAACCACACACTCATTTTTATCGGGCAGCAGTACAACAGCAGTCCAAAACAAAGAAGGCAGTTGATCTCCAGCAGTGATCTACAACATTAGTTATCCATCAAGACTTCCACTGAGAGACTCCGCTTATGATTTCACCGATGAGATTCTGTATTCCATCTTCTTTGAAGTCAGTTTATTTCACTATTTGAATATCCCTGCTCCTCACCAAAACTTTAGGCTGTCATTTGTCAAAGCTTTCCAAGACTATCAAAATAAGAACCAGTTGATAGCATAATTTTATCTCAGTGGAAGTTCACATTGACTGCTACTGCATGCTTCAAAAATGCTTGCTATAAATACGAATATTATTCACAATTTTATTCAATACTAATCCATAACTTTCCTCTAACTCTCTTCTAAGTTTCCAGGACACTGAACAGAAGGAATGATGGAACAGAAGCTGACACAAAAATTTAGCAGAGTGCTTATGAGGGGAAAAACCTGTGGCCTCTATTGCACACTAGAACTTTTTATAAAAGCAAAACAAAAAGGAAAAAAAAAGGTCAGCATGTCTCAAGTGCATCCCACCTCTGATGTTATTGCTCCAAGACTGAGGTGAGTAGTCCATAACACTGAAGTCACTTGAGAAGATTGATAATGCATACTTAATTCATGATTAACAAGAAGAAATCAATCAGAGCTGCCGTTATATAAAAATACATAGGTCTGAAAATAGATTTGCTAGCACTCTAGATCACTGGAGGACTCTCAGTACTCCCAGAGTGGTTTGTGACAAACTTCTCCATATGTCTTTACGCTCCCAAAAGGACTGACTAAAACATTGCAAACAAGTTTGTAAAAATAATTCCTTCAGATGAGATTACATCAAAAGAGTATGAAAGCTACTGGACCAGGTGACAATAGGACTAAATACCTACAGCAGCAAAATGTCCTAGTGCAGTAGCATGATTTACATCCTTACTGTGAAAACAGAATGGTCTTGTCAAAATTCCCTACCCTTGGTAGATGCCAGTCCATGCTGTTGTCTGAACCACATTTTGACATGGTCTAGGAAAGTAACATAGCAGTCAAAATCACATCGTGAGGCAAGTTAATAATTAAATAATGAGGTCCCTGGCTTGGAATGTGTCAGGCTGTGGCTTGCTTTACTAGTAAATCCTTAAAAATACCTAAAATCCTTCCAATTCACTATGGATACCCTAGGGATGAGAAAAAGAATGTGAGTATTGTCAAAATAACCCACATCATCCGATGGTTAGTGGCTGTATGATTTTCTCAGAGGTTTAGTGGTCCCTTCATATTCAATATCACCATATAGTTTTCTCTGTAAGGTGGTTCAAACCCTTTTTCAAGTGTGTTATGGGTTTAAAACTTGGTTAGATGGACAGGTTGTTAAACCAATGAGAAAGCTGGTAACGCCTCTGCGATGCGCATATTTGACGGTTTCAGGCGCGGGAGTTTTAGTTCTCACTTCCTGCATCCCCGCGGGGAGGAGCAGGCCCAGGCTCACGCCCAGGCCTCCCCAGTGCGGGGGGCCAGGTCACTGGGGAACAATCCTAGGAGCCGCAGGTAGCCGAAAAAAACACCTGTGGGCTGCCACGCAGCTGAGATCGTCGCAATGTGGCATCTAGGGACCTCCGAGCTCTGTCTTGGAGTAGGGCCTGGTGGGGCCAGCCCTTCCCCCTGTGGCAGCGGCAGGGCCCGGCAAGGACCAGGCCACCAGGAGAAGAAGAAAAAAACAGCCAAAGCCACGAGCAGCTGTGGAAGCTGAAACCCCCCCACTCTGAGCTGGAGGGGGTGGCTGAGAGTCATCTGAAGCACGGAACCGGCAGGGCCTTCACCGCAGCCGGCCCAGCTCACGCCGAAAGGGAGAAAAACACCACAGCTGGCAGACGAAGGAGATGGCAAGTATTTTCCTGATACAAAACCTAGATAACATCATTTCTTCAGCTGCAGCTTTGCAGATACTTCCTTCCAAGTTAGAGAAGAAGGAAAGTGAGATCATATGCAAGAACCAACATGGCGGCAACACCGAGGTCAGTGGGGGAAGGGAAGGAGAGGAGGCGTTGTTCTCCAACGCTAAAACTGAAATCCTTCATGCGAGCCCTGGCAAAGACTGTAACATACAAACTGTTTTCTCTATAATTCATTAAAGTGCATGGGGGGATGTAAGAAGTTCACATGCAGC
>VZTA01006599.1:19873-191967 GCA_013398855.1 Mohoua ochrocephala | reverse complement strand
TATTATTTCTTATACTTCTGGTCTGAAACAGCATTGCAACAAAAGAGGATGGCTCTCAAGAGGGTGGTGGTTTAAGAATTTGACATCATCTAAAGTTACACTGCAAAGTGACAGATTACTCTTTTATGAAGGAAAAATTAAATTCATGAAGGTTCTATTCCACAACTCACTAAAACTTAATGGTTTCTTTACATTGCTTTAGACGGTTTTTAAGCCAAAATTATAATCTAGTCCATAAGGGATGTAATTTTTCACTCTGGTGAGCCCAAATCAAAGCAACACTATCCTTTAACACCACTGAATTACTCTACTGGAGCATCAGGCACAACAGATTGCTCCACACCCTCCTTCTTCACCACTCCTGTCTAGTCACATCCAAATGTCAAAAGTTCCCATTTTTTTCCTATTATGCCAGGAGTAAAAGAGAGTTGGCTCGGGAGACAAAGCATTGCTTCCACAGCCTGTTTGATGCCCAGTGTCAGCTGACTTACAGAGCCTCTCGTCTCCACTCCAGCTACGTGAAAGCCTCGCTACTCCTGATTATTACTCACAGTTTTTTCAATTAAAAACCGAATTTTGAAAAGGTTTCTGCTCCCCCATTCAGGGCTGTATTTTGGAAACTGCCCAAGCTCCTATTTTGACATAAGACGAGACATGACCAGCCAAATCATTAAAATTGCTCGGCATAATAAAAATCTGGACACCAGTTTCCCGAAAGAGAACTCTTGCATACTGAATAATTCTGAAGATGTAGTACTTCTTATGTTGAGTGAGTTGGACTAGCTCTTTTCTATATACGTGCCTAAAAATATGGGTCTGAACTTATGGAAAATCATAACCAAGCCATTGATTAATTAAAAATAATATTTTCCACAGTATTGGAATCTGTGATTCCTTAATATTTTGCTAATATTGACCACAGCTTATTTCAGGTACTATAAAATTACTTAAATTCAATTGATAAAGAGGTTTATAAATTGCATGTTAATATTATTGCATGGTAAGGTCAATCTTCAGCAAATAACTTCAATGCCCATTTCTGCTTCGTACATGTTGGTGTCAAAGCAACAGAAGCTTGATCCTATGGCACTAAAAAGAATGGAACTGTTTTGGTGCTCTGGGTGAAATCAGAATACACCTCTTATTTAATTTTATGTACATGCTTAAAGGCTTAGTCAGATCAACACCTAAGGCATTTTACAAACCACAAAAATGCAAAAGAAATTTGAGATAAAGTCACATTTTATGCTTTTTTATTACTTTAAACTTTTACTGATTTTGTTATTTTACACCCCCTTCAAAAAGTCAACTTTAAAATACCGCCGTAGGCTGAGATAAGACATACAAAAATTAGCTCTGTAAACATTGTGTGAAGAATCTAAAAGAATCTGACACATTAAGGCTCCGATTCAGTAAAATACATAAGCTCATGCCAAGCTCATGAGTAGCCACAGAAGTTCTCTGGGATAGGCAATGTAATGCAAATTAAGCAAGTACTTACACTCATCATCAAACTGAAACTTTAAACAGGTTATTTCTTTTTGATTTCCCTGCATGGCAACATTCATTTCTTAAGCCTATTTCTGTGGAATAATTTTCTTCCCCTCCTAAGGTTCATGCCAAGTAAGTCCAGATTATATCCCTAAGGATCCCATTAGCAGGGTTTTCTTATATGACAGAGAAAAATTAAACCAAACAGAAAAATCCCTTCCTTGCAGTTAGGGAAATATGCTGGTACAAAACTCAATTGCTTCACCACTGCTTTGGGTAGAGAAGCCTGGGCACAGTGCCATAAATCACGGGGATGACATGTCACTTTTAAATCCATTACAGCCTTGACCGAAATCTATGGTGATCAATAGCAGGACTTGACTGATTTCATTGGATCCTGGATGTGCACCCTGCCGGGGACCAGGAATTACGGAATTTCTGCTTTTACTACAGGCACCTCCAAAGAGAAAATCTTGTTTCTTCACTCACATAAAAAGCTAACGTGGAGTTAGTTAAGATGCCCTTCCAGCTATTATCAGTTCTGTACAAGATAATTTATATATTATATATTATATCGTCCTCTTTTAAATTTTTTTTCCTTTGACCAATTCTTCCAGCTTGTACTTTATCATCAAACAACATTAAACTTTGCATTCGGGGATGACTGATTCCTAACACCGCTTTGCTGATTTAAAAATGCTAGTTAAATGAAGTTTCTCAGCTTATTACAGTCAAAGCTGGTTTGAAACTGAATTTCTAGATGGCATTAAAATGCATCATTTTGCCAATGTTTGCGTGATTTATTTTCCCCAAAAAAACCTTTATTTATTCTTAGAAAAGTAGAATACAATACAGTGGTACAAACAAATGATAATTTATATGCAACTGAGCAAAAAATGTACAAAGATTTCAGACATGTCATTAAAATACAGAAAAAAAATAATTTAAAATAAAAACAAGATAAAATATAGAGAACATGCAATGAAGGGAAAATAAAATATCAGTTTGATGATCTCGTGTTTCCTTTCACTCTCAAAAGGAACCATCCTGGGGCAAATCAAATTGTCAGATAAAAAGGTAACACCACAAAGGAGACAAGGTAAATGAAGTGACAAGGAAAAAGACAAGGAAAGTGAAAATAATGGTGAAAGCAAGAGACTCTTTAATAATCAAAACCAACACTGCTGACACCATGCTGAAGGTACAGAAGCCTTGATTGCCATGGAATTGTATCTGGCTGGAGAACTAAAGTGAGATGATCACGGTGCAAACCACAATTCGTAACAGTGACAAATTTGGATCCATTGGACTCGTGTCTGCCAGCTCCTATTTCCATTTGTAAGGTACACTGGGATTCCTGCTCTCCTAATACCAGAAAAGAGTCTTAGTGGGTGACTTTCAGGACTGCTAAAGCTGGAAGAATGGATTTTTGAGGTAGGCTGGGTAGGCACATCAGTGGACATTGGAAACAGGGGAGTTTAAGGCAGATCACAAGAGGCTGCCCTGGCCAGACATACAGGGTTTCTTTCTTTCATTCTGCATACTGCCGAAATACTTGTGACAATTTTTAGAGTAATTTTGCTACCTCCCACTATCTCATGGAGCTCGCAGAGTCTGGACTTTCTGAGATTCAAGATGTTATTAAGCTTGGAGTAGCAGGAAATAGGAATTATAAGGTGCTGTTCCTAGTACACAAGACCGTTCGCACTCTGGACAGTACCTGAAATGCTGCCCCCTTTCAAAAATTTAAAAATAAAAAGTAAAGACAGAAAAGTGAGAAGAGTCTATTGAATAAAATGATTTTGCAGAAGCATGAGAAAGCAAAGAAATCACGAACTAAGCTGTGAAGACTATGATTGTTAATGAATTATAAATTTGACACAAGTTATGAGACAATGACTAGTAGCAACTCAGGAGGTGGAAAACTATGCTAGGCCTTAACCAATAAAACCCCCAAACCTTCTTGCACTACAGAATCCCAAATACTCTGGGTCCAGTTTCTGGAACACTCACATTGCTACAAACAGCACAGATGGTTTGGAAAAATAGATTTCTGATTAATCATATCTATTATCTGTGAAATGAAAGAATCAAACCAAGAATTTCCTGAGGTCATTTAACATTATCTTTCAAGAGCCATATTAAATATAAGTGAATCAATATCACCTCTTATGAGAGATGCAACAAGTATCAGTTCCCAGAAAACAAAAAATCATCCTGTATAAGTGACTGATTTTGTTTAACGTGGGGTTGCATGTTATTTTTTTTTAAGTGAATAATCTCATGCACAGTGAAAAATATGAGAATTCAACTTTCTTTCCATGAATAGTAGGATATTTTATCTTTGCTTATAAGTTTCCATTGTTTTGTAGTATGTGGATGAACTAGGAATGCTTTCTTAATAGTCGTGAAGAGATCTCAGGAGCAATAATGTTCAGAGGAAGAGCACATCACACAAAGACACAGCTGATAAAGCACAGAGGATGCTGGGGAGCCCATTGCAGGAAGCAGCCACGCTGGATCATAATGACAACAAAGATGTGAAAACTGCCTTTCATTCCTTCAAAGGGGATAAAAGATACCGACAATCTGATGATGTGGCAAAAAGCCCTTGGCTGTTAAATGATCCAAATTACATTATGGCTTACTGATATTGTGAAATAAATGCATAGGACTCATATAAAAAGTTAGAGAAATCCAGAGACAATTGTCAAAAGTCCAACATTTATATGGTACCGGGTTTTAATAACTTTATCTGATTGCTCAGTCATTTGAAAGGAACGTAAAGTGACTGAGCAAAGACTCCAGAGTAAATATTAATTTTTCACAACTCCCTAATTTTCTGAAGCTTATCAAAGTCAAAAGATTAGGTATCAGTATTTCAGGCTGAGTAGCAGCTGTGTAAATTCAATATTTTAACACACAGAGATAGATATATGAGCTGGCTAAATTTCACTGTGGGTATTGGACGACAACAATGAGGAGGGGCTGATTATAAATTCCAGAATGTCTTTTTGGTAAAAGATGACCTAGTGTAAGTTTTTCTGAACTAGAAAGTAATAAGGCAATTTTAACATTACCAGATATTTTCCAGCTTGAATAGATTGCAAACTTGAGCCCTAATAGAAGAATGTGGCATGATGTTGCAGCAGTACATTTTTTCCTGATGCTGGAGCTAATCTTTCTTTTGTTAATCTGATCTGATAAGGATTAAATGAAGAATTGATAGGGATAACAGTAAGATTTTTACAGCAGAACTCATTAGAAATATTTTTATAAATCTCCTTCAAAGAGAATAAAAATATCTTGTATCAACATCCTGAGAAAGATCAACCCAGCCTTCACTCTTCTAGCAAGAAATTTCACTCTTCCTTGAAAGGTACAATTGTGAACAACATAGAAAATAAAGGGAATTCATCTTTCCTGGAGGTTTGTCTTAATGAATCGACTTAGCCCATAGGAACAATACTGCTTTTCTAAAAAATTTTTATGGGGTAGAGTTTCTTCATATGTGAAAAATGTAAAAAAATATTCTAATGAGAAGCAGTCTCCCCCTGACATAACTCTTCCTGTGAAGTCTCTACAAATGCAGACCAAGCTAATATCAAAGGCCAGGTTATGTTGTCAAGTTTCAAAAGACAGGCTTCCTGTTCCTCCCAGGTACATGGCCAACACTAAATTCCCAACACTCATTGTAATTAAGAGCTGTGATTTACACCATGCAGACAGCTGAGTCCTTGCACATCAGTGTATTGGCTCAGCCTAACCTCCACAAAATCCTGAGGAACACAAAGTGGAAAAAGGAAAGACAACGAACTGGCAAAAACCACCACCTCAATGTCAGCTGAAAACATTTCTCCAATGCCAATGAAGGCAGTGCACGTTCTTCTGGCCACAAACTTCACAGACCCTTGACATAAAAAATAAGAGTCTCTAAAAAATGCTTTTTCTCTCTCTCCACCAAGCTGCACGCCACCCAACCCTGTCATAAATCCGCCATAGAAGTTGTACGATCATCATCCCAACATTTCTCCTTTTTTTGAGTTGGCAATTGTTGACATGATACAACCAACCGAGGGGGTCATGCCAAACAGAGAATGCTACACAAGGGCTTCACAACTCAGGACAACTCCTCGTTCAATTCTGGTTCCACTATCATTTTTTCCAAGGGATTTATAAAGCTCCTAACAGAGTGAGGGGCACAGAAGCCAAATGTTGCCACCTTCTCTTTGCCTCACAGGCAACACCAGAGTCTAATCTTAGACTGCAAGAAAATCAGCCTTTTCTGCTTCACAGAAAAAAGTGGCTGGGAGACATCCCAGCTCCACAATTTTTAGGTGATATCACAACACTCGTGTTATGCCAAAGCCTTCCCAAAAGCAGAAGAAAATCACCAGCACAACTTGAGTTTGCAGCTGTTACTGAACTAATGACTTGGCTGGAGTAGCAGATGCAGCCAAGAGGCAGATTTTAATGTTCTGTGTATGCTACTCGTGCTGTAGCTCTGTCATTACAGCTCTTGCTGTAGAGATGCTGGATAACACACAGCGCTAGAAATGAGCCATCCTGAACACGCTCCTCCTGGAGATCAAATCCTCCTTGTGCTTTTGGTCCCCCATGCCAGGCTCAGCCACTGCTCCTGGCTCAAGCAGAGGAGCACCCAGGACTCCACACTCCCCGCAGCCCTGGATCCTGTCCTTCCCACAGTTTTGAAACTCGGTTCTTCTAAACACGTCAAAAACCTTCAACCTATATTCACCATCTCTTTTGAAACTTGGTTTCCTACTTTAATTGCAGTAGCCATCAGATATCCCACTTTGATCTCTCCTCGCTGGTAGCACATAAATAAAATACATCTGGTCACTAATCTTTCAGGAAATACTGCTACATTCGTTTGCTAATTTAGCTGAGTGGATGTTGTGGTCAGTGTGACCAGAGCCCCCAGTCCCTGGTCTGCAGCGCAGCCGGAGCCATGTGGCCATGTGGCCATTGGCCTAGGCAGAGGGGTTCCTGAGGATCCTGCCTGTCCCTGGCTCTGGGCAGCCGTCACCCTTCCCTCCGGCTGCTCTGATCGATCCAAAGGTGCCTCTAGCTGCCTGCCTGTCACTGCACCCAGCTGTCCCTTCCAGGGGAGCTCTCCTTCCATCCCATCCTGCCTGGCATACCCTCCGTACGCCTTCCTCCCGCCGCCTCGGCCCGGCCCCGTGCCCTCTCGCTGGGAACACTCACTTCCTCGTTCAGCCTTTACACCTGCTCGTGCCAGGGCTCCCGCTGACTCTGCTCCCCTCTCCTGGCAGCACCCCCATCACTGATCTTTCTGGAACCTGTCCATGCTCTGTAACCGTGTTTAATTTGCCTCTAACCCAGCCTAGTTGTGCTCCAAGGGCAGGCCCAGCCCCACACACAGCGATCTCCCCAAGCACAGCTCTGCCATGGGGGCAACTTCAGCATCCTTTAAAACACAGAAGTTTAAAAGTATTCTATGTTTGCCAAAGGAACTGCAAAAGAGCACTACAGATGTACAGAGCAACCTCGATCAAGAACACACTGGAGGGAAAGCGGAGGAGGAGAAGGATGGGAAAGGGAGAAAAGATGGGATGGGGTAGGCACAGAAATAAAATAATCCTTCTTACAGTTATTGAAAAAAGAAATGAAGGGGACGGGTGAAAAAGAAAATATTTAAACTCAGGAAGACAGATCCTTTTTCAGCAATGGAAACTCCTTGCAATAAAAGAGTGAATTACTTCACCTTAGCTATATGAAACTGCCTTTAGGTCATGTTCTCATCTCCCTCTACAAGGATACACAAAGGCAAGTCCCTGAGCACAGAGAGGGGAACACCCCACACAGTATGGCCAGGTGAGTGCTTGTGTACACAGCACGAGGACACTTTGGAAAGCATCTCTGCCCTTGCCCTGCAAGATTTCACGGTGCACAGTGAAACACCCACTGCTGGGCTTCAGGCCTTCGCAACGCTGGCACGGGGGCACCTCTGGGGTTACAGCAGGAGCAACTTCTGCAAGGCAGCAGGGCAAAATCACAGGATACGGAACCGTTTGGGTTGGAAGGGACCTTGAAGATCCCCAATTCCAACCCCTCTGCCATAAACAGGGACACCATCCACCAAACCAGGTTGCTAATTTGCCAGAATTGCTTACAGGTGACAGGTATGTCAATTAGCCTAGTGCTCCTGCAGTCTGAGAAACAGAGATTAGAAGTGATGGACTATGCACTATTTTCCAGCTGTAGTGCAGCTCACTGCTATTATTTGGAACAAACATCTGTTCCAAGATGAAAGCACCTACAAATGCCTCAGTGTCTCCAAAATTACAAGAGGTTAGTTTGTTAAACATTTAATCTACATAAACAAATACAGACTTCATGCAAGACAGATCTGAGTATAGACTATAGATCGTTCTATCTTAGCATTGCTAACTATCACCGGCTGCTGTGCACGGAAACTTCAAACCCAAGAACTTCTCAGACATCATTTCCTAGAGAAAACATGTTATATGAAGGTCAGTTTCCTCAGAGGCTCCTACTTTTAGAAATAAAACTGACTTCAAAAGAAAGGAAGCATTTAAACAGTGTCATGGCAATATGGCTTATTCAATTATTAACTAGCTGATTTATTTTTAATTGCTCGTGTACCTCTTCAAACTCAGCCTAGGTCAGCCATGAAGGAGAGCAGCTACCAGACGTTCTGGCAGCTGCAGAGCCTGCGCAGGATGGACATGGATCTCCCAGCCAATGGATGGGGGCTCAGATCAGAGAAAACATCACCACAGATGGCACGGCCGGGTGCCCGTGACTGGCCTCCCCGTCACTCACAGCAGAGTGGCTGAGGGCGTGTTTCTGAACCACTCTCTTACCCCTAAAGGTGGTCTCTCCAGGTCAGGGTTGAGGCACATTGGTGGGGCAATGAGGGGAAGTTTGCACTGCTGCTGCCCATGCTGTATCTGCTCTACAAATAAATAGAGGACTTTAGTCTCCAGGGCTGTCAGTTTGGCACCTTCCATGTGCACAAAAGACACTTTTGTTTGTTTGCTTTTATTTTCTTAGAAACAACCACCCAAAAAGTTATATGCAAAGCTTAGTATGGCAAATCGAAATAAATCAAATTTATTGCATGAGAGCACCTAAAATCCCACAACTTCCACTTGCTCTCTCTTTCTTTTGTGTTTTCTACTTTTAATTGTGATAAGAATAAAAGTTATGGACCTCTTTCGGTGTTTCTTGATGACAACGGTTGCTGTTCCACCACAACTCCAATGCTGCCACCAAGCAAGCAAGAAGAAGGCCTATTGCTAAAATGCAGAAAACGCCTGCAAAACTGTGCAGCTTGAGTGCCTTCCCATCTGTCTGTGCATTGGTGTGGCTATTCAGGTCACAACGTCCCATCCGTGGCCACCACTTCTGTTTAAGAACATCCAAATCTCCACTTTCTTGCAACTCCAGGATCCTGCAGAAATTTCAAAAGACAAAGTATTATTTGCAATGATACTTTTGTACAGGTTTTTTTGTCTTTTCCTTATGCTTCACAACTCTTAAGTGTACCGTCCCACAATTCAAAACTCCATCCCCCTCCCCCACCAGCATGTATTCTTCATCTGAAACTCCCTTATACCAAGATTTCTTTCTACTCACAGCAGCAGGTAAACTCCACTGGGTAACTTTGGGAAAAAAAGAGACTGTCAAAAATTCCACTGCAATGCAAACAGCATTTCCAAGGGAAATCACCACATTCCAGTTAGTTATGCCTGGTCTGGCTACATTCAGCTGCAGCAGCTGGTCCCACTAGTGAAATGCTCAACTCACTCCACTGCTGCTCTCCTACAATAACTCCGAAAATATGCGAGGCTAAACATGCTACTGTTTGTGCACCACTTAGTACAAATCTGTTTAAGCAGAGACCAACTCATTTACTTCAGCAAATGTAGTTTATTCAAAAGGATTTTACTTCAATGCTGTTACTTAATGCCTGAATTACTGTGTTAACAGTTGCTAATTAATCATTGTTTCGTCTCTTGTGAAGTGTCCCTTCTCTGCGTGAATCATTCATTTTGGATTTGGTTTGATAACTGTTTTAGCTGTTTGTTAACAATCTTCTCTCTTGAGGCAGCTTTGTCTCTAGTTATGCAGCTGGAGTTTTGCTCCTTTTTCTAAAGGAGGAGCAAGATGAAGCAATCTTGCTTCAGTTCCCTGCCTGGAGCGGAGCACCCGCTCACCTTCTGCCAAGGCCACACATGCCTGCACAACTGTGTGTCTTCATTTCAGTGTACACATTCCCATGGGCAAGATATTCCCAGCAGATAGCTCAGAGATCACTAAAGGGCACAGTTTTATAGTCCCCTGGTCTTGGCAGTCCCATGCAATTCTAGGCAATTCTTGTTTCCCTGCACCACTGTGAGTCTTCGACCTGTCCCTCCTTCCTAAAGGATAATCCAGGGCATTGCTCCTTGCTTACTGCAGGGAGCAACACATTGCCTCAGAGCCTGCAGAATGTGGCATGAATCCAAGATCTCTCTTCCATCGCTCCTCTACCTCACACAGAGCTCTGAGGACATCAGTCCTCTCTGTCAGAGGCAGTGCTGTCTGAAGGTGTGAGGCCCTCCTCCCAAACCAGAGGCACACGGAGCAGAAGGAGCAGCAGTTTTGTTGGAAACTGAGCTCATAACCTCTCTGCTGTCATGTATTCATTGTTCTCTATTAATTAAATGCCAAAATTAATGTGATCCTCAGACAGTTCCTGGCTATAGAGAGGGATCCTGCAAAACAAGCTTTGTTTCAGTTTACCTCTGGGAGAAAAGATCTCTGTAGGGACTTCCATGCTGGAGTGCTATCCCATATCCTTTGCTGCTGATGCTGTTTCCAATGACTGTCACAGAGCATTCGTCATCTGTCAGCGCAGCATATTCCACCACTGTCACATCCCACAGGAAAGCATAATTTCCCTTTTTTGCCTGTAAATACAGCATGAACACAACACAGTCTAAACTGAACTGCATTTCTAGGTAGGACAAAACCCAAGCCAGCAAACAAATGCAGATCTTGCCATTATTCCTTGGTGGTATTTCATTAGGCCACACTTTATCCGTATTAATACGTTTCTAACACTCTTCCCTCCCAGCAGGATCTCACCTACTTCAAACCTTGCCAAAATATCTTCCTTCTTTTAGTAGGAATACATAGGATAACACAGCCAACTATAAGTGTAGGTGAGGCTTATGTAACAGGTCATTAATTATAAATGAAAGCTATTGCTTTAGATGATGGGATTTGATGCATGTTTTGTAGGAGACATGGAATGTCACTGGTTCCATGCATTTATGTAACAAGACTGGCATAGTATGAGCATTAAGTGATGAGAGTCACAGGCACCAACATTGTAACTTTGCAGCTTTGCTCATATAAACATGTAAATAAACACATTTCCCTTCCAAATAAACACAGCCCTTCTGAGAGCTATGTTACTCCTGTAACGAAAGGCATGCACTGAGCTGAAAGAGTTCCCTCTTTTCTTCACAGGTAAGAAGATTCACAAGCATCTATTATTATCTCAGTTTTGGGGTAAATATTGTTTTATTTTAACGCACACCCATGCAGATATCCTCAAACATCAGCCTTAATTGGGACTGAAACCAATGCCTGCACACCGTGCATATAATGAATGTAAATCACCTTACTTGACACAAGATGCAAGAAACATATCTGGACAGGGATTCAGTAAAGTAAAAAAAATACCATTTTGTTGGTTAAAATAACCATTGGCTGCCTAATATATTTAAGTGGCTGAAGTCCTGTATCTATTTCTTTATGGGAACTGATTCACAAAGCTCCCCTAGAAAATGGCTACAGCTCTGGCACAGAATTAGTTCATCCTTCTGCATACTTTCAATTTTTATGTAAGCTCAGTTTTGAATTCACCTGTACGTTTGTAAGACTCCATCAGTCATTTCATTGCACTGGATTCCTCAGTTGAGCAAATAAGATAATTTACTTCACCATAGTTTGATATAAACCATACCTTTCTGAAGTCCCTTACAGTTGCTTATACATGAAATAAATCAAATGGGTGAGGTACCTTCTAGTAGGCAGAGTTCAGGGAAACAAAGGTTAAAATTATGTTGTCTGGACTTTCTGTGAGCTACTTGTTGCAATCCACCTCTTCTCCCCACTTCCCTTTTAACGGCATCGAGGCAATCAAAGACCCACAAATTCATTTGTTTCTGGGTTAAAACAGAGTAGAAATGTTATCTCCTTTCTCTTTGGGAAGATCTGAATGAGGCTGTACACTGAACCCTTGGAAAATATTATTTTTATTATTCAGGCACGTTGTGTTCCATGGTAAATAACAATACACAGCATTTGGCTACCTAAGACAGGAAACTGTCAGCATCAATAATATGTCCTCGTGGGACCAAAACCAGCAGCACTTGCTACTGTACACAGAATTTACTCAAAATCCTTGCTATTAGAGAACAAAAATCCTGCCTGGTAGGATATCCAGAAATCAGACACCCAGGAAAGATTTGGCCTTAGTCACTGTGGTAAAATGTGTTTTACATTTCTCTGGGTATTTTTTTTTGTTGGTTGGTTGAATTTTTGTCTTCTTTTTTGTTGTTGTTGTTTTGTTTGGTTTGGGTTTTTTTGGTTTTTTTGGGGTTTGTTCAGTTTAAAGAGCTGTATCTATCTTTTGTTCTTTCAGAACTGGTCAGTAAACCATCTTTTCAAATTTACAATTTAGAAAAGAACCCTGACAACACAATACATTCCTTATCTATCTCTTAGTAAGACTTGGGGAACACAGTGTTCCTCAAATATTCGACTTCCATTACAATGCCCTGACTAAAGAGAAAAATCACATTATTGATTCTACTTTTCAAGCCTCAGTCTTCTGTATGTTATTTTATATAGAAGAGCTTTGTACGCTGACTTTCAGTGCTGGACAGCAGATCTTTTGCAAAGGCCTACTTCTCTTGCATTTGTAGTCTTGCTATCCTAAATTACATCCTGCGACTGTAAATGGTCAATAAACCAAGTCTGCCAGATCTCTTCACATCTATTTTACATATTTTTAACGACATGAATCATTCTATCCAATGTCATCACATCTGTAAGGCATTATTTCTCTGACAGCCTGATCATTTTAGCATAATCAGGAATCTGACTTTTAAACTCTTGGTTGTACATATGCCTCAACTCCCAGAAATCCCGGGTGCAAGGCTGGGTCCCCTCTCTCGCCGATTGCCAAAACCAGACTCTCCAAAGACCCCTTTTTCCTAAGGGGAGAGTTAGTTCTTTCCAAACTTCGGGTTTTTGTGAATTTTTCCTCCCTGAAGAGTGAAGAGACCTCATACTATTAGTGTGTTCGTTGTGTGGAAAGTTTTCTCATAACAAAATGTTTAGTTGCTGTCTAAATTCGGCATCCTTCCCTTCCCTGTTAATATCTGTTGTGACAGCTGAGCAGTATCATTTGTTCAATTTAAGGAAAAGCTGTCAAACTTTGAAAAACATACGTACAAGACACATAAGTGCACACATACATGCGTGTTTGAAGTAGGCTGACTTTTTATATACCTTCGCTAGGCAAGCAGTGAAAGCCAAATAAAATCAAATTGACATTTATTTTTAATGAAAAATCAACCTCAAATTTTAAATGCAGTTTTAACTTTCTTTTTTTTTTTTTTTTTTAAATGAAAGACTGCATGTGTGCATATGTGCCTGCCCCTTAACTTCCAGGCCATCAGGGTAGGAAGACTGGCAAAAGGGCCTAGGGCAAACACCAGCTGAGAATAGGTGAGATAGCTTGAATAAAAAATGACTGAAATTAAACACAGAATAATGAGCTCAAATTTATAATTCAGTCTTCTAATTGTATTTCATATTTTGCTCCTTTGCTACGGCCTTGCTGTGATTCTCAGCATACAGGCATGCTGCACAACAAAACAAAAATCTTGGTTAAACTTTCAAAAACCTCCTTATCAGAAAGTCAGCCAAAGCAGCACTCATTTATTCCACCCAGGTAGAACAACTACTTTGGCTTACACCAAGGACACCAGATTTACCTTTGGTTTAAGAGATTTAAGAAAACAGATTGGAGAAAAAAGAACCCCCTGGGCAAAACTCATATTAAAAAAAAAAATTTCTTCTTCACAATCCTAAAAAAATTAAAAGGCCAAAGAAGATTGCTTCCTAGACAAGAGAAGGACCACAAAGAAAATAATACTCCAGGAAAGCAGTAAACAACCCCATAATGTCACTCTTCGGCGTGGATGGAGATACAAGAATATTGTTCAAAGGGGCCTGGCTTACGGATGGTTAAACGACGTTGCTTCAAAGAAAGCATGGGAACAAATAATGAAAACATGAAAAAACATTGATTCCAGATTAATCACCGATATATCTGTGATTTATCTGAAACTTATGAAGAAGCTATCATAATAAAGACAGACATGCCAGAATAATGCAAAATTCATCATTAATTTACTGTCAGAACAGAGTGTCACTGTGGCTGATCCCATTATATGGCTGGTACCACAGAAATATCAAAAAGTGACCTTTACATTGGCATTAGTGGAGCAGTTCAAAAACACGCTTGGATAACATTTATTATCTATAAAAAAGTGCTTTAAGAGAGGCAACACGGTTCTAATAAAAAGAAAAGCATGCCATCTAATCCTATTGAAATGTTTCAAACATTAAAATAATTACGGAACCACTACAGGATGCAATAGATTCAGGTTTAAGGAAGCGTTTGCTCTTGCTTCAAAGGCTGATGGGTCAAGAAATGGAGAAATTTATGAAGCTCCATGAGAGCAACCGCAATTCACAATATAAAATTCATTGTGGACAAAGTAGTTTTTAAAAAATCATATTAAATGAACTTTTAAATTACTTCTACTCTCAAAATTAGAATGAAGAGAGGTGACTGTTCAAGAAGATCGCTCTGATTTAATGCTCAGTGATCATTAAGGAAGCAAAAAAGGGAAGGAATAAATTCGTAATGTGCCATTGCCTAAATCAATGATGCATTCTCATTTTGTGCTCTACTTGGTTTTGATCGCTTTTGATCAAAAGTGATACACAGGAAGAAAAGAAATGATTCAGAGAAATTTTGGCACCAAATCGATTGGACAGGGGAACAAACAATCTCAACCAAAGCAGGGCGTTATAAAATGCAATAATGAGTTTAATTCTCTTATATATAGCAGATGCAGGATCACATGGGGATCACATTATTCTATTCTTTCAAAGCAGAAATGGGTGCTCCCAAAGGAAATAAAAACCACAAGTTATTATGTATGTTGGTGTAGTCAATAATTACCCTGGATAACTGATTGCCACTGGATGTAATGCAAACAGCTCACTGAGATCCTATCCTGGCTGTGGAAACTTCCCTGTGACAGCATTACTCAATCCTCATCTGTGATAGTCCCAGACAGCTCAAAGTGGCAAAACAGCATTTCGTGTGGGCTGGTGGTTTGTGTGGTTTGTGCTCCTGTGCTGTGCAGAGGTACTGCTGCACAGGAGGAGGTTTTCCATCTTCAGTGACCGCTTTCAACTATCTTGGGAACACAGCAAAAGCAACTTTCCCCCCACAGCCCTCGGCTCTCAAGAGTCCTCCTGTCACTTACGTGACACTGAAGTGCATTCCTGCCTTTTCCGTGGCTCTCCCAGTACTGCAAAAGCTGTGCCTTGCCCATGGGAGATGGTCACTGGGGCTGCAGGGACCCTGCTGTGTCTGAAGAGACACCACTGCCATGGCAACCAAACGCCATAAAAGCTCACAGGACTTTCTTCCACTGCCATCCTTTAGTTCGCAGACAGTCGAAAGGGAGTAGGAAAATCTCCGTGAAATGGAGAAAGATAAATGGAATGGGGACAAACACCTGAAATACCTGTCTGTGGCATAAATAACCAGCACTCCCTGTTTTGCACTGAAGTGGCATTGCTTTGTTTGTAACTGCAGCTGAACTGTGACACTGTCTGAAGAAAATGGAAAGGAGAAGGAGGGAAGAAAGAATAGTAGTGATTATTTTCTTTTTTCGCATTGTGTCAGGCAAGTCCTCGTTCAGAAAAATGTTTTATGGATCTTTTTATGCTAGAGAGATTTAGAGTTCCCATTTCCTACGAAACACATTTGTAAGGCACATTTACATCTCTTTCATGCAGCAGTACGTGTTTATGGATGGAAACTCTCATTTCCTTGGCTGACATCAATTCTCCTTTAGAAAAAACCCCAGAATTTCTAGCCACAATACTTGACATGGGAAACTTGTCTGTTTATTCAGAGAACTCAATGAGCTAGGAAGAGTGACACTTAAACTATAAACACAATAGTTTAGTTGACAATCTTATTAAATATTAATCCCAATTTATGTAGGTGTCTAATCAAATCGCGGCCTCGGTCATCTTTGGGGACTGAAGTAAAATTTAGTTGTTGACATTAATTGAATGAGCTGATCTAGTTATATAAAAATCACCCTACAACACTGAAATCAAACTTAGTATGAAAAGTTATTATCACATAGATAGGATGGAGCTGCCAGCTCCATACAGACAATATAATTGGTATTCTCAACTGCCTGCCAATCTACAGTTACATTTCTGGCTTAGCAAATGTAGCTATCATAAATGGCAGCGTGCACTAGGCTTACAGAATAGGAGTATTTACAATTTCATGGATAAAGAGCATCCACTGCCATAAGAATGCTATAAAAGAAAAAAAGAAAAGCAAAATACTGTACATTTTTCTAAGGTAAGCTGTTTTATTATTGGCTTCAATGCCAGGGTACACAGAAAAGTACTTAATGTTTCTATTTTTCTCCTAAATTCTACCAAAACATCTCAAAAGAAGCCTCGTTTTCATAAAGTGCTGAGCAGATTAAGAGGGGGAAAAAAAAAATCAACCACTGCACACTTTGCTGTTGCCAGAGCTCTACCTTGTCCCAAGGAAAAGAGGATTTTGGAGCTGAGGGCAGAGGGCTTTGGGGAAGATCAGCTGAGAGACAGGCAAAAAGGCAGGGTGAACCCAAACTTTTGACTGAATACTCCTATGCTAAGACATGAGAGTGTTTGCATAAAGATTTTGTCCAAAAGTCAAGCAAAGAGTTGGGAACCTTTTGCTGAAGGAATTTGAATTGGGAAATGGGATGGCTTGCATTACTTGTGGTCATCCTCTTTATGGCACTGTAAAAAACAGGAGATTTTGGACACTTTCCCTCTGACTGTTCAGAAAAGGTTTCAAAAATTCCAAGTAGAAAAAGGAAACACAAGCCAAAACCGTTTTATTATCTCCCATGTACAAAAGCATAAAGAAGTAGTAAATCAGTGTTTCACTGACAAGAGTGTCTCTGATCAAACATTCACTATGGTAATAACAGCTGTTAGCTTGTTTCATGAGAAAAATCAATTGCCAGATAAAGAGGACACTTCAGGAAGGGAGCAGCAGCACATCAAGGCTTTCAGCATGTCTGCATCCCCTCTGTGTAATGTACTCCTGGACACGTGTTTGATGTAAGGAACTGTCTGGTTCTGTCGAGATTCAAGGTGGGGAGCAGAGGGGAGAGGCAGGCTGTGAGACAGAGAGTGGGCATTTGCAATGGCCAATATTCTTTATCACAGGACTCAGAACTAAGATGCAGCATCCTAAGCTGTCGTACATCAGTCCTTTAATCCCACATTAATTCTCTGTTCCACTAAAAACCATGTGTAGCTTTATCTGAGAGAAATAAAACTTTGGTAAAACACACTGCCATGTGAATGCATTTTTCAAAGCCTGGAAAAAACAAGGAAAAATCTTGCATTAAATTTCTATTTTAAGAGAAGTGAGTATACCTTCTGTGAATCCCTTGATTCTTACTCATGTTTCCAGTCGTGAACTCAGAAAAAAGAAAACAAACTCAAATGAGCGAGGGAGAAGAGTCAGTACTGGATAATGTGAAGAATTACATTCAGAAAGACATTTTCAAAGCTCCCAAGAAACTGAGAAACCTTAGGACCAGATCCAAAGAAGGACTTACATACTGAAGACTTAGGCAGAGCTAAAGTACTTAAATTCAGAACAATGACACCAAAATACGATTCTTATCTGCCATCAAGGTACTAAAAGGAACTTTTGATGGGAATTTAGGGGGCTTGTAAATGACTGTAATTTTTTTCCTGTGACTTAACATTAACTCCACAGAAACAACATTGATACAGAAATTAAACGAAAAGCCCTGTGACCCAGTCTTACCTTCCTGATGCCTTCAGAAGGGTTTGATACGCAATTATCTGCCCCATTATTCTTACTGATAGTCCTCCACAGTTCAGCAAATGTGTTATCCTGCTCCAAAGGGTTGGTCCCTTTTGCTTTAAAGTATTCATACACTGCTGAGTCCCTGACTGTACCATAAGATATATCCATTTGTTTGGACAGATCCTGAAATGTTCTGAAATTCAAGCGATATTGAGAAATTAGTATTATGTAATACATCAGCAAGATTTCATTAATTAAATGGTTTCTTTCCATGTCTGCCATTAGTCAGAAAGCACTTACCCTTACCAAGTAACATTTCCATATTTCATTCCTCACCATTAAAGAAAACCAAGTTGTTATTTCATTGTACTGAGATAATATGATGTTAACTACACCCAAGCTCTGTTTCACCCCAGTGACGATTTTTGGTTTTTTGGACATATAACATTCATGTCAAATATGCCACCAAGATTGCACAAGAATATAATGTGATAAAGACTTACCTGAACACAGGAAAAACTCAGATTATAAATATAAACTTCCAGCCCCATCAACTTCACCAGAAATACCTCGCAGAATTCAGTGGAATTAGTTTGCAGTTATACCAATGCTCCATCTGACTCCAAATCAATATGACTGTTTTAAACAAACAAATAAAATCTTGCTTCCAATTTCCACTAAGTCTCTCCTGCTCTCTCTTTTCACAGCCTCTGGTAAAACTGGCATTTTTCATTCACACAGAGGCCTAACTTTCATTTACTCATCATATACCACGCTGGAAGTGTAAATAGGCCTCACCCTGAGTGGCTGTGAATGCACAATTTATTTTCAAATGGTACAGAATGTAATTCACTCCTGTTTTACAGCCTTTTCTGCACCGAAAGGTGTAAATCACTGCCTGCATCAATGAAAACCAGCCCAAGCTTCAGAACATTTAAGGTGGCTTCCCTGCCACCAGAAGCAGCGTCCTGGCTGTTTCCCCCCTCTCAGAGGTTCGTTCCCATTCCTGTGCCTTCCTCCTTTGACCTCAAGTATCGCTTCTGTGTGGTGCCACCATTTCTCCATCTGAGCATACAAATATACAAACACGCATTCGACCGCTGACGGCCACACACAGCAGCAGGGACCAAACTGGATCTCATCAATAAAGGCTTATTTTCTGCTTTATAAATGTCTGACTTCACATATTTTCAACATGCTTCTGACATAACCAACTAACATTGCCTGACGTCAGTTAAACTAAAGCAACTCTCCCTGCCTCACCCCTGCCCCAATACATCTGAAAGGCCCACTCTGGCCACCTGCCCCACACCTCCAGTTTCTGGAGCCACAAAAGCACAACATTTTGCCTTGCAGCTCGTGCAGATTTCTTCACAATGCTCCTGAGGAGCCTTCCCTTGGCCCACGAGCCAAAGCTGTTTTCCACAGCTGAGGACTTGTCATAGACAATATTTTTCTGCCACCCTCTTCCCTGTTTCGCCGAGGAGATGCCACTGCTGACACCTCACATGCCTGCAAGATTCCCTGCTACGCTCTTTAAAGCAAAGCAATCTGGGCACATACACAATGCCACATAAAAACGTGTAGAAAACTCTTCCCTCTTCTCCCTCACATCACCCCCAGGCCTCCCAAAGGCACCCTTTACTGGGACTCCTGGTGTGTCCCCAGGCTGCAGCTCCACAGGGCTGCCTCGCAGCACACCCCCGCCCCAAACTCTTCAAACTCACAAGCTGCTTCAAACAGTTTAAGTGGTTTAAGTTCTTAAATTGTGTTAAGGGCTTTTTATCATTTTAAGCTGTTAAGCAGCTTTAAGTAAGACTGTGTGAACAGTTTCTCTCTATATACATTGCACACTTGTGGATTTGGGCTAACTCTAGGAGTTCCACCAAACCCCAAACCTCCTGTTATTTCCCTAGCTCCGTATATAAAGTACAAAACAAACATCCCGGATGTTGTTGGAAATTCAAAATGCTAATGAAAAATGGGAGAATTTGGTCAGATTTTATTTCTTCCTATAAGAATCCTGAAGGGTCGACTTTGCCCCCCTAAATGTTTCCTGTACATTCTATGGAACCGTTTTTCCTCCAGTCTTGATCTACATACTTACGTGTTGCATTTAGTTCTGTCTTTATTTTTTAAAATAAGTTTCATCGTATCCCAGAGAATTGCTAACATCCCAGGAATAGATGATTTGGCTGTTAAAGGACACATTTCTGTACTCAGTATACACCAGGAGGGTTTTCTGTAGCAACCCTTCCCCGGCAGGTTTAGTGTAGAGATTTTGGCATGTGTAGGAAAGCATGGCTGGTAGAAGCACAGCAGCAGAAATATGTTTAACTGATATACTTTAACACAGCCTGCAGCTGGTAACTTTACAAATGCCTACTGCTCACACTGCTATTCTGTTTGAAAGTTTCAACATGAGGGTTTGGATAGTTAAAAAAAAATAATTAAACCTGCAATTTTAATATTATCAGTATTTTCTGTTTTCCTTTACTGCCACGGAAGCTTTTACTCAGAAATGTGCATTTTGTTTTAGCTAAATTGCACTTTATTGACAATCAGTATTTTTATTTTAGCTAAATTACATTTTATTGACAATCAGTACTGCACAAAAGCACAGTATATGTTGCTTTACGAGCAGCACAGTTTGTTCAATTCTCTAAGCATCACAGGGCAGAGTGAGCAAATCTGGGGTTTAAATCAAGTGCCTGCAATAACCAGACAAGTGTACAGGTGGCAGGGAGGGAAGCACAGCCTTGGCCTGGGTGTGGGAGTAAGATAACTACCCCTTCAGCTGGCAGCATTTCCTTGGAACGGAAAATGTGGAGTATTGTGTGTTCTGAGGATTTCTTGCAGTGCACTGTTCGATGTTTTGGACCACTTAGCCAAAAACCTACCCCAGAAATTATCCTGACAGGGAGTGGTCTCAACCACAGTTCTTACTCGGTACAAAAAAATATCTCTGTGCTGTATTTCTGCACTGCAAGGGGAGGTGATGCTCAGCACCTCCATGAAGAAGGGTAGAGAAGAGGTCTAAAGATTTGGGCATGGTGGGCATGGGCACATCCATAAATGATACCGAATGGAGATTAATATCTCCTACTTTTACAGGGTGAAGTAAGATAATCACAAGGGTAGGTTTGTAAACACTTATTTCAACTCCCTCAGATTTGCCTTTGCCAGACAAAAATCATTCAGTGCTATATTTCAGATACTGGCTGTCTCTTACAATTTTCTAAAGGCAGCTGCTGGAATTGTTCTTAAGCTTTATTTCTGCAACCAGCTGTTTGTTAGCTGGACCCATCTCCTTCAGCCACTCAAATTCTTGTCTCACCTTCCTATGGCAAAGATTTCATGCATTTAATACACAAACTTATTTGCAACAAAAATGTGCAGCATAAGAAGATGCCCCATTAACCTTACCACCTCAGTTATTGGATCTCACAAGCCATTAAGGGCTTTTTGTAAGTGTGATTAAAGATAAAGCCAGTAAAGCAGAAAAAGCCAATGTTCCTTGCAGTTACAGGAGCACAACTTCAATTTGTAGATAAATACATCCACTGTGTGATTGCTATAATTGACAAGTACATGTAAACCAATTGATTTAAGTAAATGTATCTGCAGTCAACCTAAAGAAAAATGTTGTCTTTTAAACCCGTATTATCAGCCAAAATATGTAATGCCCACATTTATGCCTGCTAGATGAAGGCGACAATTGATAGGTATTCCCAGTGGAATTGCAATGACTTCATGCAGAGTCAACTGAAAACTGGGCTCTCTCCTTGTTTTGTTTGTTAGAATCTTATTGACATAAAACAAATGCTGCAGAAGACACAGACAGGCAATAGCAGTATTAGCATTTATAACTAGACCACCAGAAGTAATTGCCAGAATAACAATACTGGTTAAGATACACTTTTTGGAGATGTTTTCTCACTCTTAAAAGCCTCGTGTGGCTGTAGATAGAGAGACTTAAAACATGCTGCCAGCATGGGTTTATTTTACTCTCTCACTGCTATATGCCCAAGACTTCTGGATGAATAATAAGTGACAGACTAAACTTGACACCAGGTGCTTTGAGGTAACTGCTGATCAATTAACTCAGCGGGAGGTACCTGGATCATCAGCTGTGATCAAAGTATTTTTCAAAAGAAAAACATGTTCCTGTCATTTCCAAGAAAAAAAGAAGGATTTCATTTTTTTTTGTAGTGACCCTGAGATTTTTGCTCAATACAGCATAATATTCTAGGTGATGGCTGCCATCAAGATAAAGTGTCCCAGAGATGATGAGGCTTTTTAGGCTGCTCGGCCTAAATGAAGCCTTAAAAATTCATACATAAAATGTATAGTACAAGACCTAAATTTCGATCTTTAAATGCCTTGAGGCCAATTTATTTTCTTTTAAACTTTTTTTCTCCAAAAGTTAGGAATTCATTACATCTACAGAATTAAATATAAGTGCAGTTCCTAACAAAAAATGTTTTCTCCACACAATTATGTGCGAGGGAAATAAGTGTTTGACGTGCTGGGAAAACGGTGAACCCAGTAAACTTCAAAGTAAAAATAGAAGTATCTGAACTGATCTGACAAGCTTATACCACCATTGTAAGCCTAAGAAATACCTATGAGCTGAAACCTAGATTATAAAATCCTATCTAAAAGGAGATTTATTGGATAAAGTTACACCCAGCGGAAAGCAATGAGTTGAAAGAGAATTCTGCCTGCTCTGAACTGCGGAAAAGTGCAGAACTTTGAGACCTAAAATTGCTCAGAAATCCTCCCTCCAAGGAAGAATTTTCCATGACAATGAGGACAAATAAGAAAATGGTGATAGTTGTTGTCGACCACATCAATCCACCCACTGAGAGATGAACTTGGAAGCCAAGCAAGCCTTGCCAGACCAGATTCTCATTTGTAGATGCCCTCGGTGAGAAAAGGGTCTGCAAAGCAGAATCGAGGTTGAAGTGGTACTGCAAGGGTACATGAGCATATCTTACCATTCAGAACCTCAGTCCTGATCTGAGTCCTGATTAATTTTTATATCCATTTATATTCCTAAATGGATATTTGCTGCATGGCAAAGGATTTGAGCCCCAGTCCATTGTTCACAAATGAACAATCTTTGAAACTCCAGTTACAAGTAAAATTTAAGAGTGGGTAGGGTAAAGCTTGTCTTCAGACATCTGAAACTGAGTTCAAATTTTCACAAAAAGACATTCTCTAGAGCTAATCTACCCAAGTTGCACAGTTTAACTGGTTGAAGAACTGGAAGAAAATAAAAATCCTCTGTTATGGAGATAAGGCACCACTAGGGGATGATAGTCTCATTGACTCAGAGACTTGCATGAGGAGTTTCACTGTCTTGGTAAATGCGAGTTAAAAAAGCACAAGCCCACTTAAAAATGGAAGAGATAGCAGTTAATGTCCCTAAACATTAGTGCAACTGATATTTCATGAGCCTTCAGTTGTACAAGAAAGGGGGATGTTTTCAATGGCTGAACAATGAGGTAACGTTGGAACTGACCTACCTTTAGCACCTACAAGTCTAAAAAGTAAATATACCTTAAAAAGTAAAGTATTATGACATATTTTGGTGGATTTTCAACGTTTGTTCCAGGTACATGTAGGAATGTTATTAGTGTGTGTTAAACTGGACATAGATAAACTAAAAGATGAGCTACTTTAAAGATTATTCTTAGTGGGGTCAATGAAACTGTTCAAGGTATTCTTAGAATGGCAGTACCCTTAGTACGGAGAATATTAAAATGAAAACAAGTTTATTCCAACAACCTTAGACTTCAGAAGAATTGGATCCATGATTTTAATTTGGGCATCTCAAATTTTCTTTGAAATTATGAATAATTAAGCTGAGCTCTTAAATCAATCATTAAATTGCCAACTTCTCTATAGTGAGGTGATCAAATTCTGCATTGTTCCATTTCACTGCAAGTCACTTTAAATGCTCTTAATTCTGTCTCAGTGCAGTGGCGTGCAGAGCAACAGGTTTCTTCATCAAATACTCTCAAAAAAATTTTAACTTTCGCAACAGAGGTAGTCCAGTAGAGATCAGCAGCAGTACTTGCATGCTTAGGATACACTTTTCTGGTTCAAGTCCTTCACCAGCACATATATACTGCTTTATAGTTCATATAAAACTCATTTTATCTGCTCTCCATGAAAAACATCCACTTTAAACAAAAGCCTTAACAGAAAAAGCCTCACGGGAGTTTCTACAAGGGAAGCCATAAGTATTGACAGATTAAACAACGCTGAATCAGTGGAGTTGCAGCCCTTCACAGCAGGACTGAACTGTTCCAAATCACAGGAGGAGACAAACGGTGCAGGCAGTTAGGGCTGTGTCTGCTCTTGTCCTCATCAGTTGGGCAGGAACAGCTGCTACACAGGATTTCAAAGAAGCAGGGACTTCCCTCCAGGGGCAAAACCAATCGGTTGTCCTGTGTCACAGAGCACATTGCCATGTCAACCGCCTACTCTTACTATAGTTAAAACAAATAGTGATTGAACTCCTCAGCAGGCAATGGCACTGCAGCAAATTTTTTCATGATCATAATGGTCCCTACTGCCAGTGTCGTGGCATCTCTGAGACTCTGGTTGGAGTGGGACTCACTGCCCTATATTAGGTGCAACCAAAAGTAAAATGTAACATTTGGTTCTAGGGAAAGGAAGCTAAAGCCAGCTTTATTTCTGCCCCAGGAGGAAGGGGTTTGCTACCATCCCGCATGCCATGTGTGATGGCAACAGTTCTGTCACCCACCCAGAGCAGGATCAGGACCCTCTCTCCCCTACTGCCCCAAAGAAACTTCTTTTGTAGGCTACCTAACAGACTCAACAGGTAGAGCAGTACTGCTGAGATCAGTGAAAGCAGTCATGCACACAAAAGCATGAATGCTCAAGGTTTCCAGCAATGCCTTAGGTGTGAACTTTTATATTTTTCAAACCCTGCACTGCCTGGTGTGTCACTCTGAAGTTCCTTGTGGCCTGTGAGCTGCTGTTCTCTCCTGCTGCTCAGACACAACAAACCTCTGCAGGCTTCCACTCCAAGGACACCAGGCCCAAAATGTGTCAACTAAAAGCCTCTAAAGGGGGGCAAACTTGGGGTAACTCCATCATGAACTGAGGTGATAATTGGAGAATTAACCCTGATATGCCAATGAACCAAATTTATCAAAGGGTGAAGAACCCGTGACCCAGGGTCCATCTTGGGTGGAGCCTCTGGACTGCCCAGGGTGTGCCTTTGAAGGCCCTTCAAATAAATACCTCCTTTTATTCTCTTAATTCTTGTTTAGTCTCTGTGTTTTAGGTGGCCACTTGAGGCATCACCAGGACTAGAGACAAAGATACAAACAATAAGAAAAATGAAAACCAAAACAGACAGATAATATATACACAAAGCACTAAAAGCACTGAACCTGTACAGCCTCCAAATAGATTTCATTTCTTTCAAACAACTTCCAGTAGCCTCTGTCCCTATATGCAAAAGGAAAGACAAGTAAACTAAACTAAACTGTTTTCTTAACTCCTGATACAGCAATGACTTCCCTGCAGTTTGAGTGTTTTCACTGGGACTCTGACCCTGCAGAGAGACTGCATGATTAAGTTTTAAAAGAAGGCAACAAACAGAATGTAAGCCCACTGAAATGCAGACAGTCAGGCCGTTAATAAATGATACACTGCCGTGTTTATGATGTTAGTAGTCATTTATTAATAGCTACACACATTGCATTGGCAAAACATTTGGAGGCTTTGTGTACTCTTTAAGAGTCTGAGATGCAGCAGAAATACATTCTATTACCAGTACTTGAAATTTCACTTCTGCTTTACTGATCTCAGAGCAATCTGCAGCACTTTTGCTGAAGTCAAAGTGTGGAGGATGTAGGACAAAACCCAATACAAGTAGGCTGTGTCCCATTGCTCACAGAAGTTCTCAGTATCTTCCAGCAGTTTGTTTAGGAAACATGCCCATTTTCAAAAAAGGGCTTAACATTATTTCTGGCTGTGAGACTCAAATTTGGATCCAAAAATCAAACTGGATTCTCATCATAATCAGTAAAACAGGTTCTTCTGTAAACAAAATTAGACCTCTGGGTATCCCTATCCATTGCTATTTCTAAATTATGCCCTCAGGACCACCTCGGCAACTCCAATCATCTGCAGTGATCCATGTGAGTGTGACTTGACTTGTCACTGGATCCTGAAAGTTCATTTTGCCTAGAGCTGACACTGGCTCTGCACATAAGGAAATCTGCTAAGCAGCTAGAAATAAGCTAAACATCTCCTGATTGCCAGTGCAGTGTTTCTAACTATACTTCCAACCCTTCTCCTCTCCAAACCTCCTCCAGGCAATAAAAGCATAAGTCACTTAGATTGCTGATTTTTTCCTTTAGCTAGCATTCTTTTTTATTATGGTGCTTATTTGTAACTTATTTTTTTCTTTCTGGATGTCCCATGTGCTCTGAGTTGTTATCACATTGTAAAGCAACCACAATGGTCCTTGCAGTACAAGTTATGATTGTTTTGCTTGAAATGTTTTCAAAAACAAAAAATAACCTTAATAAACAATTCCATTAATAGTGGTAGCAATGGAAACTGGTTTCTGAGCATTTGCATCTCAAAGCTGAATCCACTGTGGCCCCACAGTTTGTGATCCCTGGATGAAGTTTCTCTCATGGCTGAGTATTTATGATTGCATATGAATTCATCTGATGTCTAATTCGGGGAGTGAAGTCAGAGGGCAGTCTTTCCTTTATATTTACAAGGGCTGTTTACAGAACCCCTTTTCACCACCCCATTTTTCCATATTTCTAGAAACTTAATAACCTTGAGATATTACCCAGTTTGCCCACCGTGTTTGCAATTTAACAATGAAAAGTATCAGACTGACAAAGAGACACTCAGAGTGTCTAACACATTAGAGTCTCTTTTAAGATGCAGGCCCAGGTTTTCAAAATCTGGAGCTTTAATTTGTATGCTCAGATCCACATCTGAACTGCTACATGACTGGGCAGATTTTCAGAACAGATCGAGGAAAGATTTGGCACAACAGCACATCTGTACAGCATTGGCAGATTCAGCTGAAAGTCTGGAAAGGGATTCAGAGCAGCTATGAGCAGTTGCTGTTCATCCTGCAAATCCAGAATAACCAGTCCTGCTAAAAAATCTGGGTAATCCTGGATCCTTTATCCATACTCCATATTCCATTCAACAGCGAGGAGGAAATTAAAATGCAAAGAAAAGGTGAAAACATCTCAAGAGTATGTTTGGAGGAAAAAACGCTCCTGTTTGGACTACCTTTGAGTAGTTTCTTGCTTTACTTTTAAACCACTTTGCCATTGTGGCCTTTCTCTGAGTAGCTCGAAGGGTTAATGTGTTAATTAAAGCAAGGTATTCTACTCCTTAAATTATTAATTAAAACAAAAACTGCAGCTGGTGTTTAATAGCACCTCGGTCCCAACAGCAGGTTTTAGTCACTTCACCTAAATGAAACATATCATAAAGTTGGCATGAAAATCACATTGTCTGAATCAAACACATCTGGCAACTGACACATGCTTTTACCTATAATGAAAATAACAAAGTACCTATTATATATGCAGATGTACTTTAAATTGTTTGCTACGCCGATGTCTTCCACCGCTCACATTCAGAAGCTAAAAGTCCTAATGAAGATTAATGATTAAGATCGAGAGGGAAGAAATTGCTTTCTTCCTTTTCCACTGCTGTTCTAAGTGCTGATAACGCCGCCGTTCTGTTTTGCGCTCGGATGACAAAGAGTAGCTCTTTAATTAAATAGAGTGGGGAACAGATAAGCTTGGCTTCTTGGTGCCGGCTTACAAAGCCTTTACTCGGGGTTAGTGGTACTTTATACAATGACTGTTAGGATATCATTTAAGTCCATGAAATCCCAGGGTGGAATAAGGTCCTACACAACTCTTAATTAAGTTTTGATTTATCAGGAGCTGCTGCATGTCAGCAGTCTCACAGCTGGGGTGGAGGGGCTGGATGAATTCAGATCTGTCAAAAGTACAATGTGATGCTCGAAAACAGCTTCACACCCTTCCCTTACCGCAGGGAGTAAAGCAGAAGCTATCACTGTTGACAGAAAGAAGAGCAGAAAACAGAAGGGCTCTGAAGAGGCACCTTGATTGCCAGAGCACGTGCTGCATACTCCTGGGAAATCCAAATATAGGGCTCTTCATTAATACTGAAAGCACATATAGCATTCATCAGTTATCATTGATGTCTAAAGTGCGTGCATATTACATATGCATATTTTAAAGTCTGGAGGCACACTTGCTGTTTCTCAGAGACCCAGGCCGAGCACACGGCGTGTGGTGCACTTCCCATCTCATCCTGACGTACAGCAAGGCAAACAGGAAGGGAGGCCTTACCCTCTGTCCTCTCTTTCTCCTCACCCTGAACACAAGTCTCCCTGAATTCTGAACCTCATCCTAGAAAGCACCAAAAAAGCACATTGAAAACAACTGACTGTTCATTATATTGAGATTAATTAGTTTATTTGGATAGCCTAATTACATACCTTGAAATATGAGCTTGGAAATTGCATTATTGCCACATGCAAGAAACACAGTATTTAACATCCACCCCATTCTGACTGATGGTTTTCTATTCTTTTCTAGATAGACATGACTATTCATAAATCAATTAAATTAAATCAGTGGCACATTCTCTGGTTTTAATGGTTTAGAAGGCAAATAACTCCATTGCCTGTGATTACATTTCTTTTAATGCAACAAACTTTGTCAGCTGTATCAAAACAGCTTTTCTAAGGCAACGCCATTCTCTCCCTCATCTCCAGATGAGTCTGGAAACACTCCTGTATTATATTATAAAGGGGGCACACGTGCAGAAGAAGAGAACATTGCTCAGCAAGGCAGATGAGCCCAGGAAATGGAAAGAACACATGCAACCCTTCTCTAAGCAACACAGTAGTATTCCAGAAAAGTTTTCTTTCTCTCTAGAAAATATTTTGCAACATAAGAACTGAGAGGAAAGCACCTATGGCAATAAACAGTAGTATCTTAGTTCCCAAGGAAAATGAGTTCCTTTCTCCCCTAAACATCTATAACCTGCATTGATTAAAAATGTTTTGCTGGTTTTTTTTTTTTTTCGGGTTTGGTTTGTGGGTATTTTTGCTTGGGTTTTTTTTTTACATTATCAGGAATAGTTTCTAAATCTCTTTATAAAGATATTCAATTTTTAAAGCCTTTTCTTTAAATGGCAAGTTTACAGATTTCCACATCATGACAAGATGGTCGATAAATATTTCAGAATGTATTGGAACAACATTTTTTTCAGCAGATGAAATATCATCCTATATATCACTTAAGGTGTTAAGAGTGTCTGGTGTGAGAATGAATGATCTTCTATCATGGAGACATTTACGAGGGGAGTAGCTATTTTAGATCCGATAGATTTGAATGGAAATGTCAAAGAGAAAAGTATCCAGATTAAAAGTGTTTGCAAGATGTTGGAGCTCAATATCCCGAGGCAGAAGAAAAACCCAAACAAGATTAACAACATAAAAATAATACATTTCAAAAGACCAGACTCAACAAACGTCAAGAACTAGAGGAGGAAAAGCCTCTTGGGGCGCTGCTTTAAAGGATAAAGGATACAGAAGGGCTGGCAATTCCTGAAAGATACCATATCAAAGACACGAATGCAAACTATCTTAACAGGAGGAACTATTAAAAGAAGCTATAAGAAGCTGCAAGAGCTTCTCCAAGAGCTCTTTCAGGACCTAGAAAACCAAAAGCATCCTCTTTAAATTTTAAAGAGTAGTGCAACCGTTTGGCTAGCTAACCACACATACTGTAAATGCATGGGAATTGTGCAAATGCACGAGATAAAAAGAATCAAGAAGCAAAAATAAATCCTCCTCACAACACCAGTAAATTTAGCTTGCATGATTTGTCACTGCAGAAAGGGATTTGGTCATCCCTTGACTGAAGTTCCAGTGTCCAGAGTAGAAGTTGAAAAAATTACCTTTGCTGTCAGGTATGTGAGAAACTCTGATGCTGAACAATCATGGTACAAAAATGACAGAACCACTGCTCATGTGGGGCTGTTGGTGAGGCATTGTGCAAGGTGAGAAGACAGTTTTTCTAAATGAACAAGTGAAGCATTTCCCAAAATATTTCAAGAGATTATCAGAGCTGGAATCTTATGTATCCCCCTGTCTGAACTGACAGTGATTAAAAAAACAGGTACAACTTCTTCTTATAAGTGAGAACACTGACTTTCAACTTCATCTCATGGTTTTGCAGGAATGAACTCACTGTGATTAAGTGTTTACTAACTATTGGTAGTTTTGTGAATGCAATTTAATTGTTCTGGCTTCAAGAATGCTCTCAGAGAGACCTTCTGGCACTTTGGAAACCTACATAGTAATATTCATTATATTACCTTGTAACAGAATCACAGAATCACAGAATCATAAAACAACCTGCGTGACTTGTATTATAGGGCCCACTGCTACACTAATGACTCTGACCAGTGCAAATAACTTATATAAAATACAAGTTATTTTACAGGGTGTTGGGTTTGGTTTGGTTTGGTTTGGTTTGGTTTGGTTTGGTTTGGTTTGGTTTGGTTTGGTTTGCAGGCAGTTGCTTCACTTCTCAATGTCATTAAGATATCTGCCTGAAAAAGTGGAGAAACACCCCCACTGGCCAGCCTCTTTAATGGTTGTTCAGACACAGAATCATTTCCAAGTAAGAATTCACTATGGAGTTTTTCTTCTTACTCCTGTTTTTGTCTTTAGAGATGATGGATTGAGCAGTTAGGAGATGTCTGAAGCTTTAAGGCCATTTCCGTTTGATTTGCTATAGTAATAATTATTTTGCTTTTTTAATATCCTGCTATATTAGATCATATTATCAGTTCATATAAGACATTAAATCAGCTTCTTGAGAGAAAAATAATAGAAATATAAGTATCCTATTGAGCAAAAATCTTCTATTACTGTGTTATGTATTGTTTATCCCTTAGGAGTCAAACAGAAAATACAACCCGACAGAGTAAGTCATAGGTGCTTTCCACGTAATAAAAAGAAACCTCATCCTACAACGAGGAAGGTGTAAGTCAGGGGCCAGTGGGATTTAATGCATGCAGAAAGCATACAGCTACTCCATGGACAGCCAGGGAACAACCTATATTAATAGGAGACAATCTGACCCAAAAGGCAACTCCATCTGAGCTGAGGAGAGACCACGTTATCAAATATCAGATTGAAACCAATCCTTGTACATTTTGATGGGCTGTCCTGAGGGCTGCTATTCTTGCTAGATTTTCGTCCTTTCAAAGCAAAAGAAAAAAATAATAAGGATTTTATTACCTGCACAGATGGTAGATTTTGCTAATGTCATATCCAAATCATTTTCTTCTCTAAACTGTGCATGCATCTGAATTTTAATGCCTCAAGCCACCCCAGCCACAGAACTTCTCAGTAAACCAGAACGAATGAAGAGATGCTATGATATAGGTGTCTCAAAAGTCAAGTTGGAGAGGTGTGGAATCACAAATCTCTTGGTTTGCCGTTGCTCTCCAAGATACACCACATTTTTTAATGGCAACTGGAGAGAAGGAATGCAAGCTTGATTTTCAGCTGTGCATTCTCATTTTTCTCAGAAAAACGTCCCTGGGAAATATTTGCACTTAGATGCTTGCCGGCTTGTTCAATTACAGGAGTAATTAGGATCCATTTGAAGCCGTTCTTGAACGGCATATGCCAACATTCAGAAAGCTTTTCGAAAGGCTCCAGACTCTGTGGCTTTCCCGGCAGCACCCACTGGGCAGCACCATCAATAGGAGCGAAATGAAAAGACAAACAATGGGAGTTGCAGCACTGGCAGCAGCCCAGTGCCTTGTCCTGAACAGAGCCTGAAGGCAAACGCTGGCAAGCTCTGCCCCTGAGCACTGCTGCCCTGCTGCACCGAGCATTTCCCAGGAAATTCCACCCCTGTGCTCCAGACAGGGAATGTTCTGGAAGGGAAAAAAAGTTTTGAGTTCTTGCTCATTCACTTGCATCTTTCTCACACTCTTTTTTTAGCCTTCGTTTTTATGGAGGGACTTAATCTAGTTATTTAATGATTGAAGCTTTTGCTCACAGGCCTTTAATAATAATCACAATCATTATTTTTTATCATGCTCATTCATACACGCCTCCTGCCACTGTGCCTGAGGTGCCGCACAGACACTGCAAAACACAGTACAAATTAAACATAACAAAAGAAAATCCAATGAAATTAAAAAAGCCACATATGATATTAACAAGAGGAAGGCTGTTTTCAAACACGAGGAATTTCAAGACAAAATTGCTGTGAATACAGAGGGATTCCGGTGAGGTTCTTGCCACCAACCCTATCAAATCCACTTAACCGCAGCAGATGAAATGTTTATTCATTTCCCTCTGGCTGGCATCTTCCAAGCACTTTTCTCATTTTATTTTAAAATATTTTGAGATTGCTTCTGGTTTGTATGCAACCCAGAAAATCTATCTTTTTTTGATACCTGCAGTGCTACTATAATATGGTCATTTATGGGCCATCATCTTTAAAGCAGCTAAAATGACAACATGCCATAGAAGAAAATACTATTATACTGTGTTACACAGAAAGAGAACCAAGACAGAGAGGAGGCTAAGCTTGCTAAGACCAAACAAATCTTGTGGCAGAAAAAGAATTTGCACCCAAGTCTTTCAAGTGCCAGCCTATCGCCCCAACTAAGCTGCACTAAATCTTCAGCTGTCACCAAAACACAAGAAATTGGGGGATTAAAATAAGGTAACCCCAAATCATGAAACAACAGCTGTGATCTTAAAGCAGATCTATTATGCATTTGTATGCAGTCTATGAATGCATAATACAGATGCCTCTCAAGGTATCCATAGCATGTGCAAAGGTTAAGGACCAATTTGATAAAATATTAAATTTAAACTCTTTTGAATTTGCAAATAGAATAAATACCTTTCTTATGTCCTATTTTTCTTACATGATTCTTAACCTCTTGTCAGACAAGCTCTCCTAAACCTGAGTTTCAGAATATCCGTGCAGCTATTGAACTGCATGTAGTCTGCTTGTTAACAAGAAATGGAGCTGGAATGTGAGTCACTGCTAATTAAACTCATAATTACAAATGGAAGGTCAGACAGCAGATCCAAGAGCTGTTTGAAAATGTAATAAGACAAAAGAAAGAACAAACTCGCATGTAATAATTCTGCCTTACTCGGCAGACTGACCCATTGGAAGACTCCTCAGTTGCCTACAGTACTGAAGGCAAATATTAGAATAATAAATGCAAATCACTTGGGTTTAAACGAGTTTGTGGAGGATTAGCACAGGCTCTAAACATTACCTAGATTTCTTATTAAAAACAAAAATTGAGAATTGATCATGTACAAAGTTAGAACATGGACCACAGCTCCCTAACCTGAGCTCCAAAGTAGTTGCCACCATTTGCCTTCCATTTTTCATACCGAACTGGATAACGCCTCTCTCCTCTGCCCATAAGGGGCCAGGAAATCTGTTTGATGTTTCACTGACCTGCCTGTGGATCTCCACAAACACAGAAATCCTGAGATAACCACGACATTGCCTTCGTTCCCTGGCTGGGAGGTGGGGCACAGAGAAGATGAGACGCGCAGGAGGTAATTTGGACAAAGGGATTAGAGCAGCAGCATTGAAAGATCAACGCGGAGCAGAAGTACCAACCACTGGCAAGTGAAAAACTGAGGGCAGCCAAGGAAGGGACACCATATTTCCTGTCAGCTTCGATCCCCTGAGGGAATAGAGGTTTTCATGTGGGTCTCAAACTCCACATTTGGACCCTGCCCACCACCGTGTCGCACCAGGATGAATGATGGGCACGCAGGACACAGAAGGAGCAAGGAAGCACGTGCTGCCATGCCAGACCAGAAAGCCAGTGCCTCTTCTTGTTAGCACACTTGAGATGAAGCCCTTGAGGTTTTGGGAAAATCCAAGGAGAAGGATATTTTTTCTTTCCAATTTCAGCATGTTTCTTACATGGGATCTAGGCACCTGGACAAAAAGTCCTGTTTGGGATTTACGAAGTATCTGTCAGGAAACAAATCCAGGTGGAAGATCAAAGCCGCTTTCTGCCATGTCTCCTGCTCTGGGCTTTTCACCTTTCTGTGAGCCACAGGCAGCGTCTGAAACTCACAGCAGGGTGGAATAGCCTTGTGAGACTTGCCAACGCCAGATTTAAAAAGCAAGAAAAAGTATTCCCTTATCAGCAGGCTTTCATCTGACACGATAATTCTAAAAAATCTGCCTTCCAACAGTTCAACTTTGCTTCAGTGAATGTCTCACCAAGCCCCTTCTAATAAATATTGTTTCTGATTTCTATGACACACTTGTTTTGCAGGGAAATTGTGGAGGCAGTGATCACTGGGTTGATTGACACCTAGTTATTCAATCAAACGATATCTCCTATATCACTAGTCACAGACCACACATGCCAAATTTGATACTGATGCCTTCTATTAGGCATTTTGGAGAGGGCTTGGGAAGAAAATCAGTCTTGTAATGAAAATCTTAACTACGTTGCAGCTACTGCAGCACCATAATACATTTTGCTCTCCTGCTGGCAATTTGGAGGCAGCAGCACTGAGCACCAGAGGACTTCTCTATGGAGGGAGAGATAACAGCACACATTTACTGAAAGGATGGGGGCTGTTTTCCCTTAACAATGGAAGCATACACAGATGGATTTGGTAGTTCTCAGCTGGTGACCAAATACTCAGCTCTAGCTCATTGTGCTTCTTTGGGTGGGAAAAATGGATTTCACATAAGTATTCCTCTCAGGGTTCATGAAAGACAGAATGCAGGCAAGCTGAGTGGCAGAGCCAGACAGGCAAAAACAGCCACTGCACATCATATGATGTGAAGCCAGTTAGCACTGGGAGCCAAGGCACAAGGCCACGATTAATTCATGTAAGGCAGTTATTTACTTTCTCAGAAAAAAATTTTCTTCTAAATCTGACAAATCATATTATAAGCTGTCTCGCCCAAAGAATGGGGACATGAAAATATATCCATCATGGCTCAGAGATGGATGAAGGTTCAACAGAGTTTTCAGAGAAACTATTTCTCTACCCCAACTCCTCTCTCCAAAGGCACCCCAGGAATGATTTGGGTGCCTAAGCCGCAGCATCCAGGACCACTTTTGACATCTCAGGCAATATGAACAATCTGCATTGTGGATGACAACACCTCCTAGAGACCCCTGCCCTTACAGCCAAGTAGGTGGAATGCAGGCAGTGAAAACTTCTGGCAACTTAAATTTCTTTTGGTATTTATGTTTTGGCACCTGAATAACTCTGCTGATGTTTTGAAACCACAACAGAGTGTTTTCTTACTTCTATATCCTCATCTTGTATAAGGGGATGTGATAAAGGAACCTGGGAAGTGGCAGCTACCATTAGGTATAGAAAGGCATTTAATTACCACTCTCCAGCTGCCATCTCGAACAGTAGAAGGGTGCCTGAGTTCTATACCTACGAAACAATCCCAAGGAGCTCCTTCACCCAAGCAACTTCTCTCCTCCTCAAGATTCTTAGCAATGTCCTTTCATTTTAATAAGAGGGGGAATTAGAGCCCCTTGTAAATGTTGTAACAGCTCGGATTCAAAGGCCTCCTCTAAAAATTCATACTTCTGCTCTTAAACCTCTTTTTTTGGAGATTCCTCATGTAATTACACTCCAACTTTTGTCCTCCTCTGAACTTTGCTGAGTTTTGGAAAGTGCTGATTAGACTAAACAGAAAATTTCTTCTGCAATGAAAGAAATAGAACCTTCAGAAATCTTTAAGAATATCATTATTCAAGCTTTCTGGATAGCTATTTGTGTCCTGCTTTTCAAGAGCAATTTATTCACTGAGCTTAACCTTATTCCCAGTACATCCAAGCCTCGCACACAGTTAGCATTATTCTACATAGTTTCTCATCCTACTTCCAGAAATTACTTGGAGTACTTATTTCTATTACTGTTAAGACCCATTTATTAAGGCCAAACTAGCAGAAAGTGAACTTAAAACCAAAGTCTGTTATAGTTTTGGCCTGGTTTTATTACGATGATGATGATGATGATGCTGTATCCACACAAAGCATTACACTATCTGCAAGTACACATTGGCAAGCTAAAAACTGGAAATTCTGTTGCACTCATGTTTAGAAGAAAGGGACTTATGTCCTTCTGTGCAGAAACCACAGAGAAGGCAAAAGCGTTTTTTTAAGTGCCAGCCTCACCTCAGTGACAATTCTTCTCTTTCAGGAAGTGAGCACAAACATTCAGTCCCAGTCTTCCCAAAGCAATCTCAAATGAGAGCAGCAGCTTAACTGTGTCACCCTCTAACACCTGAAATCCTTGGCTCAGCACTTTTTAGGAGGAGGGCCTGTGTTGCACTGCCACTGCTCCACTCCATCCCCATCACATCAGACATGAACTGTTGGGCTCTAACCTTGTCAGCACTGGGTGTGAAAGGACAATGACCCTCCCAGTACTCCACGCCAGTGTGAAGGTATAAATTTTGTCCATGTTTTGTAAGGAAAAAAAAAGAAACCTTTAGCCTTTAAATTTGCTGAAAAAAACCCCAAGTCACACACACACACACGCACACGCACACACACGCACACACACACACACACACAAATTGCAACCAAACAACCAGCAGGACATGAAAGACCTCTCTTCTGGAAAAATACAGAATTCAAGTGCCATTGTCCCCCCAGTCAAAACTGCTTGGGGGCTGTTGGAGTGAAGGTGAAGAGGGGGAGAGGAGAGGAAAAACAGCCACTGCAAATAAGCAGAGCATTTTATTAGAGAGTTATCTCCTCCTTGCAAGAATGAGTGCTCAAATGGATAATACCTTCCTGTGAAATCCAGGTTTCCAGCTTCGTGTTAAGAAGAGGCTCTTACCTTATGGGATTATCCATCCTTGATACTGTGAGAAATGCTGCTAAATTCGCTGTGTAGGAAGAGCACACGATAAGGGTGAAGAGCCACCAGCTCCCCATTACAATGCGCATCGCCACAGAATTGACAGTGGATTCACCCCCTGCAAATAAACAGAGAAAAGGAGGGTCTCTCAGCAGCTTCCATTCACAGTCACCCCCTGTGTGCCCTGTCACGTCAGACTTTGTTGGAGTTCCTCTCTGCTTCCCCTCCAGTCTGCCCTTGCACTGTGGGAAAAGCATTGCTTCTGTTAAGGCTGATAATTCGCAAGTATTTTCTCCAGTCAACCTCTCGCCCTAGACAGTGTTCTAGAAAATCGTCTTTCTAAATATTTCCCTTGAGAATTATTGAGGATCAATCTAAAGAACATGAAAAATGTTTTAAATAAAGTCGAATGGTGAAGCACAACTAATATGCAGGAATTAAACCATTACAGTGCTCAGAATATTGTAATATTCTGTTTTCAATTACCCTTTTAGAATTGGAAAAAAAGCCCCACAGAACTGCCTAATGGTTTGTGTGCTATCTTTGCTGTATTTAAATCTGCAAGGACTGAAGCATTAGTGTCATCACTTGTTACTCTTTACAAGATTTCATATTATGCAAAGATTCCTTTCCAGCAGCCTTCAAGCACAGTTACGCTTGAGCATTGCTGGAGACCAAACCTTACCATAGAGCTGGTTCTAGTTACTTCAGCACATGTTTGTGCTGATTATATCTTACTGCACTTAAACCCATCAGGGCTGCCACCTTAATGAGATGAGGGACCAAGTTTCATAGCAATAGGATGGTTTTTCCAGCTGAAGCTTTCGAAGCTTGCAATCACAATGAAAAAAACAAAAGTAGAAAAAATTTAACAACTTACCCATATGTCAGCCTTCAATAAAACCTGCCTTCCAAGAATACAACTAACATTATAGATATGGCACCAAAACTGTGTGGGCAGATTTTGTAAACAATTAGTTACAAAAGTAACTTTGTTAATGGCAGCAGTCCTCCTGAATTCAGTAGGATTAGTCCTATTCTTAGAGATTCCTGAGTGTGAAGTTAGAGACATACTCAGTTCAAACAACCAAGAGATGAACTGTCTCACATGAGTTCAAAAACATATACATTTCTATTTCTATTTCTAACTTAAATTTAAACAATTAAAAAGGTGCTAGTTTCAGAGCTGGAGAAGTGTTGCAATTCTGCACCAAGCAGCTCTGTAGTTTATTTCTAGTGTAACAATTTTTCCACAGAGGAAAAGCCTGCTAGCGCTTTTTCTGGACTTACTGAGAGAGAGAAAAGGCATAAAAAAAAGCCATAAACCCCCAAACTTGCCTACCTTTCCCAGTTTTGATCATCTGGGCTAGTAAAACACATTACCTCCCCATATGGGCCTCCTGTTTCATCTTTAGCCCGTTCTGGGCAGGACTGACCTGTCCTGACCCGCTCCCCCCGGGGCAGAGCTCTCTGGAGGCGGTCAGCGGTGCCGCGAGAGGGTGAGTACCTTGCTGGACAAAGGCCCCGTACACGACCCAGATGGCGCTGTGCAGGGTGGAGGACACCGAGGGGCTCGGCTGCGCCGCGTTCTGCGCCCGCACCGCCTGGATCCGGTTCAGCACAAAGATCAGCACCCCGACGATCGGGATGGCCGCGGCGATGCAGGCCCACACCGCGAAGTCGAAGGGAGCGAAGAGAGAGAAGATGTTGATCTTCTCCTCGGGCTTCTTGATTAAGATCCCCACGGAATAGTCCATGTAGCGCTTGCTGAAGTCCACGACGCTCTCCCGTTCGGGCGTTATGGTGATGGCTGAGATGGCCAGGTCCGCTCTCTGCAAGGCAAACACGACACATCACGTCGCTCCCCTGCCACCAGGAGTTTGGCCAGCGTCAGCCTTAAGGAGAAGCTTTTTAAGAACCAAGTGACTCCGTGCATTTCTTTCTATAACTCAGAACATTTAGATGCATTCGTATAAATTGTCTAAAAATAAAACCAGAATCAGTTTTCACCATGTAAACATTAGTTAATTGCACTGGTCCAAAGAAGAGTAATGAAACATAACCTTCTGTTCAAGGTACTCTTGAACAGAAAGCATGACCTTGACTCCTTTCTGGAAGAAGGGCAGCTTTTAACCTTTATCCCTCACTTGTTTTCCAAAGGAGGCCTAAAACTCCACACATATTAACCCAGCGCACTGTAAGCAATAAAGAAACACCATTTACTTAGCTTGCGTATTTGATAGCAGGGTGGGAAGAGCTAATGTTTGTTTTTCTCCCTGCAGAATTGCCAACTTTCCATATTCATGAAGATATTTCATATGAAAACCGGGGAAAAGATTTTGTTTGGTTTTTAAAATGAACGAAGTGATGGAAAAAGCTCGTAACAGGAAGAATGCACAAAGGCAACTTTGTTTCTGAAACTGCTTTTACTTCAATATCTAAAACAAGTAGATTTTGCACGTAGATAATCCTTAAAGAGTATGCACACTTGATGAAGGGTAAGATAGGAGTTAATAAATAAGATTCCAAAAGCTTTTGAGGAGCTTCAATTAGATTTTCAATATTTTCTGTCTTAATCGAAAGAGTTCTCTTCAAAAAAACCAGAATATACATTCTATTTCCTATCTCTAATTGTGTTGGGAATGCAAAGCAAATATTAGATGAGGGAGGTTTGCTTTGAAATCCTTTGGAGTCTGTGGAACAAATGGTAGCAGAAATATCATTTAAAAAACACCATAATAGATACTTTATTGCTTCAAAGAAAGCAATTTCCAAAGAATTTTAACAGGAGTTCTTACCTTATTTTTAAATCAATGAAATTCAAACAGTTTATGTCAATGCAAAATAAGTTAAAAATTCTTTATGTTCCCCAGCACCAACCAAGAACATCCCATTATCACACACATGTTTGCCATTGCTTTAATTGCTTCTATTTCTTCCTAAACATCTCCTTACAGATACGGAGCCACCTCCCTACTAGATAACGAGAAAGCTTTCACTTTCAGTAATAACTCCACTGCAGAAGAGTAGCCTTTTCTACAGACAGCAGCAACATGGAATATTAATACCTTTGATTCCTCTTCTTCATTAATGCTCGTCCCATGTCAGGTTGCAACAACATGAACAAAACACACTCATTTCATTCTCTGGGAGATTCTAACCTACAAACTCCACGCATTTACTTAAATGGATTTCAATTAACTTACTCCTGGATTTGCAATACTGTAATTAAGAAATGTGGTCTGCTTCGTTTTAAATGAATGAATCATCTTGAGATCAGTTTTAATTCTGATCCCCTGTTACTGGGGCTACTTTTCCTGTTTGGGAGTCAAACTCATTATCATTATTCATTGATCATTATCAAACACATCATCACAGAATGACAGAAATAAAGTCCCAGCTACAAAAAAGTTTCAAAGACACAATGACAAAAAATAAAATAATAGCAGTTAATATTTTAAGGAGAATACCTTATTTTTTCTCTATTGTATAGAGCCATTCCCTCACACACACATACATGACCTCTATTCTTACAGCAATGTAAACACATAGATTTACACCAATATAATTTATGTTGAGAGCAGCTGGGAGCAAATAAAACAAGAGACTCTCTAGTTCCTGTTCTGTATACAGGGTCTTAAATTGCAGTTTATACCACACTCAAACCATCCATAGCTCAGAAGCATTCTGCACTGGTGCCTTCATCCTAATTCATCCTCTTGCAATTTTTTGAACTGCAGCTTCTTCTCTGCGTACCTTGTTAATGAGTTCTCCAATCATTCCATTCCAGGAGCTGTTTTGGAGCTGGTGTCCGTATTTGCCATCAGGAGCTTGATATATCTCATACTTGAAGCCCAGATTCTTGGCCAGTGCATCCAGGACATCAATGGAAAATCCTTTATATCGTTTGGGCTGCCCAAGGATGTTCTCTGCCACCATCACAAAAGGTTCTTCCTGAGAACAAAACAGTATCTTAACTGACACTTGAAACGAGATTTTTAGTTTGCTTCTCTGAGCAAAAGGGTGTTTACTGAGTTAATTCTGGACAACTTGGCACAAATTTTGAGACACTCATAACCTTCTGAGGCAAAAACTGTAGGTCATGTGGGAGACCGTGAAGCTTCCCAACCAGACACCACTGCCTCAGCACCTGAGCCCTATCCATAGCTTTGGTTTTTCCATAGTTCTTGGGAAGAGGCAAAGAATCCAGAAGAAATTCAACCCCAGATTTAGAAAGCCACCTTTTACATGCAAGGCCTACTCTTTTATCCAGGAAACACAAGCCAAAATCACTGCAATTTTGCGAACATTTAAAATTTTGAAAATTCAAAGAAAAACCTTCACGAGTACTGGTTTCTGGAGTGTTTTAATTTCAAAAGTCTGTTTTGGGACCAAGGAAATGCAGCATTTTGTGGTATGTTTTCTGCTGGGGATGAGGGTCCTGCTCTCCTGCAGGGGAACCCCAGGGATGTTGGTGGCATGGCCACTGCAGCTGGCTGCCTTTGTAGCCTGGTACTGTCACAGAAAGGATCTGCTCACCTCTCACACCAGCTACAGCATAAATTGAGGGAAGAAAACTGGGGGCTGGAGGAAGTGCCTTAATGATCTCGTGTGGTACTGCCTTATTTGTATCATGATTCAGAAAAAGAGAATGAAAAATGAAAAAAGGATATCATATTCTGCAATCTGCACACTACAATATCTTAGCCAGGAATGCATTCAAGCCCTGATTTGCCCCTAATGTCGCACTTGGCTGACAGGAGCTCTTTAACACTCCAGAGTCTAACGGACAGTAGTCCCAAAAGCCTAATGATTTCTTTGGAAAGATGACACCTTTCTAAAAGATATAGCTTATCTCAATGGGAATTTATGAGCTTGATGCAGGAAACACTTTATTAAATTTTACAGCCTGCAGTGTATAAGAGCCAAGATTAGATTATCATAATTGGCCCATCTGATCTTAAAATCCATGAAATGCTGAAAACTGCCTAACCGAGCTGGAGCATGGTGTCTGGAATGCACCCCTGTGCACTCAGGCCCTGTGCTGGTTCTATGCCTGGTAGGAATTACAATGCAGAAAAACAGCATCAGCAAACAAACAAACGCTCTGTATCACTGACAGCGCACAGCCTCACATAAAATAATAAAAGGCCATCATCTATCTTCCTTGCTTATGTAACTGATCATCCAAAAATACAGAACCAAAAATGATAAGGGAGAACACTGCGGGAAGTGCCCAAAATACTCAGTCGCACACATTTTATTTTGAGCGCTTTGTTTCCCGGACTCAGAAAGGATCATACCAAGACAGTCACCACTTTGAGCGTCACTCCTTGTAAGTCGTTGCCCAGACGTCGTTCTTGGAGGCTGCCGTTCAGTCCTTTCTCAGAGTCCCACGTCGCCAACTGGAACAGAAAGCACAGAGTCTGAAGCACTGCCAGGCAGGAATCTTTCAGCATTTACAAAATGTTTAACAGCAGCTTGACCAAATCCAGAACCAGCAGAGAGAGGTTGAGAGGTGGGCGGTTTTTTTCAATGTAGAATCAGAATTAGTGCGATTCAGAGGACAGACATGAACAAGTACCTCGCCTGAATGTATTTTCATTGATGTGTGCAATATAAATGCTCCATTATCTGTAGTATTTGTCAGATTATTTCACTCAGTTCACTCTGACATTACATGTCTCTTCAGTAAGTTTATGTTGCCTGAGAGTCCTCAGGATTACCTGCGGTTACCCTGTCCCAGATTTCCCTCTCTGCTCGGATCCCTGTCTATTTTCAAATAATTCCCTACGTTTATCAAAGACCAACCTTGTTTCCACAGTGTTCTAGCTCACCTACACTCATAAATTCTTGACACAGGTTCTACGGTGTCAAACTGTCTCAACACATATTTTCTTCAGCTCCTATCTTAAGTCCTATTTTCTTTGTTGCCCTGCTTCTACCTCATCTCTAAAACAGTAACAGCCTCTTGAGCTCCCAGGCTCCTGATGAACAAGTATCTCCTATCTACCACTGCTTCACCCATCTACCAGATGCACCCAGATGCATGTTTTCAGGCTATCTCCCTGGAACCCCACACTGAAATATTTTATTTTTCAATTAAATATATCATTTTAAAAAATCAAATTGACTGCATTTTCTGAAGAGAAATACAGCCCAATTCAATAGAACAGGTTCAATAGAAAAGTCAGTCTTAAGTGACCTTTGGATTATTCAAACTAAATATGCTCCTGAGCAGCAGCAGCAGCAGCAGCAGCCAGACACTCTTTTTTCCTTCAAACAGAATCCACAGTGTCATTTTGTTTGGAAGAGACATAAATAGTATCAAGTAGAAACTGTTTTCTTCTTTTTTTTTTCTTCAGCTCTACTCTTAAACACCAATACTATGCTCACATATTTGGAAGCAGTGTTGTTAGCTGAAGGCATGCCCTGTAGAAATTAAACACAGTCCAAGATCTGTGAAATATGGATTCCTCCTGCCAGAAGCTAATTTTCATGTAACAAGTCAAAATCTTCTTGGAAAGAACTTATTTCACTGAAAATGCCCATGGGTAGATGTCTTACATGATTTATTTCTGTGACTTCAGTTTTATCCTCAAGCCTCACAAATCAAATCAACAAATAAAATGCGATGGAAGAGATCTGTGTAGTTTTATTTTTGTTTTGTTGCACTAAGCTGATAAACAGGGAACTAGAAAAGAACAAGACACTCAGTGAATATTCAACAACTATCACAAATGATGAAAAAATTATTCCGCAGTCACTACACCTTCAAAGCTGAGACGCAGGAGAGGAAAGACTAAAGGTACACCTCCTTTTATCCAGATGACCTGGAGGATGGAGGAGGAGAATGAATGAATAATATTCAGCTTTCTAATGACACTCCTGGAAGCTAAAATGTCTCAGACTGAACACTCTCCTCCTGTGATGGCAGTTTGGAGTGACAAAGGAGTGTCTGCACATCAAGTGTCTGCAGCAACACAGGCAGATAAATACCTGTACCCATGGTATCTTTTGAATTTGAATTTAGATGCTTGCTCTGAAACATTTCCAGATGTTCCTTAGCCCTTGCTACTGCCAAACCAAATGGATCTTTCCTTTGACATAAATGACATGGTTCAACAGACTTCAAAGATCAGTGTAGGTGTGTGCGGTATCTGTTGTGTCTCAAATCTGTAAAGAAAGCTCACTGTCTAAGCCTTCTTCCCCAGTCCTAGGCAGTAAGCATACGATCAAGATTTTTGCCAAAATGGCTTGCAAAATCTACAGGTGATGGTTAAACAGTCACTAATAAATGGGAAATGTATGACACTCACATTATTACTTCACCACTGGTGGACTGGCATCTCGATTCCTTCTCCCACACATGCACCTTTCAAAATCTGATTTCATAAGGGCCTTAGACTTCTCGAATACCCTATGTTTCACATCCTGCACTACCTCAAAGAGTTCCAAAAATACTGGAGACAAGACAGTGCGAACCCATAAATTTATTCTTTTTTTTCAAAAGGAGCAGACAAAGATTCTTCTATTACGCAGCAGGGGTAAGTGCAAGGAGAAGGAGCACACTTTGCTTCAGAACAGCACTCCAGAGTGCTCTCCACGGAGGCACAAACTTTCCAGTCCCTTAAAAGCAAACTATACAGATAAAAATCATAAATGGAACATAAGGGAAACCATTTCCAGAAGGGATCTTCCCTGTGCATCCTTGTGCTTTGGAACACTTCATTTGTTAAGGATGAATTTTATCTTCCACTTCTTGCAGACAGAATTTTGTTTATAGGACTGAGGCGTTTACAGATATGTATATCAATTTGTGACAGCTGACCTGTCAAGATCAGTGCCTGAGAAACTAATTTCCAGCACGGTTACACACCACGAGTAATGGTGTTAAGGCCATTAGAGTTCCATTCTTTGTAGAAATATGTGCAAATTTCCTACCAGAATCTGGAGCCAAAGGTTATAGCACAGCCATCAGCTGATAAGAGATAAAGGGCTCTTAGATCTGATTATGAGAAACGACTGCTTGCAGAATCAGCACTTGCAGGATGTGTTTAAAAAAAAAAAAAATCAATGGTCTCTGGAGCACGTATTTAATGGCGGTCTTGGTGGGATTTTTTTTTGATTCTCCAGTTACGTGGTTATGTGAGTTCAAGTTTTGAAATCAGCTACTTTATGAAAGGTTTTCAACTTAAAAGCTTCCTAGCTTCTCTTTCTGAAACAGCCCTGTTGCTGGGAATCCTCTAGTTCTAGCCATGCAGCAGAAGCTAAATCATCCAGTAAAGACTACCCAGAGGAAACAAATGAGGAATTCAGGCAAAAAGGTAATTTGTTGGAAAATTCTGACTCAAAACATGCTTCCAACTTTTGTCAATATTTACTGCATTTTCAACTAGAACGGCAAGGAAAGGTTTGGAGAGAGAAAATCACAATTTTAACATTGTTTTCACCCTCCACAAGCAATGCAGGATGAAACAAAGACACTTACTCAAAACACAAGCAAAACAAATGTCTGTCACAGGCTCAACCAAATGGAGATGCAAATTATCCCAAACTGCTAGTAAATTCAGTTGAAAATAGGCATTAGCAAATAAAGTGTGTAATGTTTCTATCACAGTACTGAATGTGATTATCTACACTATTTTAGTTTATGATGCAGTAGTTACTGTCCAAATAATGCATGTCACTGCTATCTAACACCTTTTTAAGTATGACACCATCCTAAACATGATCTACTTTTCAAGAAAAACATGATTCACATAAGAAATTTAAAAAGATAATTTTCAGCAGATGTATGTTAATGTTTGAAATGGTTACACTCTATCCAGAGTATACATCTTCTATTTTACCAAAACCCTTGATCGGATGACTTCTGTGGAGCTAAGGTTACACTATCCAAAGAAAGTAAATTTGGGAACCCCTGACTTGAAATCTGAAAAACTTCTAAGAGAGAAGAAAGTGAAAAGAGTGCAAGGCAGGCAGTTCTCACACCATGAGCCAAAGACACCCATATCAACCAGAGCACATTTTCTGTGAATACGAAAGCTGTTCTGTCCATGGAGTTAAATAAATTAATCTGTGCCACTCACAGCCTAAAAATGCTTTTAGTTTAAAGTTGGACTCAAACAGATTTCAGTTCAATGACAATTTGTTTCTTAACCTGGAAGTCAACAGAGTTTATGTCAAGTATGATGTCCTTGTATAATGTACGTGGATTTTACATGTTGGTGCCTCGTTCCCTTTGTGAGCCTTGCAATACAGCCAAACGCAGATTTTAAATGAACATGATAATAAAAAATAGCCAAACAAACAAAACATAAACAAGAAAATTAATGTTTATAGGAGACAAATATGAAACAAGGGAGTGCCATTAAATAAATGGAGCAAATTGGACACTCCTCTGTTGCAGTTCTAAGGAATAAAAGCAATTTCATTTAAATGCAAAAACAAATTTAAGTCCACTTGAAACATTTAAGTCCACGATTCCTTTTCAAATGCAGTATAACAGTAATCTACAGAATTTGCTGCCACTCACAACAAGGTAGTAGTAGGACTCACAGTTTGAATTAGTAGCAGCAGTAGTAGTAGTAGTAGTTAAAAACTCTTTTGTATTTGTGTAATCCACAGTAACATAAAACAGGATTTGGAAAATGAAAAGGTATTAAATCTCTTACTTGCAAGCAAATCCAAACACTGATACAATTTATTTCCGTCAGAGCTACATAATTATTAGGAATATTCTGACATTTCTACTCTAAAACATAAGCTTATAGTCAATATAGGGATAAGATACTGGGCAAGACCACCAGATGAACTGATTTAAGATGCATTCTGTGGCCCAGCATAACTCAACCCTATTTGCAGTGAAATACCAGCAAGTCATCTACATCCAGATAGTCTATTCTGATATTTTGCATTTGTTTGTGTTAAAAATGTATCTTGCTTCCAAACATTTGCAGTGTGACTAGAATACCTGTGCACCCACAGCCACTGAGAACTCCAAAACATGTTAAAACTATGAAGCAGAGGATTGTGAACCAAGTCTCAAACTGTACACGAACTCCCAGTCTTTTGGGTGAAAATTTTATGCCATCCTGTTCAATGAGCTCAGGAGGCTCAGTTTGTCATTAAGGGGCCACACAAGGATTCCATCTATGTGATAAAAGGTCAAAGAAGGGCAGGGAGATCATGGAAAGCTGCTTAACGTTAGGAAAAGGGAGCAGAGGGAAAGGCTGCCTCACCTGGGGGTGCTTTGCCACTGCTGCAAACGAGGGGACCCTGGTTTTGTGCGTAGGACAGCAAAGGACAGAGATGGCTGTTGATGCTTTAATGGGTCTTTAAGAATGCAAGATCTTCAGGGAGAAGAATGCCAATTTTTCCCATTTTAGTGCAAATTTTTTTGCAAATTTATGGCGCTATATCAATGATAATAAAATTTCTCCAGAGAATCACAGGAAGATGAGCATGAGGCAGTAAGACCTAAAAATTACCAAGTCATTCTGGAAAAACTTGACTGCTTTTTCAACAGCACTGCCAAATTAATAGGTGGCTGAAATGAAGAGGACAATATGCTTTTAGTGTTATTTCATAAGAGGTCTTATAAACCCTCACCTAGGGCAATTTGTTTCCTGAATAAGGACAATATCACATGATTTACAGATTAGCTTCTGTGGAACAATGAAGAATGACGTATCAAGATGAGGAGAAAAGTTCTGAATAGCTTAGAGCAAGTCAGTATTAAGATCTCCTTAACTTAATAGCTTTTTAACCGTTTTGGAACAGGAAATAGGAAATTACTAATATTAAAATGTCTAAGATGCAAAGATATCTCAAAACTGAGAAGTGCTGAAAATATATCAAACCAGTACAGCGAGAAAAACAAATGAGAGTGGTAAGAACTCCAACATGAAACAATAATATGCATCTTGCACAAGCAGAAGTGGACACTTATGGAATGGAAAAATGGGAAATGGAGATACTTCAACTGAAGAAACAAACACGGGAATTAATGAACAAGTTGTGCAGGGTGACGATGAGATGCAAATGACGATGAGCTTGTAAAACAGCACTGCTGCAAAGGTACCAGTGTGGTCCTGGACTCCACATCTCATGGCACAGGCTGAACAGAGCAGCCACAACACAGCTGAGAAGAACGTACAGTCTTAACACTGCGTTAAGCATCTGTCTAACAAGAGCTAGGCATGCTGGAAGAACATCAAGGGAGAGCAGGACAACTGCTACTGTGATGGAGGATTCAGTTCATACAGAAAGGATGAAAGATGCAACTGTGAATATTTAAGATAATGGTAAATAAGAAACGGGAAAATTAGAAACAAAACTAGATATAAGGCAACAGAACTACTGCTGCAAACTTCTTGTAATCTACAGAGACCCTTTAACATGAAACAAAAATTGTTTCCTAGAAACATTTATTCATTCTCAATGCAGACTGTTAAATGAGAAATAGATAAAAGGGCAGGGATTCTTTCAGTATTTCTAAGCCAAACAATTTTTCAGGGGAAAGGCTTGGCACATCCAGGATATGAGGAAGTGCATATATAAACGAAATCAGAGAACACTCTGGCGGCTCTTGAATTCACCAGAGATATCAGATCCAAACAACTGTTTCACGTAACGCTGGATCCCAGCCAAAGGTGATTAGGATGGTTTCGTCCAACGTGGAACAATTTCATTCAAGTCTCAGCATGCAAGGTTTAACCTGCCATGTCCTCAGTTTGCCACTTCTCAGGTGAGTGGATAGATTGCCATCTTTAAGGCTGGTACAGGGGCATATTATCCACAAAGTTAAAAGGTATTGGTGTAGTCTTTTCAAAGAATGTCATAATTCCTGAATACTTGAAAACCTCAGCTACTTTCATCTCCAAAAGAAAAATCCATTCCCCACTGCTGATACAAAGCCATTCCTAGAACTCTGCCAGGGAGAAATTCCATCAAAAGTGCACAGCAGCAATTTGAGGTTCCAGCCTACAACCGTTACCTTCGCGAGCCTACGTAACACCACCGAGCCCCGAGAGCCGCACTTACACCAAGTTAATTGAGCATAGACTTAGAATAGAAAATAGAGAAAGTTCAAGAACACTGAAGGAGGGATTTGAGTAGGAAAGAGCAATTGACCTGAACTGACATATCTAAGGAAACAGATATACACCACCGCTCGCCTGAGCAGCCAGCGAGACAAATGGCAAATGTCTAGGACTGAGATGCCACACGAAGGCTGCCCTTGAAGCAGCATAATGCCCTTCAAACCGTGTGAGGGAACGGGCTCACAATTAACAGAGAAAAGCAGCACCCACGGAGTCACCGCTGTGCAGACAGTCCCACGAAGCTCTGATTTACAACTTAAGAAAACAAATCTCCAATCGTGCCAACAAAATGTACTTTGGCAAGAAGCTGCAAAGTAACAAGTGGAGAATTTACACAAGCTGGAATAAAAATTTCAAATTAATTCAAACAGCTCAAAACCGATGCAAAACGCTAAAAATTACACTGCATTGAAACAAAGTGCAAATTAGTATCAGAAGCATATTTTTGCAGTTTAAGACCAATTACAGTATTTAACTGCTATTATCTAGAGAATAACTAGAGTCTAGGATATAGAGTCTCTCTCTCCATGTCATTTACAATACATAATAAATAGGGAAAACCTAGTGGGGAAAAACTACATTAGCTAACCCAGAACTGTGGGGATAGTTTAGGAGGATAGGGGCTTTGGTAGAGGTATTTCAGCATTAAAATTCTTATTCTCTAGAGGCCTGTGTATTTATTCAGGTCTTGCTCTACAAATTCTGCCATTCGCTGCAGCTAACAATTTCAACCCTACCTATCGTAACTCAGCAGTATCTTGCTTCACTATTTTTATGGTCCTTCATTGCAGAGAATATCAAATATTTTGATGTGAGAGGAAATGCTTTCCCTTATGTTTTTCATTAGCCAAAGATCAATTCAATTAAACATAATGACCACACTATTAAAAGCCAACTATTTTACATATAATAGAGCTCTACGACATAAATGAAGATTAGACACATTATGCCTTATACTAGTAATAACAAGGAAGTCAAGGTATCCTCATGTACTGCTTTCTGCAGCATCATGACTGAGGAGTTTCAAGCAGAATTGAAGCAATAGTTTTCTGTAACCCTATAGGCTTTATTAACACAGTGTCAGACTTCTCATACCCCTTGGGAACAGATCAGCACCACACACTTTATATTGCATATACATCACATTTAATACTATGTTGAAGGACACAAATTACGAAAATTCTCTTTTAAACTGAAATAAGAAACTGCTCCATTATGTGGCAGAATGAGACATTATTTTGCTAGCAGGTAATGAAGGAGCAATGATACCGATTCAGGGTTGCTCCTCTTTCCATATTGTGATACCTGGTGAACATCTCTAACCCCTTTTGCAACACAGAAAAACACCTGTGTTCTACCGTGCTGAGCCTGGGCAACGCACGGCCAGGGCAGCAAATCCACGCTTGGCAGAAAAAGGAGCTGAAAGGACATGACAAGATAAATGTATTCTGTAATTCATTATATAAAAGCATAAATAGGCCATCTTCAGCTCTGCTAGAATAAATTGCTTCAATTAATACTAGTCTTTGAAGGAGCAGTGACTGCAACATGCTGATGTTATTAGTGCAGCAACGCAGGCACTGAGAAAGATGTACTACTAAATGAAGCAATCATGAGAGTGATGAAAACAATATGAACAAGAATCTTATCCTCTGATGGCTTCTTTATGAAGTGCAGGCAAGTATTACTCTGTCCCCGAATTTTTGTATTTCATTTCCCTGACATAAAATCAAAATGTAGGGAAGAAGGTGTTGAAAATAAATTGGAGGTATTTTCTAAGAGACTCTCACCGGCTTCTCTCTTGAAAAGCACGCAGGAAATCTACCCTGTCCATCTGCAGTTTTGCCACTTTTCAAGGCTTTAAGACACAAACAATGTGCCATAATGTAGAAATGCTGTGGTTGAATCAGATGGCAGCATTGCTATAGCAAAAGATGTGAGTGCAGCACCACAATTCTTTTGAGGGTCAAATAAATTAACTGTGAGTATCCAAGATACTGCTGAATCAGGCACTTCCCAGGGGCATTGTAAATTACCCTTTGATATGAACCACCAGGTCTCTAAGCATAAAATTAAAACTGATAAGTAATCATAAAAGTTAGACCGATCCAGGCATAAAGTCCTCAACAGATGTCACAAGTTATTGGCTACAAAAACACTGCCACCGGGTTACCTATCTGAAAGACAAACAAGCCCCTCTTCTTTTTCCTGCAGTTCAAAAGACAAAGTCATTGCTCAGTGAGATCCAACATGTCCTGGACTCCAAGTATACTCTGAATGCTACGGCCAGTTACTGAAAATCAGGCAGCTCAAGAGTAGCTGCTTCTGGACCAAACTGAACCAATTCCCTATACCACTACTCACTGTGTGTAGGTAAAATGGAAAAAATATCCGTTTCACACAGAGAACAGATTGTTTTCAAAGCTTCCAAACGCTTCTTGGTGGCCAATTACTAGCTTTTGAGAGCAGAACTATCCTTGTTATTTATGCAACAGTGAACTCAGCAGACTGTTTGTAAACAAAAAAGTCATCATCGAGAAGTTGGATCTAACAACAAATACAAATTCATGTTGATTTCCTATAGGTTCTTGTCCTGCTCTACACAGTGTAGCAATCGAATAACTCCCTGTTGTGCTGTTCTAAGGATCTTACTGGGGAGGGAGAGCAGGAGAGGCTTGTGCAGCTGGACAGCTGTCAGGACCTATTTTTTCCAGTCCTTCCAGGCGAGAGCTCTGCACGTAGGAATTCACCGGCACGCTACAACGGGCTGTGTCAAAACTGCTCTTTTTTTAAAAAATTCCTTACTGGATTTCTTGGATATTTCCTGACCTGAATGCTTTTGATGTCTCCCATTCAAGAAGCCCATCCATATTTCTGCAGTTCTAACAACAGAACTTTTCTTAGCCTGGCCCCTGAGGCAGAGACCACGGTGTGATTTCACCAGCTGTGATTTTCACCTCCAGAAGCTTGGCCAGCCTGAATTCACTTTCTGATTCTGGTTAAAGGCACTGAGTCATCTCAGAATGACAGCAAAGTTCAACCCACTCCTTGGTATCACCTATCAAGCCAGTTCTCAATCCTGTATTGAAAACTGCTCTTCTCTCAAACTCCAGACACTCTTGAAAAGCTCCACAACATTTCTTTTAGGAACTTATTCAAAAAATAAATATTAGTATTATTATCTAATTAATATCTAATTACCTCATGGTCTTTTGGTGGCCTTGATACAACAAGGACAGTGTTCTAGAGAAAAAAACAGCCTCTTTGCATTTTAGTTCAAAAGGCATGGATTCATAAATGTAATTTATAAACCAAATTCAAAACTTAAACACAAAGAGGTCAAAGTCTTAGATGAAATATTGATACTTTAAAAAGACAATTAAAAAACTCCAATAATATATTAACAGAATTGCTGTTAAGACAAGTTAATACTCTCTTTTGACATCAGTAAAAACCCTAAGAGCCAAGCTTCCCTGCTAAAGATTTTAAGTGAAATTTGACCAGCTCTAGTTATCGGCACTGGAATCTACATCCACATCTATGGAACACTGAAAATTCTTGTAATAAATTTAAAAGTTCCATTTTTACTGAACTTTTCCTTATCTTGATCTTTACTATATGACTTCATCTTTATCCTTGCTTCTCACAGAAAGTGACACAAAATGGCTTCAACAATTCACAAGTACATTTTTCCTCTGCAGCAAAAGCCAATGAGTAAAAAAACCATAACTTGGTGTTTGGTAATGGGTAATTGCCTCTCCAAGAAACGGGAGAACCGTAGATAGTATTAAGGAAAACATGAATTTTCTTCTCTGTAATGATAGGCATTTAATGGTTTTAATTAACAACAAGCTATATTGAGACAGCTTTCAAAAATGTATTTATCCCTTGGGCTTTGTTACATACATAGAACAGGTTTTGTAAGGCAAATAAAATGAGCTTGCTCACAAAGCCAATTAGCAGAGAATATACAAACATCAGATCCACAGATATTATAATTTATATAAACCATGTAGCAGTTGCTAAGTACTCACAAGGACTGTAACAACACACTCAGCTCATCTTTGCACAGTCTTCATGCAGCAGCTGTGGTAAGCATGAAAAAATACTTCCCCGTGTTACTGTTTACAAACCTTTTGCTTACAACCTATCGCCCTGCTTCATTTTTCCCTGCTCCAAATCAACATTCAGGAGGATTTTTAGCTTTAAAAAAAAAAATACTGGACAATGAGAACTTCTGAGCAATTTAGCACAGTGACAGAGAGTGCGCATAGGGTATATAAGAAAGATTACAGTAATAAATACTTTTCCCCAGCTCCACGTACCAGCGAAACTCCATCACTGGAAAGGATGTGGTAATTTCAGCAAAGTAGTCAAAGGTAAGAAATAAAAGCAGGTAAGAAATACAGCTTGTACTACGTGTAATGCTTAAAGGCTCTCCTTTCAGATTCCTCACTGCAGCTTTAAAAATAAACGTTGATCTCCAGGAAGCTTTATTAGAGTGCCCTACATCATTTGTTTAGGAGGATTCAATAATTTAGTAGGTTTATGTAATTACTACGGGGCTTATTTAATATTGCACCTGATGCGTTGTTGTTTTCCAAGTCTTGAGAAAAGCTTCTAGAAAGGTCAAAGCTGATCAAATTAGAAAACAAGACATGATTTATGCGTGGTCCAAACTTCTCAGCGGAGGGAGAGAAACACTTTGGGCCCATGGAGGGCCACAGAGAAGCAGCAGAACCTCTGCTGAGGGAAAGGCAGCAGCTCTCTGGGAATGACCCGGCGGTCAGACCTCATTTGAAGATCACCCTACCTTAAAACATTACAAGATTTATTCCTTCCCTCTAAATGGCTCTTGGTCACTGCAGGGCAGGTGGTTTTTCAGCAACGAGCAGCAGAACATTTGTACGCAGAATTACGGGTAAAACGGGCAATGCCCTCGGAGAAATACGGATGCAGAAATATGGCAAAGAATTACCACAAACATATCTGAGGAGGAAAAAACCACGCACGTTACATTCATTAAATCCCTTTCTTACTGCCTTAACCTGATATTCTTTCCGTTGCTATGGTGATTGTTATCCAGCCATTTATACATTTAAAGAAAAAATCAGTATTCCCTCTCATGAAATTCAAAGTGTGAGAAATATCTCCTTAATGCAATATAAAGACTATTTCCTCAGTGGACCCATCAGGCATTCATTTTCCTAAGGTCTTCTGAGTCCATTTAAACTTCTCTCTTCCACACATTGTGTGGCAATGAATTTCAAAATATAAGCAGGCAGTCTCTGAACATGTTCTTCCTCTTATAGGTTGTAAGCCGCCTACCAGTTCATTTTATTAAGTATCATCTAGGTTTCCATTATGAGAAAAAATGAATAATTGTTCCCATTTCGTCTTTTAATCTCTTTATTTCCTAAGCACCTAGACACACTCCCTCCTTTTGTCTGCTTACTGAGCCGAGAAATTGTGGCCTGTATGCCTCTTCATATAGAAGCAATCTGATATCTCTAGTCACCCTTTTTCCTCTTACATCTTTTCTAGTTCTTACATATATTTTTTGACAGGGGAAAAGAAATAAAAACCACCAAAAAACCCAACCCAATCCAAATCATAGAGACTGGCCAAAAATCAGCCCATGGAAAATTGGAAAACTGGCTTAGGGAAGCCAACTTTTGAGTGCATTATTAAGCCTATATTTTAAAATTATCTTAGAAGAGTTGCCTTTAAAATCTTCAACACTGCATTTCAGCATTAAAACACAGACACAGCTGAACAAGGAAAGTAGAAAGCCAATGTCACCAATAGAAATTATATACATTTAGATAATATATACTTAGGAAATGAAAAATAAATTCTTACCCACTACATGCACAGTAAAATGTAGAATTATTTAATGTTTCTTGGGGGAAAAAAGCACTTTCATTTATTAGAAAAAAAGGATAACACTCTCCATTGTATTTGTTGGGAACTCTTCCTAAGTCCCTTCCCTTACATAAGCAGAAGGTGGTACACACAAAGTAGAAACTACAGTAAAGCCCCTCCTCTCATAGGTCTACAGTAAAATAATTTGTTTGTAATTACTGCCTGCAACTTTTCATAAAGTTAAGGGAAATTTGCAGCAATTGCTGAATTTCCAGCGTTTCTGTTTCCATGAGGTCCATCAGGCCTGTACAAGTGGTCCGGCTAACGTGGAATTTTTTTGGTAACTCACAGAATTGCCTTATAGACCCCAGAATGTCTGAAGGCTGCAGAATTTGCTCACAAATCAAATTAATTAAAGGAAACAAAATTGACAGTGTGTTAATAATTATGTGGGTTTGTCCACATCTCCATGGCAAACTATTCCCAGCTGCTTTGGAGCAGGCCTGGGACAAGCACTGATGGCTGAAAGGCCCTGCAGTCTGCTGGCTGTCCATCAACTTAGTAGCTCGTGATACTTGAGTGAAAACTTGCCCATTACGGAACTCTCAGGGCCTGCATTAGGGACTGACAACGAGCTTCACTGCAGACTTCAAACCGCAGCAGCTGAAGGGAGGGATGAACGAATGGGTGACAAATACAATCATCACATCAGCCCAAGGGATGCTACTAAAATGCTGCTAATTAGCACTGCCAAGGTGACAGTTGAGAATCTGTGCTCTGATGGACCTACAAAGTTGTCACAGTCAGGGACTGGGAAGAAACTCCAGTAGCTGAGGTCCTTCCAGAACTGGCAGCTCAGACCATAAAAAACTACATCTGTTCGTTGCTCAGAAGCAGAAGAAGGCCTCCTACACTGAGGGCTGTCAGGCTGGTACCAGCACAAGTACACACTCCCTTTTAGAATTCCAGGAAGGAAAAAGGGTTTGACTGTTTCTCATCCAGAATATATTGAAAAGCCTGGCTAGAAAGATGGTTTGGGTACCCGGGTCATAGACCCTGCATCCCAAGAGTGACAAGATGCAACTCTTCAGGAGGTCCTTCAAAAGGCAGATTAGAGACAGCTCCCCCAGTCGGTGACTTTTCCTTCACCCTGCTGAGCAACGCAGGCTAAATCGAAGATCATAAATGAATTAGCTAAAATGTACTCCTGTAAAAATATACCCCTTCCCACATTCACCTAGGGCTGTCATAAAAATGGCATTTCTTCATCTCTCCTTTAGGAAACACACAGCTGTCATTAAATATATATATATATGATACACATGATATATGTAGACAGATATATATGTATATATGTATGCATAAAGAAGCCTGTGCAGTTATCCCTCATAAGAATCTGGCTGAGTTTAAATTGCCTTTCAGTACTAAATGTCACAGTCACTATAGAGAGCTACAATTTAAAAAAACTTACAGGACTGAAAATATTTTTCTCAATACTCCTAACTAGTTTTCATAGTTTTTTAACCTAGTTACTTGTTCTTTTGGGATGCTTCTATCTCCTTCTGCCAAATCTCCTGGTCTTGAATTGGTACCGCATCAGTTAGGAGAAAGAATATCAGATCTCTCAAAACAGGAGTTGGCTGTTAACGTGAATGAGTCTGATGCTAATGACTTTCATCAGGACTTCGGTCTGCGTTAGTCTGGCAACATCACAGAGGCTGCATGTGCACAGAGAAAATCAAAGAGAACCGAGGCTTATTTGTATAATGGGCTGCATAGCAATACGTCAGAACCTTTTGGTTAAGGAGTCTCACAAGACTAAGAGACCAGCAATCACATCAAACAGTGACAGCCACCAGCACATCACCCCTATCCTCCTAACAGCCCACCCCATCAACACAGATTTCTCTTCACAGGCACGTAAAGGTCACTTAGTGGTTGCCGGACAAAGTGCTGACACTACAGCTCACGCAAGATTTCACATTCAATATTCTTCAATAAAATAAACTGACACTCTCCCCATCTCTGGCAGATACGGCTTAGGCTCTGATAATCCTTTCGATGATGGTGTAAATTGCCACAGCAGACTTGCTATTAACATGTTCCAGGCTATCACACTGTTAAGCCAAATAGATGGAAGAAGACTAACACCACACTCATATTTTGACCAGACTTCCTATGTAACAAAGCAGCTGCACATGAAAGAAATGAGGTAAAAAGGAAAAGAAGAAGGCGTATTGTACTGGCTTTCTTGCTCTTCATAGATTTTCTATTTTTAACTTCTTCCACTGAAGTGCAAAGCTAAATTGAAGCCTGCTGTGAATACATTCAGGAACTTCAACAGATCTGCACTCGTTTTGTTTGCGCTGACCTGTGGTTCTAACCCTTTTTCTTGCTTTATAATAAACACCTTATATGTTGCAACACAAACCAAAAGCATCTACCTCTCACTGCCACCATTCCTGCCTCATAATTCCTGATATCCATGCTCTAGATCTTGTCAGCTTTCTCCCAGGATACTTGCCCTAACATAACACGAGCATGAAACTTCTCAGGCTTACTGCACACCATGCCATTCCAGCTGTGGAACTGTTTCCCAAGCACTGGCACTCATTTCATTTGTTTATGTACAACTTACACAACATTCCCAAGAAAATATTCTGGCTAAGCACCTTAACACCACTCTAAATTTGGACCAGTTCTGTTAAGGCTGTGACCCAGGTGGCTCCCTCAGTTCAGGGAGTGCCTTACGCTCCAGCCTGCCACCAAGGTGGAATTGGAAACAGGAGCAGTGCTTCATTTTATAGTTCAAGGGGCAGTGATATTTCCATAACTAGTCCAAATCAAACATGAAGATGGATGGAAAAGCAAGGAGAGGAGACTGAAATGGTGAAGTGGGAGCCTTAGGTTTTCATGAGAGGATTATTATGAAACATCATCAGCATATGATATATTGACATATGTGCCGTTCCTGCAGCTGAAATATCAGAACGAGGAACAGTTGTTCTTCCACTACTGTAACAATTTGATTACTCCTGGTTTCACCACTAGAGTGATACCGGGATTGATTTAAGTACATTAATGCCACCGGAAGTCATAAGGGCTTTTAGCAGAATCTATAAAAAGGGAAGAGTTCATATGTTCCATTATGCTGATGAAGTTGAAAAGCAAAGTGTGCCAGCCAGAACCCACCCCACACAACCCCAAACCTTTAATTAAGAAAGCCTGATATTAAGTTGTACTCAATTACAACATCTGTAATTTGCCACTGTGCTCCCAGAGCTAGTCCATATGCTTGTGAGGCACCTTTTCAAACCCTCTTTTGGGCACACTATGACTATCATACAATGCACTTGTATTATAATTAAATTTAGTATAATTACTTTACAGAGTGATCAGTGACAGTCTATTGTTCAGGAAGAATTAATCCTTTGAGCCTTCCAACATCATTTTAGTTCCTGGTTCTAAATGAGATTTCAAAGAATGTAATTTATAATAACCAAAATCCCCAATGCACACTTTAATATAGCCTTCTTTTGTTCCAGCAGCTCACTAGCAAAATGCTTCTGAGTTAGAGCACTGCTGGTGTAATGATTTACCTACGCTGCACAGGACCACTCAAACGGGGAAGAAAGCAAGAAAGAATGCTTAAATGATCACTTTGATGCCTTGTCTTTCTGCCTCCTTCCCAAAACATGGGTGCTCTAGAACCCTTTCAGAACAAATTCCACTATTAAAATAGAATCCTTCCCCTAGGAGAATGCTTGCCTTTCCAGAAGCAGCCCAAGAAATTATCTCATCTGAAACATTACACTAATTCATGGACATATTTAAAGGGGGTGTGATGGTTGGACTTGAGAAAAAGCTAGAACTGCTACTGTGCAAGAAACCAGGAAGTCTGATTGCCTCATGAAATGAGATGCTTTTCCACAGAGAGAAGTCTAAGTTGGGCAGTGTCAAAATGTTATGTTTAGACAATTTTAATTCAAGTAAAATGTTTTGACAAAGTAGAATCCTTGGAAAAATCCTTTGCAGATGTCATCCATTCCAGTATTGAAACCTATTTCCCTGTTCTGCATTCACTGCAAGCCGAGTTCTCAATTTCTTTCTCTGGACCAGTTGTTAAACATACTGCATATCCCACTGAATAAATTCCTCCAGTTGCACTCCAGTCCCTCAGGACTGCCACGCATAGGAAATATATGAGAACCTGACCCACAATACAAGGCAGAAGATATTAAAACAGGTCGATATTGTGGTGGTTTTTAATTATCTTGTCAAAATTAAACACTTCAGGCCAGTTAAAAAATTCTAAATTTCAATTTAATATCTTTTTACCAAAATAAAAGCTTTTCTTGTGCAGCTTTATCCACCAGAATATCGTTTCAATGAAAAACTGCCAACTGCCAACTGTAGCTATCACTACAGCTGATTTTATTGATGTGATTTTTTCTAAACACCATGTTAAAAAGCTCTCTTTCAGTCTACTTGACTAATTAAGTTTTCTCAACTATCGAGGCTCAGTCCTTTTTACTGTCAACAAGGTTTGTTTGTGCAATCAAGGATGTTGGCCACAGATCTTCTGGAGGTGACATTCCAGGAATATGTCACTGTTAAGATGATCAGCACTCAATAACATGTGATATTGAAACTGAATGAAAAGACATGGCAGAACACATTTTGGGCAAAGTCTGAGAAAATCTGCGTATTTCACACTTCTGCCGCCTAACAGAACAAAAATTTGCTCAGAAAGCATATAAAATTTCTTCTTTATTGGCTGAAGTAATTTAGCAAAATACAAGAGAAGAACTGGCAGTCACTCCGTTCATGCCTCGTGTGTGAGGTCAGCTGGTTTACGAGTTACTTTGTGAACATCAACTGCAATGTCACCAGCAAGTGTGAGTAAAAGCTTTGGAGACTCCAGGTGCCAGAGCAATATGATTATAAGGCCATCATATCTCTAATTTTAAAGAGACAAATCAAAAAGCTCTTACAACTTTCTTCCCGTCTTTTTTTCTGCATGGAGCTACGAAGGGAAATATTTGTTGGAAAACATAAGAGGTATCAAATGCATTTTCTGGGAGAAATAGGTTTTAGGTACTGACACTCAAAACAGGATTGTTCAGAGCTCAGCTTAGCCTCTTCTCCATGGTAAAGCATATGACAGACGTAAGCAAAGTTATAGGAGGAAAGAGAAGTGCCGGTGGCAGCTGACTTAGTGGCAACATCTGTGGGTCCTGTCTGGCTTCTTGCTGAACCTAAACAGTAATATTATCAGGTTTATCAACTTTCCCCTCCATAAAGATCTGGCCACTGCTATCTGTACATCAGAAAAAGCTCTAAGACACAAGAATAAATGCAGAGAATGAAAAAATGTGGCACCTTCAGCTGGAACAAAAGCCATCAACTCTGTAGGTTAAATCTCAGTTGCACATTATGTGCCTTCCTCCTGCAGGTTGCCTGTCTACTCTTCATGATAATTTTAAAGTTTCATATTAAAATATTCTGAATATTCTTCATAATCAAATCGTTCACTGTGTAAAATTTCAACTGTATTTTCACCTACGAAATAACACAAGAGGTGGTTTTCTAAGACAGTGCAGTTCACTAGACTTGGGTCACTTCCCAGAAGTGGGGATCGAGCATTCTTCAAGAGAATTGAGCTGTAAGACAAGTTTCCCAGGTCAGGAGTAAAATAAAATAGATGCATATTTTTAAAAATCCCAAACAAAACCACAAACAAACAAACACACCACTGTCTTTGAAAAGTACACTGACACAATACTAATTTGCTACAGAAACAACACTGGAAAATGACACAGCTTTTAAAAGAAAAACAGCTGGAAAAGGTGACAGGAGGTTTGTGGGGACCTGATACACCTGATGATGTTCCATAGTGGATGGACATAAAAGAGAGGACATGAAAGTTTGTGTGGACACGGTTTAAATTGCACAGAGCAGTGGCACAGAGGGTTGAGAAGAAGAGGAGGGAATGCCCAGGAAAAAATGAGCAAGAAGGCCTGGAGGGGGAAGTAGGATGGACAGAGGAAGACAAAAGGAGAGGCACTAAGGGCTGAGTGGACAGAACAGCACAGCACAGAAGAGATGGCAGGCAAGCAGGGACATGCAGCTCATTTTCCTTGACGGCAGCCAGCAGAAGCATCATGAGTGCTGATGCACCTGCCAGCCTGACCAGCTCAGTAGCCAAATAGCATCCTTTAGAAAGAGAGGGGTATTTGTTTGTTCCTCCCAGAACACCCTCCAGATGTCATGGCAAAATATTATTAGTTGTGTCTCTGATGAGATATCTAATAAAGACATCTTCAAGGTTCTTCCTTCCACCATTCTGCAGACACCATTAGGTCACAAAGTTCAAATCACTTGGTAAAGATGCTGTATTTTAACATAAAAATTTCTCCGTAGCAGAGTAAGCAAACTCTAAAATATAAACTATCAAGAATTAACATCTGCAAGTATGTCTATGATTTGTATTAGACAATATCAGTTTCCTATTGCAGAATAAATATGCAAAGGAAAACTGCAAACACGCCACAATTATACTACTTCTGTTCATTTTCTCCCTTTTTTTCTTATAAATTGGAGATATTAGACAGTTTTGAAAATGTCTAACTCATGAACTATAGGAGTAGCACTGATATTATAATTTAATCCATGGTACAATAAACGAGTTCAGTAAATTCTCCCATGTCCATAAACAAACAGTATTATCTTTTGATACCAAGAAATGCTAACACATGTAAAGAGAGCTTGCAAGAGAATTACACTGTAGATTGACACAGTCATCTACACATTCACTCCACTCCAGATTTTCTCTGTGAATTTAGGGCTGGAATTTAGGCATTACCAGCCAAGTGCCCTTGGAGACAAGCATGAGGGGCTCACTGGAGTCAGCAAGAACTGGGGATGTTAACAAAGGGCAAAGTTTCAGTCCCAATTCAGCAAAGAAATTAAACACGCCAACAGTCACTCTGAATTTTTGGGTTAGACTCAGGCTAAAGGCCTTGCTGAATCAGGATCCCTTCCTTGAAGTGTTAAACATCAAAACAAATAAATATCATTATTAGCCTTTCTCATAAGCTGCCTAGATAATTCCTATGGTGTTCAGAGAAATCTGACAAGAACAAAACCCTCAAAATAAACCTTGGTTTGGGTAATCAGAATCTTATGAGCAATATAAAACCAATTGGATAAAAAACCCCCAGCCCTCACTTTGAATTTGGCACGCTACTGCTTTCTATGCTTTCTGACTGTGAGCATGACTGAGGTAAAATGTGAACACAAGAGGCCTAAAATAAAGCCAGATCAGAATTCTTGTCTTCAAACCCCCCACAGTCTTGAGTTCACCACAAGAGCTGCAAGACAGACAAATCCCACTGCTCCAAAATGTGGAGACAAGTTTTTCAGAGGGAACATAATGCGCTTAAGACAATGAAATATTTTAGTAGAACGTTGATATTCTCCTACTTAACCCCCATTTATTAGCATAATGCCAAAAGGAGCATAAAATTTAATGAATGTGAGCAGTTAATATAGCAGCCCTGTTTACAATAATTGGATTGTGTTTGCTGCATCCACATAACTGTGCTTGCTAGGTTTTTAGCAGGAACATAAGTGGGTTTTGCAGTCTTTGTATGAATTTCATGGTGTTGTGGAAATAAAACTAGCAATGCCTAAGCTAATTTAAAGTTAGGTTAGATATGGTTAGGTGAACTGTTATTACACAGCTTGCAGAGCGAATAGAAGCTATAATTCCACTGGGAAAACATTCCAGGCAAGATCCTTAATTGGCAAAATCTGATCAATATCCTTTGACTTGACTGCCCTTCCACAGCTGCACAAAAACCGAGGTTCCAGCTCACTCTTCAGCAGTGATATCTTCGCTAAGTACTCCTACTCATTTTCTGTATGTGTTGTTAACAGGAACAGTTCAGGAACTGGCTTTTAAACTATTGCTACAATATTCTGGACATCCATGTCACAGATTACATTGCCAAACTATCATAGTGATATCTCTGTGAAACTTATCTTAGAGATTAATTATTTTATTTACAGCTTTTTTCTTTTGAAAGCTTTTTATCAGCCTCATTTGGTCATTCTTAAATTACCATTAATACAAGTGAACAGCAAACCAATCTCTCTACACCTCCTACAGTACAGTAGAAGCCTTAAATTGTTTTAATGTAATGAAAGTTGTCAACACAACATTCCATTTATAGGAAAAGGACAGCTTGGAACTACGGCACAAAATAAAACTGCATTTAACTTTACAGATCTAGAGACTTTTCCAATGGTTTTTATATGAAAGGAAAAAGAATTTTCACAAACATAGTCTTAAATGTAATGTTTACCCAGCTCAGCAGATTGCTCAAGACACACCACAGGCTCACAGGAAAGTAAGAATATTAGCAGTCTTCTTTCTTTTCTATTCTACACCAATCTCCTCAATTCTCTCCTCAATTCGTTAAAAGATGTTGAATATAGAAAAAGTATCCAAACATCTGACAGTGCTACCCACTACACCAGCAGAAATATGACAAGGTTAATCGTCTGGTTTAAAGGAGTCTGACTTCCCCTTGCAGGAGATTGCTGCTATCAGTTTTCTTGTGGAAGAACAGTCGATAATGTCTTCTAATCTCTAATAACAGACACGGGACAAACATTCTATTACAACCTAAATAAATAAGACAAACTTTAATTTTAGACCTGTCTATCAAAGGGCTATTCCAGTAATTATTACCACTATGCTTGGCATCTTCTTTTTTTCTTTTCCAGGTTAATGTTTTTTAGACACTGCTTCAATTAACTGTCATTATGGTTAAAAACAATGAGATGAAATGATATTTTGAGATCAAAACACAATTATTTGCCACTTATCCTCTGTTTTCTAGCTGTAATTTTTTTCAACTCTTTTCTCCCCTTTTCAGTCACTTCTGTATCTTCCTCCACACTGCTCTCTAATTATTCCCCAAGTCAATTTATGGAGACCTTATTCTCACCAGCAAGGAGGGGCTGGTGGGAAATGAGAAGCTCCAGGACATCCTTGGCTGGAGTGACCATGAAATAGTGGAGTTCAACACCCTTAGGGCAGTAAGAAGGGTGCACAGCAAGCTCACCGGACTCCAGGGGAGCAGACTTTGGCCTTATCAGGGATCTGCTTGGTAGAGAACCATGGGAAAAGGCCCTGGAAGGAGCCAGGAAAGCTGGTCAGTATTCAAGGATCACCTCCTCCAAGCTCAAGAGTGATGCATCCAAAAGGAGGAAGCCAGGCAAAAACACCAGCAGGGCTGCATGGATGGACAAGGAGCTCCTGGGCAAACTCAAACACTAAAAGGAAGCCCACAGAGCAAGGACAGGAAGCCTGGGAGGGATGCAGAGAAATTGTCTGAGCAGCCAGGATCAGGTTAGGAAAGCTGAAACCCTGACAGAATTAAATCTCATCAGGGACATCAACTTCTGCTGTACTGCTGCAGTCAAATAAGTTGTTTCTGACTTTGTGAACAGTCACATTTAAATTGTATGGCACCACCTGACCTCTATACGTATTACAAAGCAAGATATTCAGGGCAGATATAACACACAGAAAAATAACCACAGCTCAAAATACATACAACAGTCAGATTTTTCAAAGAGCCTATAAAACACCACCAAGGTTATGCACCAGCTTTTCACTTCCTGCATTTTGATGAATTAAATATACATTCTGCAACATGAAATTAAGACACATGGATCAAGTCTGAGGGAAGAAGTCAGCAAGCTCATATTTTGTTTCCACTATTTATGTACAGATTCTAGGCACTGTCACGATCGTGCTTCAGATTGTTCTGCCCCAATGAAACAGAAAGAAGTGAACTGAATAGATCTCAAAATTCTGAATTAACAACAAAAATGTAAACATTTCTACTAAAACCAAGCTCCAAGTGTTTCCAGTCTCACACTAGGACAAAGAATACCTATTTTTGAAACAAAGTTTTCTATTTAGAAAGGTGAATAATATCAGATAAATAAATGTATTTGGATATTTCCCTGTACTGCTAGGTTTGAACCTGATTCTGAGCTGAAAAACAGGAATCCCAAACAAGGTAAATCAGAGGCTGATTTACCAGCTGAAACCCAAAAAATCTGTTTTTTCCCCATGATGGAGACCAGCTGTGAAAGACAGTTCCATTATCAGATTTTGGAGGTATTAAGCTTGATTTTAAGAGCAGAAGAGGTCTCACTGTGACAGCTCCATTTTGGATTCCTACTACAAGGCTTGAAGATAAAGACTTAGGCCTGTAGCCTCTATTAAAATAACAGCACGTCTCTGAGACACATCTAACTTTGACCTGATAAATGAACTCATGGAAATTTCATGTCTGTAAATAGGTTATTCTATCATTTCTTTTCCTCATGTAGAAAAACTGAAGAGGAAACTCATGCACTTTTCTCCTCTTTAAAAACAGAGACAAAGACACACACATTTGGAAGTGCCACTGCTCTGCAGCCTTTGTCCAACATGAATTCTAGAATACAGAATAATTATTATGGCTGTGGTGTTGATAACATTGATCAAACTACCCTGAGCATTAACAAAACACTGCATTTTCTGGTCATGAAACTGACCCCATGACATCTTTTCACTGCCATTAAAGTAAAAGGTGACAAGAGAACAGCGCTGAGAGAACACAGATCCTTTGATTCTAACCACAAATCTTACAACAGCACAAATGGCAGCTATTGTTGTGTCATGAAAGAAACTCTCTCATTAATAATTTCACTCTTTTCATCTTCAACCCACTAATTTTCAACATGTTTCCTAAGAATTTATTTCTCCTTTATTACAGTTCTTGATTCAGCCCGAAGTTAGTATCTTGTTTCAAAGATGCTGGATCATTCTACCTCATACTGGCAGAAAGCTTTTAAACAATCATCAATTCAGTATTGCATCTACTGTGCTATTAGCATGGAAAAATCTTACTGTTCAAGAATATTTCCTCTGGGTCATAATTACAATAAGAATGGATTCCTGAGGGCATAATCTAACAAAGTACTGAAGCTGAAAGATTGTTTAAAACCTTATTGAGGTAGATGTCTACCATTTTATTTCAAAAAACAACATCAGAGGTTTATAACACATCTGAAAGTCTTCATGTTTTTTATCTTTTTCTTGTTTTGAAGAAAAAAGAACCACATGCAGTTGAGAGTTTCATCAGTTGGCATAATCACTGTAGTAGAGAGATTTTCATCCTAAAGGGCCCTTCATCTTTTTGCACATGTATTCAGTAATTTTTGCAGTGAATAGTAACAACTACTTCACAATGTCAACAGTTTGAGACATGACAGGTAAATCATTTCAAAGTACACAACAGTTGGAGAAGGGGAAAGTCAAGGGAGTTTTCAGGAGGATGGGAACTAGCAGCTTACATTTATCTCAATAGAAGTCAATTTGCATCACAAATTAACTAATAGAGCTGAGAATCTGCTTCAAACTCAGAGAAACAACACAACTGAGAATAAACTTCAAGAAGAAACTAGCTAGGCACAAATGGGCTAATTTGCACTGTAATACAAGCAAGACAGTTAAACAAGAGGTTATGGCCAATGTTTTACACACAAAGGAAACACGAGCTGGGCTGGGAAAGGGACAGAGCCAGACTGTGATCAGATCCAAATCAATTTGAACTTCATTCACTGGACTTTGGTCACCTTAAAGACACATCATTTTCACAAGGAAGGCTGGCAGCTGCTCTTCTCACATGTCCTTTCTCCCTCACCTCATGCTCTCCAGATACATCCCCTAAAACATGCACAAAAACACAACCTACATCACTGATGCAGTTAGAAGAATTTTGGTAAGTAAGGTGGTTTCTATACATTTCTATCCTGGTCCCCTACATTTAATTAATCATTTAGATTATATAAGCGAGTCCCTTACAACTCAAGATAGTCTATGATTCAATATAAGCCACCATCTTCCAAACACATCTATAAAGAGAATTAGAAATTATCTAGCTGAGAGATGTTGAGGCAGAGCACATCTTCTGTCATCGCAAATAAACAGGTTTGGGTTCTTTTAAGCAGATTACTACAAAACAATAAGAGAAAATATTTATAAAAAAGTGATTAAATGATACAGAGTGAAGTAATGCCACATTTGGAGGCAGAGGGAATCTAAAAATCCATTCAAAACCCATTTACGAGGCAGCCTCATTTTCTACTAAGGAGAAATAAAGATCTGCAGATGTACAAAGGTCTTCATATGAAGGTGACTTTAGGAAGACTGTGTTTCTATGAAGACAAAAGGCAGCAGTAGGAAGAACGATATCAAAGTCCAGGTAGCTAGAATTCAATATTTTAGTCTTTGCAAAAGAAAAATTAAAAGGAAAAAAAAAATTTGTGCATTTTCTCTCAGATAATTAAAAGAAATGCCAAGTGAGAGTAAGTTTTAATAAAGGAGACTTTATAAATTAGAACCAGACACACATTCATGAATAGAAAATCCCTGGTTTTAATAAACTCTCTGCTGAGGCACATTTATGCCTGGTAATGATGCAGAGCCAATCAAAGGTGTTTGGAAGGGCTGCAAAGAGAAGCAACAGGCAGAGAAAAACAAGCCAAGGGCTGCTCCATGTTTTGTGTGTTTATCTGGATGACCTTACTTGTGCTGCCTCTCTGAAAACAGAACCCTCACTCGCACTGTACTCGCTGCCTGCCAGCTACAGTGGAAGGAATTACTGCTTGTTATTGGTGAAACTGGGGTAAAATTTAGTTAGTTTTTTTACATAAAAGCCTTTTTTTTACATGAAAGAAGCTAATGTATGTATATATACACACACACAAAAAAAAAAATCCCTCTATGGAATTAGTTCCTGAAATTGAAAATCACATGGATAAAACTGATGGCCAAAACACTTCTTAGCTTTCTGAAAATGAAGAAAAAAGTTGACCCAGAAGATGAACTATCTCTTAAGTCTATGAAAAACTTCTATTATTTTTAAAAGATGCCATCTGATTTAAACAAGAAATATTTGCATGTGTGCTAAGCTAGCCTGCATTTTCTTTATATCCAAATTTTACCCTATTTTTCTTTCTAAACTATTACTGGACAACCTGTTGCCATTTTTTCTGATGTTGTCCAAAAATATCTATGAAATCCTCATCAGCTGATGGGTGATACAGGAACGTAACAATTTCCTGTACTGGAGGCAAATGAAGCATCCCAAATATTCCCAGCTTTACAGCTCTCCAGTGTGTCTGCCCACCCCCTGAGCATCCCAAATATTCCCAGCTTTCCAGTTTTCCAGTTTTCCAGTTTGCCCACCCCCTGAGCAGACGGGAGGCTGCTCTTCCTGTGCGGGAACCACACCAGGAGTGCCCCAGGTGCGTCCCCTGACGGGAGCTCAGATCCTCTGCTGAGGGGATGGACGAGAGCTGAGCCCTGTCTGTGCTCCAGCCAGGCCAGCTCAGAGAACTGGGAGGGACATTGCAGGACTGCCTGCAAAATATTATGCAGAGATAATACAAAAAAGCTCTTCCTCACAGCAGTATTAAGTTCTGTAATATAATGTACAGTCTGGAAAGCATAGCTGTATTTCCAGCTTGTAATCAGCTAAAGGAAGCACTGATATTGTCTGTCAGGTTTATTGATGACTTGTATCCATAAATTCTTCCTGGTTTTCTCATATCCCTGCATTTCCACTGGGCATGTCTTGTTTCTCAACATTGTATTTTTGACAGCATTAGTCAGCGCACCAAAGTAAAATAATGACTCTTACTGCTGTGCTTTTTCCATCTTAAAAATGTGTCCATATAAAGCCTTCAAAATGCTCCCAGAAGAATTGCTTTTTGTTGATTTGTATTTTTTTAAGCGACTGACAAAAAATCAGATTCTAACATGCCACGGAGAAAATTAAGAGACAGTGAAATCTATAGATGCAGTATACATGTATAGGAGTTTGCATGTTTTATGGTCCTACCCACAATTTAAAGATTCAGCATGTTTATGCAAATGGCTAACAGCAACAAAAATAGGGAGACCATTTGGATTTACAATTGAGCACACTGTGACACAAAAAAGTCTGAGACAGCCAAGACCAGACATCCTTCAGTACAAATACATCAGGAAGGCAACAGAACTAGTCCTGAAGTGGATTTCAGCAGAGATGCTGTCAATCAAACCAGTATTTAAATCAATAGACTTTGTCAGCTTGCTTAAGTTGCAGGCCAGCTGGAGGTCCCTTCCTCATGAATCACTGCACCCCCAGGTTTCTGGGATTGCTCAAATTAGCTGCCTGTGCTCCTGGTGCCCTCCCCACAGAGCACTGTGCTGCTGCCTGGCTCTGGGGGCAGACACTGACCTCTGTGACAGGACCCGAGGGAATGGCCTCAAGTTGTGCTGGGCAAGGCTTAGGTTGGATATCAGGAAAAGGTTCTTCACCCAGAGGGTGGCAGGGCACTGAACAGGCTCCCCAGGGCAGTGGTCACAGCACCAAGAAGTGTTTGGACAATGCTCTCGGGCCCATGGTGCGATCTTGGGGCTGGTCCTGGGCAGGGCCAGGAGTTGGACTTCATGGTCCTTGTAGGTCCCTTCCAACTCAGCTCATTCTGTGATTCTGTGATTTTGAGATGCCTACAGAAAAGCAAAGAATTTCTGGAACTAAGATAGATCAAACTAACAGCCAACCCAATTTCTATCCTGGGAGACATTGCTAATGCTTATTTTTGGTGACGGGAAGCATGGGGAACAGGGAAGGATTTGAAGCAATGACAGGGGGCAGGATCGTGGCTGTACACAAACACACGAATGGCTTTGGGTTTAAGGTGTGTTTACTTCTAATGAAAAAGGAGGAGAAAAGAAAAGTATCCTTTCCTTTGCTCATTGATCTGGAGCAGCATTAATCCACACACTGTCTTTCCAGACTGGACCATGCAATACCTACTGAAGAAAGCCAGAGCTAGAGAAGGGAGATATCCTACAGCAGTGTTTCAAAACCAGGATTAAAACAGCCCACTTCAACTAGAAAGTCAGGCTCTACAGAGCCTTGCTGCTAGTCTGATCCTAAACTTCTGAGTCGGGAAATACCCACAGTTACTATGAATTCCGAATAGACAGGATTTCTGAAATAATTAAAGCCAGAGAGGCAGTAGCTACACTGATGTACCTGTTTTATACCACCTACATCTAGAAAGTTAATTCAGCTACAGGAAAGGATATTTAATCTTTGCTGCAGCCTAACTGCTGTGGAGCAATGGAGATTATTAATGTGGGCAGGCTGAGCTGGGAGACACAGGAGAGAAGGAAGCTGAAGAGATCCTTGCTGCTCCAATTCTTCTCATCCTTCTAGGAGAGAGCTTCCTGCTAGCTCTAAGTCTTTGCCAAAAAAAAGGGCAGCTTATCTTCAAAATCCAGTATCAATACTCAAAGGACCTACCATAAATCCTCCTGTACAGGGACACAAGCAAAATGAGCACAGGTTCTTAAAGAATATTTTGCTCAGAATCTGTGAGAATAGAAAACGATAATCTGGCAGGCAGCAGGAGCAGTGGGCAGGCGAAGATCCTCTCTGAAGTGCTGTATATTATGAAGAAACAGGCTGTACCGTACCTGTTCTTGGAAACTGATGGATTTTAAGCAAGAAAATTTGTTTCCTGATAATACAAGAATCCAGCTCTGGGGTCCCCAACATAAAACAGGGATGTGGACCTGCTGTTGCAAGTCCAGAGGAGGCCAAGAAGATGATCAGAGGGCTGGAACACCTCTTCCAGGGAGACAGGCGGAGAGAGCTGAGGTTATCCAGCCTAGAGAAGACTCCAGGGAGACTGTGTGCTCCAATACCTAAAGGTGGCTACAAGAAAGCTGAAGAGGGACTTTTTACCCTCATGGAGTGACAGGACAAAGAGCAATGGTCCCTTCCAATCCAAGCTATTCTGCGTTTTGCCTGCAGTGTGCTTGCTAAAACAGCTCACTAGCTGTGCAGTAACTCTCTCCCATGAACTTGAAAAATCATAATAAATTATACTAAAAAAACTAATGTAATTGCAATAATTATTCTAAAGCCAAAACTACTTACTGCCTTAGAAATTTGATTAGTTCTGAAAAATGCCTCTCTCGTCTAATCTGAGCTCCTTTCCTTATGAAATCTGACTCTCACCATAAAAGAAAAGAATATATTAACAAAAGGCCATCCAATCCATATTTCCCATTTGGTCTTCTCTACTGGCTAGAATAAATGACTCTTTTGCACTGCAGCTTGGGAATGGAAGAACCAGAACAGGAGCAGGGTATATGGATAATTAAAAAGATTCAACAGGAGTCATCATAGATAAAGTGTTATGATGGCGTTAAGTCCTGTCTGACACAGTAGAATTGATAATAAAGTCTTGTAATTCCACCCATAGGAAAAATATACAAAAGTACATTACATAAAGAATGAAAATATATATGAAAACTTCTCCCTTTCTTCTTCTGAGATTTAACACTAGGCATTTTACATTTTTTCCTTACTTTTTTAATAAATCAAACCACAGTTAGCCATAGATCTTTGAACAATTCATCTATCATTCAAAACAGAAACAGGAAGGAAACATAGAGATTTAGGGAATGGATGGAATCTATTTAATCTCTCGGTTCAAGTATGACAATATGATGAGCTCTGTTAAAAAGTTGTGGTTGGGCAGCAGAGGAAGGTACCAATCTTTCAAAGCCAGACTGCACACAGAGTCATCCCGGATTTCTTGCCAAAATGGGGGGCATTGTGCCTTCTCTCCTCAACAGAGAGAAGTTTATGGGGCACAGGACACAACACACAGGTGAGAACCATCAGCTGGGTCTGAAACCAGGGGATCCGTGACAGGAAGAGAAGCAAACTCAGAGAGCAAGCCTCTGACGTGAGAATCTTCTTGAGATCCTGACGAGACCAGATATTTTATTTTAATTAAGAAAGGAACTGAAATGTGCTTTAATAAGAGCCATACTAGAGTAGCAGAGTCTGTGGGCTGTACCCTAGATTCAGATTCATTTTTTCATTTTAAGCCAGCTCAGCCAGCAAATCTGTGTTTTTCGCTTCACTGGTTACTGGGCTCCTATTTGTGCTCAAAAAAAGAAGAAAGCCCTGAATGCTGAATGGTCTTTCAGTGAGTCTTTCGAGGAACAGTCCTCCACTGAACACTCAGAAACCAATCAGAGTTAATGAAAAATAACAACAAAATCTAAGTGCACTTCCCTCATGCTCATAAAGCAAATGTTTTGTGCTCTCTTTTGCCCTCTCTTACCCTAGAAAGAAAACCCAAAAGCCACAGAGTAATAAGACTTGTTTCTCTAATGCAATTACCTTGCAGTATTACTGAGAAAGTTTGGAAAGCCTACTATGGAGTACTTCACTCCCTATTATTTTGAAATTAAGGAGAAAAGAAAGAAAAAAGCAGACACAGCTTCAGATTCTATTGCAGAAGGGAGCTGCTTTCTCCGCAAGTCTGAGCCGTGAGCAGCACTGTTTGTTACACCCACCCTGAAAGTCACACCTTACACCTGATCCAGAGGAATACTCATCCCTGTCTGGGCAAACACCCTGGAGAAGCCTCGATACTGAATGCTCTCCAAACTCAGATTACAGCAGCATTTTCCTGTCAGAATGGCGAAACCACAGTAGCAGATTTCTGAACACACAACCACATGGTTTATATATTACACAATAATTACACATAATTACCTGGACATCTCTGGGTATAACAAAACCACAGCCTCCAGGTGCTACTGAAGTGTAAATAGCTACAGTGGCCTTGTAGCCTGGTATTGAACAGCATCTTGAAGGAGAGCACGAGCTCAGTTTAGATTCAATACCGCTCAGACAGCAATCTTGCAAAGCAAACTTGTGCCTTACTGTATTATTAATCTTATGGCAGAATAAATTGCACACAAAGCTTTAAGAAAATTATAGATGGTGCTAGAACTACTCAAACTGAAATGTTCTCATACAATTAAACACCACCCACGCTCCTAGTTACTAAATATTAGCATTTTTTTCTTCCATGTAAGCAATTGCTGATTGTTGTACTTGTCTAGGAGTACTTTCTGGTAAGGCTCCAGGGACTAAAAGCATCAGTACCTTCAGTCACCTCCCTGGCCAACCACAGTATTTGGAAAGCTTTAGATTGCTTTGTAAAAGTACACCCGGTTTTGCATTTTGCCAACCTCATGTATATTTAGATGACAATCCTCACTTAAAAACAACTCAGACAAATGCCCAGGAACTGGCATCAGCCAGATACCATCCCTAGATTGTGCTATTTCAACTCCTTTAAAACATACCCACTTATCTCAGAGCAGAAAAAATATTACCAATGCATAAAACTTTAATAATTTAAGATTTTAAAATGAGCCACGCAGGGAGACATTGTGGTCAACCTGCTGAAACCAGACATTCCCTCAACAGGCTGGTGGAATCACCAGTCCCTTAGTCAGCCACATAACACAAAAGTGTCACTGCCACCTTCACCACCTGTACAGTATCCCAGAACAAAGGGCATCTAGGAGAAAGAATCTGACTCCCCATTTTTTTCCCCCAAAGTTCTGTGGTGGTGGCAGAAAGGCAGGGCCAGAAGACAGCACGAGAATTTCAGACACAGAGAGAACAAGTGCAAGTGTTGTCCTAAGTAAAGCACAACCTTTTGGGACCTTTTGGTGGTATTCCAGTTGAGGGGAATTTACTGCCATAGGAAAGCCAGCTCTCTTTCTTCTCATTCTGCATATATTCAGGGAAACTGATCTTGGCAAGTCAATTAAAAGCAAATAACTGGTGTCAGATTTAACTATTTTCATGCTCTTTCTTTGACTGAAAGAAAACCTGTATCTGGCTACCTGCTTTGGTCAATATTGAACAGCAGGATATTTTCCTAACTCCTTCACTATAATAGAGACTCCCTGGATTATTTGTTTTTCCTTTACTCCTCATTACATTTGCTTTCCAACAAAGCCAAATATTCTCAAGTTCTTTCTTCAGGCCTCAGCAGTAAAGTCTGTGGGAGTTTGCAATTTACCTTTTCACAGGAAAGATACTGTTGTGAGTTAAGTAGATGTTTGTGCATCACACTCATTAACACATTAAAAACACAGCCATACTATGGCACGATCAGAAAGAATATTCCATTTGAGTTGTTATGCAAGCCTGTCTTCATTCCAGTAAAATGATGTTGTCTCAAAATGCAAAACAAGTGTAATTACATAACATCTGTGTATTTTACCCAAATACATAAACTCATCCACTCCCACTGCAAGAGATTCTGTGGTACCAGACCAGGCATATTTGGGGATTCTCTCCTTGACACGGGCTCACACTGGTTATAGATTGTACCTATTTTAAGGTAAAACTCAGTGTTTCCTGTGTAGTTTGAAAACAGAAAGTCCTCACCTTAAAGGCAGCTCTGTGAGGAATTGGAACAGCAGCAGGCAATCTCTGCCAAGTGCTGCAATTGCAGTGAATTAGCCAAAAAAGACAAAGAAGTTTCATCACAACTCTGATGCCCTTTGGAATGTATCTTTCCAAAAAGGTAAATTGAGGAATTAGGATTATTCTTTTTTTTAAGCATAATGAAATTAAGGAACCAAACCAAACCATGCCAGACAGTTTGTGGCACTTTGTGACACAGAAGTTCCTCCTGTCCCACATTTGGGCTAACCACTAAGACATCTTGTCATTAAATTTGTCCTTTAAAACATGCACGTGGAAGTATTTACTCATATACAGTAATGTAATCTGGCATGAAATGGCAGAAATAAAAATGCCAATAGAAGACGAAATTTAGATAACTTCTATTTATGTTGTTTATTTTAATAAGACTAAAGAGAAACCATAAGGCTCTTTCATTTTTCTTAACGACGATGGAAGCATGACCAAATAAATTAACTACCTATATTTACAGATCCACTTTTGGACATATTGAATATATCAGAGCAATATACACAGGCAGGCACCAGAGCTACCCTGGATTTTAATATTACTGCTGAAATAAATTACTTCATAAATTATGTTTGGCCTACATGTATTCGCAGTTTATCAAATGATACAAGGCAGCAACCATTAGAAGAATTAAATACATTTTTCAAATACTGCAGAGAAGACACTGTGCATGGTCTCCCTCACCATACAGTCCTTGCAACTGCCCCTGACACTGAGATCATGCCATAAATGAAAAGATGTTAGATCTCCTTAGTTTATGTCCTTGCAAGAGCCAAGATGACATCTATTCCATCTGACAGTTAAGATAACTGCATTTTGGAATTATTATTACCATTGTTTTCTTTCAAAGCAATTTTGCTAAACAGACATTATACTAAAACAAGTGATCCTGACATTCAACAGAAAGTTCTGGAATAGGTGTGAATTTTAAACGACGATCATGGATTAAAGATATTTCTCATGGCAGGAAATTCAAAAAGACAGATTGTTCTCTTTTCTGGAGTAGTGAGCTCAATGCCTTTGTTCAAGTCTGATACTGTGAAAAAGAAAATTGTAAATAATCTCCATTTTTGGATTTCCAAAAAAGGTAAAAAGAATTTGTGTAGTTATTTTCAAATACTTTTCTTTTCTTTGTTAAGCTCATTAAATATTGACCTGTTGCTGTACGGAAATACATTTTTTTTCATAGTGTCCACACTTTAGCACAGATTCTTCATGAGCTGAGCGACAGAAAGGGGCTTTTCTTGTCATCCCACTCTGAATACCCTCCTAGGATTCATCAATAAATTACAGGAGCTTTGGTGGAAATTCCATAATTATAGATGCAATTGGTTTTACAAGGCTGATTTTAGCACTCCTATTATCCCAATTTTATGCACTACTGCATATGTGTGAAAAAGGGGAATGTTGTACCCAAGATTCATTATAACCTGGTAGGTATGACATGGTATGTGACTTACAAATTACACAGAATTTCTAAACATACAGGTAGTGGGGCATGTGGGCTGTGGAAAGTTCTGCAGCATCCTAATTGTCCTGGCCCCACTCTTAGCTCAGACATGGCTGCTTTCTAAAATCTGCCCTTAAGCTTCCCACTGTGAAAATGTCACATAAACAGTCTTCCAAAGGGGCAGACCAGCACGATCTTATGTTTGGAATAATTCCAACTCAAATTTGCCAGACATCCCTTTCACTCGGTGTTGACGCTGGCGTAATTTGCAAAAGCAAGCAACAGTTTATACACAAACACAGTCCCATTGGCAGTGCTTTCCAAAAAAACCATAAAATAAAATTAAAAGCAACTTAAAAAGAACTATGTATCACATATCTGCAACAGAAAATACATTCTAAAAATCGCTTACCTGCTTTTCAGTGAGTGTAATAATTCAGCTAGAATTTTACATTGAAAGCATATAGAACATAAAGTATATTTCAATTAGAAAAAAAAGCCCAGTTTGCAGAACTTGGGCAAACAGTGATCCCACTTCATTTTAGGGAAAAAAACAAAACAAAATGCTCAAGGTTATGATGTTTCTTCTTTCGTTTTCTTCTATGATTTAAAAATTGATCATAGCCATTTCCTATATGTTAAGCTGTATTTTTCACCACAAATAATTCAACTTATGAAATATGCAAGGCATACATTTACTTTTATTCCCCATATACATCATGTACAGAAAATCAGAACTAAAAATTTAAGGGGGTTTATTATTTTGAGTAAAACACTTCAGTCCTTTTTTCGGTTTGACACAACGTGGTTATAGGATGAATCACAATGCTCCTTTTCCACATTATTCCACCATGACACTCAATCAACTCATGCAGAAAAGAGAAAGTTTAACCAAATGTAAATATGTGGAAATTGCACTCTATCCAGAGGGAGAGGACTATTAGCCCTTCCCTTTCAAAGTAACGGGGGGTTTTTGTGGTCAAAAGCAGCCACGACTTCACTCTTACATTTCTGCTGACAGACACCTTGGCCATGCAGGTAAAACTGAAATACTACATCCAAGTGCCTGTTTATGAAGTGCTCAAACAGGAGGCAGGAATCTCTCTTACAGCTAAACTCAGGCAATTAAGTTATGTATTTTTCCATGTTAGTAAAATTGATTCCATTACAGTAGGAACCATATAAGGGAATTCTTTTGGTGTATATATAACTTTTAGCAGCATATGATGGGATTTGGCAATACTCTTGGAGGTGAAAGCACTTGATACTGCAGATCTCTGAAAATATCATTCCTTTTTGCAATGAATAGGAAGCATAGGATTTGTCATCACGATAATAATGAGATTTTGTCTAAAAGTAACAATCCCGACTAAATCACGGTATCGGAATTCAAAAATGTGGTTTCAACAACTGTGAAACATATCACAAAAACCACTTAAAGTGACTTCTGCAGTCTGCCTCAGAAGTGTTGTAGGAAACAACTATAACTGTTTACAAAGCTGATGATATTTCAAGAAAATCTAATTTTAAAAAAATTAAAACACACCAACTGACAGAAATGAATAACTAATCATAAACATTATCATTTTGAACAGAATGCTTCTTATGAAATACAAAATGTGTGCAAACCATTAATCCTGCCTTCATTACAGCCAGCTTGGGAAAGAAATGCAGATTGCTTTAGAAAAAATATGTTCCCTGTCATAAAATAAGCTAAATACTCACATCGTTTCGCACTTACAGAAGATCTTCCTGCCAAGGATGAAGATGAAGATTATCATAAAGCTCCTTACAGGCATCATCTAACTTAGCCTAATCACTTCCCTGCAAGGGATGTTGGCTGTTATGGTGTTCTCTGCACACATGGTCAAACAAGAACAAATAGGTTTACACCTCGAGAGCTCACGGGGAGGTGGTGACTTGCTAGGAATGCCACTCTGGAGTTCCAACTCCCTCAGTTTTGCTTTCACAGCTGGACAGCCCAACTCTCATATTGTGCAGAATCCACCCAAGTGCAGGAACATAAGAAGTATGAACCAGCCCAGATGTTCTGAAAGTTCCATCAAGGCTTTCATTAATAAGAACTAATAATACAGATGGTGACGAAGGAGTGAATTAATGTAGCCCTGCCTTCCTTTCCCCCTTTATGACCATTGGACTGTGAAAGTAGGGCATCAGCTTTATTCTTGCTTTTTCCTTTCTGATCTATTCTGTTCCCTTATCACTTTATATCCACTTATTTTTCTTATTTTTTAAAAATATACAGACACTCTGGTTGCCGTTTCTGAAGGTGTTTACAGACACTAGGAACATAAATCATAGTGGCAATCGTCAAGCAATGGACATTTAAGCCTCTTCGGTTTCTCTGCTGAACTTTCAAATGCCCTGATAAGCCACCACACAAATCTCTATTTTAAGCATGAACACACGATGCTTTCTAAACTTCCACGTGTACACAGTGAATAGAAGGCAATTACCCGAGCCTTTTGTAAAACAAGGTGATATACCTTAAGGGACATACCCCGTTCTTTTATGTTTAAACCAAAGAAATTAGAGCATTTTCTGAAGTTTCCCTTTCACTGAAGTACAACCAAAGGAAAAACAAACAGTAACACGAAAAATACCCAAAGGCCTCTGTAAGCCTTTACCAAAACCACATGGTGTTAGACTTGTGTAAGAAAGGAGAAGACAGACTAAGTGACTTGTGGAATAAAGACGCTACACTAAGCAATCAAACACAAATATTTACGTGCACTCGTGACTAAATTACAGCCAGCAGAAGGAAAAATGGTCTGCGGAAAGACCAGACCTCAGGACAACTGGAGAGTCAAGATGCCCCCGCAGAACAGCTCTGAAAATCCCTGCAGATTGGTTATTGACTTGGACATCCTCCCAGGAATCTTTCTGGTGGAAATGATCCCCAAGAAACTTTGTAAGGGATGTTGAGTGTTAAAAGTCCAGTTAAAAGCTTTTGACTGGATTCCATCTAAGGTTCAACACTCAACCTTACAGCCTTTTGCCCTACCCTGTCCCTGATCCTAAGTGCAAAGATTTTTTTGTAGGGTCTGGACAGGGATGAATAACTACAGATGCTCTCCATACAGAGTTAAATAAAACCATGCAGAAAGAACCCTATGTTTTCTACCCAAAATACATGCCTCCACAGCAAAACCTGAGCAAAGGCTGAAGTGGAAACCACTGACTATAAATCAGACCTGGTCTCTCACTCAAGTAATAGAAATAAGACAAGCATGACTTTCTGAGCCTTTAAAAGTACTTCTAAGCTGTAACATATTTCTGCTGCAATAATAAAAAGTAAGGCTGCCTAAATAATTGAATTCCAGTAGTTCCGTTGTAATTTTGCTCTAAGAGGTATCATCTCTTCCAAGTTCTTCGCCAAACTTCTGTAGCATATTGCTGAATTTTTACTCTCTCTATATATTAGACTGAAAGGATAATTTCCAGAACTTCATTTTAGCTCAGAGCAGTATTCCACAGCCATTAGCTTTTTACCCATTTAGAATTATACTCCCTTTCAATTTTTGGGAACTCTGTAGTGTTCTGCGTTTAACACCTGAAGAGTTAAGCCTTCCATCCTTAACCACCACCTCAAAGCAGCACATTAGGGATCAAAAATAATCGATATTATACCAGGTCAGCCATTTTAGTAATTTTCCCATTTAGTCATTTTACCTATTTCTTTGCCTTGTGGTCACTTTTGAGCGATATTTTAGCTATCTCCACCTCGCACCTTTGGATTATGGGTCAATTTGGTCAGTGTGCTGCACACACCAAAGTGAGAGCATTTCTATCTGGGGTACCATATTTGAAATGCACATTAGAAAACACTTAATAATGTATAGTCACACATCCCAGTTTGCCTGTAAGGCTCAAACCTGTGCTCTGTGGTGTTCATGCCCGTTTTACTGAAAGGTGAATATCAAAGCATCAAGCAATTATGTGACTGAAGGAAAGTCACTTGGGAATTCTGTAACAAAATGGGCCCAAACGTAAATGCCCCATGGCATCCATGTGCTAGGGATAACACAGCACTGCCAGGACCCTCAGGCTTTTCTGGAATGGCAGCTGGAAACACTGGGATAGTTCACTGCATCTCACATGGCACCAGGTACTTCTGGTTTGCACACTTGTGCATAAAGTGAGGAGCATACTTCTGTCTGAGAACCAGGATGGATTCCGACACCTCCTAAACCAACCTTGTTTTATTAAATAGGCACCACTTTTTCCAAAATTAAGACAATAAGATAATCTTTTATAATTCACGTAGTATTTGAGACCGAAGACTTCCTCATTTTCAATCTTCCAGAAATGAAAGTGGACCAAGAAATAGCCTTTTCTGGTCACCACAGTAGAAGAGGTTGCCTAGCCAAACTGAAATGTTCAGAAGCATATTTCTGGCAACAGAAAATTTTCAATTATATCTCCTGGAACTTTATGCATTTCAAATACTTGTCTCCCTTCTGTTGAATTTCTAATAGATATTGCACAACTTTGGCTCCACGTCCAGAATCCTTGTGCCAAATTAGACTCTGAAAGAATCTCATGTTTAGCTGATAAAGATGATTATATAAACATAAGTTCTTTGCTTGTTTTTCCATTTACACTGCTTTAATTCAGGCAAATCAAAACAAATCACAGAAACCAATGGCCAAATGAAAGTAAGAAATCACATATATTTTAATTATTTGTGAAATCCTCTTTGTTCAGCTCTGTTTAATGTAGGACCCATTGATCACGCCACGGTAATGTCTGTATTTCAACCAGCTGAGCAGTTTAGAAACTATTTATAGCACGGGTTCCTATCAGAACCTCACCGTTCAACTGAGAGTTTCATATATTTTTGGAGCATTCCCTCTGCATGGGCATGTTCAAGGTAGCCTTCTCAGAGCAACACAATTCATGTTAATAATCCCGTGGAACCACTTTAACTGCCTGCTAATCCTTGGCAGTCCTTGTTCCACCAGCTACCACCGACAGGTCAATCTTTACTTTTCATGACAGAGCATCTTTCAATTTGGAAATTATCTTCTCTAGAACTTTTTTATTTATTTATCTCAAATTCTTGCAGCAGCTGTACTTAAAACATCCTAGTGTGTTTACATAATTTATATTCTCAGCTAGCTTCCTTAGTAAGACAAGCGCCAATTGTGTCGCATCTTCCATATTTATATTATGGCAATCCTATCTTAATTAACAATAAAATACATAAGCTAAATTGTGCAGTCTTCACTATTATATTCAGAGGATGCTTATGGCATTGCATCGTTACTGCACATGGGAAATAACTTGCAGGATTCCTGCCTACCAATATAAAACGAGTTTTCAAGATTTAAGTGTGTAATAAATTAGAAAACATTTCTCATAGAGTAAATGTCTTCTGCAGCGTAGCACTAATTCATTCTTAAAGAATAACATTTTCCCCTGCGAGGCAGGATGTATATTATTTAGAGGAAAACAAAAGAGAGAAGGAAGCAGCATATCTTTACCCTCCTCACGTCTTTGCCGAAGGTTTCGCTGTAGCTGGTGCCCAGTATTTCAAACTGGACATAGGGGTTGGCTCCATCTTCTCTGAACTCCATAACACCAGTTAGCCCAGTTATATGGCCCTGAGGAAGTAAGTTTCAGACATTTTAGAACAGAAGAAATTTGCCTTCATAAACACTCCTCTGAATAAAATGTGTGCCAAATATGCTTTAACCATGTTTACGGTGAACTTAAATGTGGCAATTACATGTTCTTCAGTAGCTCAAACTCAGCACCAGAAAAAAGAATAGCTTTTTAAGTTTCTTCAGAAAATTACTTTAGCACTAACACACCCAGTGTTTATGGCCATCAGGTCATTACTGACCCTAAAGAAAAAGAGAAGGACCTTAGTGCACTGTGAGACAACAGCCCTCCCAGTGTAACGGAGGGCAGTGGGCTCAGTTCTGGGCTTGAGTGCAAAGGCACGAACTCCCAGCCCAAAAGAAAGGGTCTGCCTGCTGTGCTCCCAAGAGGGGCACGAAGGAAAGACAAAATTGCATCGCTGTGAAACTATCACAGTGTTTGATTAAGGCTTTGCAGCAAAGAAGCTTGAAGTGACACCAAAGTTCGAATTAATTTAGCAACAAAGGATGGTACCATTAAGACTTGTCAGAATGATCAAATTGTATAATTTTATTGGAGGAAAATGATTTCATCAATACATACTTAGGAACAGGGGGTTTCTTCTGAACAATTAAAAAAGTTACTATAGTAAAAAATTAGGGATTTTTCTACTATTACTTTTGATCATGTAACTTTTATACAAGAAGTTGCCATGTGTCTGCAAAGCCACTGTTCTGTCCATATTTGAGTATTTCAGCATGGTGCAAGAGAGTGTAACTGTTAGTGACAGCTTAGGCAAATCAGGTCCTTTTTGCTCTGCTCTGGGCTACAGTACACAAATAGATCCTTACTAATGCTCAGCTAACTTACAAAGCTGAGCTGTAGAAAATGGAACGTAAGTCTTAAACCTCATCACTGGCTACCCCCCACCCCGAGCTCTTTAAGTTGTTCTCTTGTGAAAATGCATTAATTGATTCACATGACTACTCCCAATCCTACTTCCTCCACGGAAGGCGGGGTATGAGAACACCAGAAGCAGAACACACACCACTGGACTCACCCTGCACTGTGTGTAACTTGTTCATCATAAATCATTTGCTTGTGTAATAGCTGTAGCTTGTCCCTGGTTGTTGTAAATCACTTGCTTGTAATAAATCAAAGAAAATCTGAATAGAAGTGAAAACTCTCTTCAAATGCTGAAGTAGACATGAAGCAACTCTTTCAGTTGCTTACACGATGGTGGTTTGTCTTTTCTCACCTTCTTAATAGTCTCTAGCATGGATCTTCCTCCATTCCAGGGTTTGGTGGATTTCCTCATGCAGTTCAGGCTTGCCATGCTGTGCCATTTCCTGTCCTCCAGTTTTCTGTGGAAAGCATTGGCCAGCATGAGCACACTGTCATACAGGTACAGGTTGGAAACCTGCAAACAATAATAAGAATGAGCCTCTTTTTTTCATGTGAGCACCTTCCAAAGAAACGATAAAAACCAGCAAACGGACAGAACAAAAGAAGGCATTAGAACTAAAAGCTGGGTACGTTTGACATGTTCAACAGTCAAGGCATTTGAGACAAACGCCTGTGCTCCTGGGTCCCTCTGGCCAAGGGATTCTGGCACGCTGGCACTGCCTGAGCATTACTGCAATGCAGTGCTGTAAAGAGAGATCACACTCCACATATAAACTCAAGCTACGGAGGGAGTACAGCTATCTGTCAGTGAAAGACAAGGACTGCTACTTTGTCAGTCCTTTCAGCAAGGAGGGAAAGATAGAATTGAATTAAGTTCTTGGGGGTTTTATTCGTTTGAGCAATTGGTAATTCATGGCACAGCAAAATCTAATACAAATATAAGTGTTTAAGAATAGAGGGAGGAGAAATGACAGCATTATTTTGGTCTTAACCTCTCTCTCCACCAAATATACAGGAGACTGGTTATGTGCTACTTTCTCTGGAGCTACTGATTTTAGCCTCCTTATTCTTCAATTTACATGCAAAATACAGAAATAAACAACTGATGGCAAAGACCCCAGTAAGAACAGAATACCACACTAGTACTGCTAAGCTATGTATAAATTTTTCAAACCAAGACATGTCCAGCAATACATGATCAGATCTTTGACAGGCAGTGGCATCCACCTCAAATGGTAAAACTTGAGCAGTGGAAGTTGGCTGAGACAAGTGATTTAAAAACAATATTTAGACACTCTTCACCTGTTTCCAGAGTTCACATGCACTCTTCTTCAAACCTATGCACAGGGGTGTTGATTTAGTCTTTACTAAACTCAAATCTTCACTTTACATCACTGGTCAGGTACATCTATTTTTCTATTATTATCATTGCCATCATTATTATTATCAATAATAATAATTTGTCATTTATCTCCTGATTTTTCTAATAAACCTGAGAAAGTAATGCCTAGAGACCAGGAAAGGGTTACAGGTGGAAGTTAATTCAGCTGTGTGCTTCCTACAAATGTGACTCTCTAGGTGTCCCAATAAAAGCATCACTCTGTGAAAGCTTAAACATATATTACTGTTGAATCACTGGCTGCAAGTAAACTTCTGATGTCTGTAAGATGCTAATCTTCAGAAACAAAATGTTTCATGTTCCATAATCTGGAGTTTGACGTAAATTGAGAACCTAGGCACTGTGAAAAATCTTCTAGTATAAGTGAACCTGAACAAAAGATATACAAGCAAAAATTAATTTTGAAAGAATCAAAATACAAAGAAAAAAAGATGTTGCAAATACACACCTATTTAAGTGACTAAACATAAAACGGGATCTTAACATAAAAACAATGCAAAACCTATAAGATACCATCAGGGAGAATCTCTCCCATCTGGCATTGCCATCTTTTTTTCCTTCTTTCCTTTCCAGCCTTGCAAGCCGGAAAGCACTCCACATTGCCTGTATTTGCTATTTTATCCAGTTAAACATTTTCCTTTTAGAATAGTTTCCAAACATGCCATGCTTCCTCTCATTTTAAGAAAAGTAGCTGAAGAGTTAATGAGAGTCCCAGCAACCAAGTTTCTTCTGCTCAACTGCATTTGTTTCCCTATTCTGCAGATATTTCCAAACAACTTTCAAATAAAGCAACCAAGCGGATCCTTATTATTCAAGAGGGCACTTTTCTTCTGGGTTAAACAACTCTTCACAGAAAAAAAATCAAACCAAACCTCCGATCCCACAAGACACACCACCCCAAACCACACACCACAAAATCCACTTTCTTAGAAATAGGTTTTACATATATAAGGAAAAATGCCATTTCTTATAAGCCTTTGTGATCCTCTTTGCTCCCAACTGAATTTGTTTTTACACACTCACTTTTAACTGTCAATTCAGTGTCTGTTGCCTTGGAACTCTCACAGATCAGAAACGCTTTGTGTTTTCTCTGTTTGGCACTGTTGTTTTGCAGCTCTGGAGAACTGCAGCCTCATCCCCAAAAACAGTGCTTGGCTTGCTAGCAGAGAGCTCCAAGGCAAAATATAAGATGCACTTGGGTACACTGTTTTCTGCTTTTCATGTGCTCGGAGAAGATGCCACAGTTCTGCACATACGACTGACTGACGGAGAGCTTGGTAGAATTGTGCTGAGGATCTCAGCCTCCATGAGCCTGCACCCAAATCAAGCTGCAGAGCAAAACAAAACAATCCTGTGTTTACCAACCTAATCCTCATAGTTCAGCTAGACCTATGATGGACTTTGCTTCACCAGTGTTCCATTCATTTCTTTTGAAAGAATGCTATAAACTGCATAAGAGGAGTCTGCCACCACATTTGTCCTTATTCTACATCTGGAGATTTGTACCAAGGTAGAAGAAAATGTTACAGAGAATACAGCAAGTTACTTCATGGAAAGAAGATGCATGCCTGTTCTGTTGCACATGCTTATCCACTGGCATTTTGCCACTCTGGCTCTCTGCTGCTGAAAGCCTCATCCCAAACATGAGTAAATGGTGCTTTTTAATCAGCAAAATTCCTTCCTTCATATAATCATACTCTATTTACTCCAGTAAACGTGGCATGCACGCATAACTACATTTTACTCATTACTCACTGAAGAGTCAATTTCCTATGGAAGAGTAAGTTGCATCTTACTTACACAATCAACACTTCTATTTTAGAACAGAAAATATGCAAGCTAGGAAAAAAAAACAACATCAAATTTTCCACAACTAAGGCTGGATCTGTAATAGTAAGAAAAAAAAAAATCAAGACACAAACATTCTGGCCTGATCTCACAATAAATTCAGGGCTATAATAATTTCCTTTATTACATTTCAATACAGCAAAATCTCTGCATATGTCCTCGATCATATTTGCAACATGAGTTTGCTGTAACCTCCAGAATAGCGATGCTGTGAAAAGAAAAAGGATTCAGCAGACATGGCCTGTATGCACTTGTTACTGCACCTGCACACATATTTTAATTTTCAATGAACTGCCAAATTCCCTGTGAGTATGGACATGACCAGTGAAAGGGAATTTTTGAGATACCCAAGGGTTCAGCTGTACTCTGACTCCACCACTACTGTCAGAAGCATGAGAAAATAGTGAATTTAAAATATTCGTCTTCAGGTAGAATTCAGAATTGGTACCAAAGCAAGAGAGAAAAAAAACCAAGGCAACATACTTGGCTACTTTGGGTTCTCAAAGCTCTGGAGCATTTTTTATTTCCCCTATTTGGATATTCACGGGGGAACAGAGGAGGGAAGGACATATATCTGCCTGAACAGATTCCCCTTAATAGAATAAAAATTCCTAGACAAGAACAAAGTATTTCATCTCAGTCATGTTGGGAGGAAGTGACAGCAATTTTTAGTTCTTCTTTCACTCCACTGCTGACAGTGTAAGAGCTGGAGGTACTGAAATGGTTTTTGATCTATCTGCTATAAGAATGATGGCGACTGCTTCACCAATATGTTAAAGAATACACCCTGTACATGAATAATTTTAGGCATGTTCTGGTTTATCTTCTGGAAATTATTCCAGACTTTATGAAGCTCTTCTTTGCACCGGAGAAATAAATCCACCACACACTGGTAGAGCACAGCTGACATTTTCAAGAATCAAAATCTATCACAGTATTAAAAGTAATTTCATAGAAGTTTCTATGTGAATTTCATGAGATTTTCCAGAATGATTTTACTTTTAAAGTTATGTATGACAAAAGCTCTTAGCTCCTTCAGAGGGACTAATCATAGACAAGTGCTCTTCTGAGAGGGCCAGCAAGCCACAAATACTGACCCCAACTCCTGAGCGGCCAGCAGAGCCAGGAGTCCAGCCAGAGAATGCTGAAGAGATCAGCTGGGAGGCAAGCTGACACTGAGATGCCACTACTTCAAAAACTCATTCCCAAGCTGGGCATCTGTACCCTGCTGCTGCCAAAACTGCTCTGTGAGTGGCCACAGCAGTCAGCTCCAAGGATGAAGCAGATGGAAGAGGAGTTCAGACCAAGGGCAGCCTGCCAGAAATGCCTACTGCCTGAGGAGGGAGATCATGGTGGCTGCTATGCACACCCCAGCATGCCCTAAAACTGTGTGGCAACCTTCAAAGTTCAAGTACTGCCAGGCACAGTTGCACATTTGTGTCTCTAATGACAGAGTGCATCTTACCAGGAGCAGCAAAGATCAGTGGTTTATTTATGGTGTAATGGTGTGCTAACGAGGACATTGTTAGAGTGGAGAGACTGAAGAAAATTTGACCTGTTTCATTTTCTTAAATACGTTTCATAGAATGGCAGAATATCTTGGGTTGGAAGCAACCTTTAAGATCACCTAATTCCAACCCTCCTGCTGTGGGCAGAGATGCCATTCACTAGACTAGGTTGCTCAAAGCCCCGTCCATCCTGGCCTTGGACACTGCCAGGGATTGGGCATTCACAACTTGTGACTGGAGCACTTGCCAGTAAAGACTGAGGCAAATAAATCATTGAATACCTCAGCCTTCTCCTTATCCTGAGTAACCAAGTCTCCTATTTCCATTCAGACAGGGTTCATATTTTCCTTCATTTTCCTTTTATCACCAACTGTACATATAAAAGACTTTGGGTTTGCCCTGGCATTCCTGGCCAGACTTAATTCCATCAGGGCTTTAGTTTTCCAAACCTGATCCCTGGCTGCTCAGACAATCTCTCTGTATTTCTCACCAGCTTCCTGTCCCAGGTTCCAGCCTCTGTAAACTTCTTTTTAATGTTTGAGTTTCTCCAGGAACTACTTGTTCAGGCCTCCTGGCATTTTTGACTGACTTCCTCTTCCTTCTAGATACAGCTCCTGGATGTATCACTGGTGCCTACATGGATCAACAGCAGCACATAATGGTTAGAGGACTGTATGAGGCCTGGTAGTCTCTTGGTCACATCGCTGGTACAATGTCAAATCAACAAATGGGTGCCTCCGTGTCTCTCAGAAGGAAGTCACCTGCTACTCTCACCTGTTGCCTTTCCTTAGTTGAGCTAGTTGCTACACAAGGAGCAGACGGGGCCACCTTACTCAGCTCCAGCCCTTCCCCTGATGTGAAGGGTCTTTTCAGCCTGCAGAGTGGTGAAGTGGCTCTGCAAGGGCACCTCAGGCTTTGGGGAAAGTCTCTTGCTGTTGCAAGCTTTCACTCTCCTCATCACCGGCCCCCCTCTCTCCCTTCTGGGTGTGCCAGCGGGCAAGTTTGGGTCTGTTTAGCTGTGGGTCCACTGCAGACTGTGCTTGGAGCCAGCTCTCCAACTCCTTCCCAGCCTCGCTGATGTTCCTCCCCCTTTCCATGGCCTCCTGCAGCTCAGCCAGGTGTGTCTGTAGGTTCTGTGCCCGGGCACACCTTTCCCAGGAGTAGGGCCCGGCAGCTCCTGGAGACTGAGGCGTGCACTGCAGCCCTACAGCCCGGCCCTTCAGCAGCCCCAGCGGGGCGGAGGCACACAGGTGCCACTCCACGGCCCTGTCCCCACACCACGGCCCTGTCCCCACACCACAGCCCTGTCCCCACACCACGGCCCTGTCCCCACACCACGGCCCTGTCCCCACACCACTGCCCTGTCCCCACACCACTGCCCCCAGGGCTGCTTAGGAGGCTGAAGGCTGGATGCTGTTTCTCTGGCCCTGCCCACACCCGTCAGCCTCTCTCATGGGCAGAGCCCACTGTGAGACTGTGCACCAGTGTTATAAATATATAAATACACAATGCACTGCTCAGGGAGAGGGAAATCACAGCCAGCAGCCTGGCGTTCATGGGAAACACAGTCAAAAAATAAACGTTCATTAAAGACTCAAATGTCAGCTTCAAACTTCCAAAGGGCTATTTATTTATTTATTGTTACTGAGACAAATGAAATAAAATGACTAAAATTGTCCTAAAACCACCAAAAAGCAGGCCTCAATTGTATATTTATTCAAGCCTTCTGACAGCAAGGAATCTAACTAGTGTATTATTTAGTGTTTTATCCATTCTAGTTTTAAGTATCTCAATGAGCTTTCTAAAGATTTCTTTGTGTGACTGCACTCCCAGAATCTCTTTTTAATTGATAAGCAGCTCTTCTTTCCTTTTTAATTTTCTCCTGTTTTTACACAGTTACACGTATCACAACACTCTTCCCTTCTTACGGGTTCTAGTCTCTGAATGCTCACTGTCCTTCAGCCATTTATTATGGGCATTTAACATCATTATCAGTGTTTTCTTTGCCAGTATGTTTTGTAACAACATGTCAACAATAATACGAGGCCTGGATTACCCTGTAATGCTCAAGTTTGTTAGCTGGAGGCATTGGCTTCACTCACTAAACATCTCAGGAATTTGGCACAGCTAACACTAACTGTCCAAGGAAACTCTAGTAGGAATGCCTTGATAAAGAAAATTGAACACAACTAAGACTCAAACAGAAGGACAAGAGGCAATGCTGGAATTGCAAAACAGCGTACGAGATCATCATTTTATCCTACCTCATTTATAAATAAATATAGGTACAAATTAGGTTTCAGAGGCAATAACAAATGAAAAATGGAGGTACTGATGCTTTCTTCTAGCCACTGTGGTCTGCTTCCTGATTGAGCAGGGAACAAAAATTCAATGCAATAATTATGCAAATAGAGAAACCCAGCAGTCAAAAGAGGCAGAGAGGAAAAGATCACTGCAGAGCCCACCTGGGGTTTTAGCCTGCAGCGTGATCCCCCACGGCCATGGGACACCCGCAGTGTTTTGGGGTTTTTAATGAATTCTTCTGCTAACACATCTTGTAGAAAACACACGTCACTGGGCTTCGGGGAGAGATTTGTGCTGTGCAATGGGCAGTAAAGTCAGTTCAAGGATATTTTGTATTCACGTTGTACTCAGAAACAATTTTACTGTGACTGAACATCTGGCCAAAAACCCAAATTAAACTTTGCTAAAGAGACAAGCAAATATAGGTTTGCATTGAAAGAAAAGGAAAAATGTGGCTCATCAATCCTTTATGGGAGAAAGTGAATGCTTTTATAGGGTTTAATCAATATTTACTGCCCCTCAGCAGCACTTTACAGTTGTGTAGTAACAGTAGTGGTAACAAGCCAAATGAGAATAAGGCCATTTAGTTGGACAAAACTGCAGGATCAGGCCCTTAAGTTTTGGCAGTCAAACACATCCTAAAAAAATAACTTTACTTACAGTAGTTAAATCGCAGTGACTCCTGAACAGAAAATAGATCAGAAACAAAACTCCAGCTTTGCAGGAGCAACTGCTACGAGATGCCTACATAGATGTCTGATGGACACATCGTTGAAGAATGGAATTTCTACTCAAGGAGAGCATCAGCTCTTTCAATGAATACCCTCCCACACTTACTCAACATCTCCTCAAATATGTCAAAGCAACGCCCGGAACAGTTCTTCAGTAGAGAGGCTGGACTCTCCATCAGGAATAACCTCATTCATTTTGTGACACAGTATGCTGGGGTTTTCTTTTTGCCTTTTCAATCCTACTATCTATTTTGGACCATGCTAAGTGATTTCAGATACACTGTGTCCCTGTAATATATTTTAATAACTTTAGAATCTTACATGGCTTGAACTCATCAACTACATAAATGGTAAGCAAGAGCAAAAGCAAGCTAATGGGAATTACATTTTTAAAGAGAAATCTTTCTTAAAAAAACATAAACAGAAAAAAATCTGATTTTGAATTTATGAATGCATCGTGACTAACCTGATGAAAGAAAAAAACACCTTCATTGAAAACCAAGTTTGTAGAGTGCCATCAAAACTAATACTTAAATGGAAATATTTTGGAAAAAAGCAAGTTATACAACAAAATTTCTTCAAATTGAGTCTGTAAGAACATTTGTGAAATAATCCACAGTTTAACAGCAATTATACCATTTTATACCATTCAAATGCCATGTGGGGATACATACTAGGTCTAGCTAGGACTAACTAGATTTAACTATAAATCCTGAAGTGCTTCAGTGCTTTCTCTCCAGATGAGGCTACACTGATGGTCCAAACCACAGGATACCAACAGCCAATAGAAGAAAGCAAGTTCTAAACTGTGTCTTTTCCATTTACCAAAAGTAAATGCCATGGACACAAAAAATCCTACCTGAAGAATAAGACAGAGAGAAATGCAGTCCTCTGAAGTCAAATAAAATGGTCAAGACAGAAAACTTTATAAAGCTTCTTCTCCACTTGAAGCAGAAACCCAGCTGAGTATATTATACGTGCAAGAAATAAGGGCATGAGCAAAATTTTGACAAGTGGGTTGATGGAATAAGATTGGATTTCCACAAAGCATTCAGAACAGATGAGTTTTTGGATGAGTTTGCAGAACAGCCTGATCTTTAAAAGGCTTGTCAGAATGCCAAACCAGGATGATCACCCACTGAAAAACAACTTTCCAGGATATGGTACTAAAGACACGGAGAATAAAATCGTTCCGAAAAGATTTTCATTAATTTAGCCAGAACAAAGTTAATAATCCATGACGTAAATGTTTTTTTCTCCAATAGCTTGTTAAAAATGCTAAATTCTCCCCTAGAAAAATACCACAGCTAGAGGTTGACAGAGATTATCTTATTCTTCTTCAAAGTCATTAAATAAATAATTAACCAACAATAAGCTGGTAAGTTACCTTGACAACAAACAATTATTAATATGAGACCGCCCAAGGGAGAAGGAGGCAGGGATTTCCAAACCGTGGTGTTAATCAAAGGACTTCAAAGCAACACAAAGACTCGGTGCTGGCAGGCGGTCACTGCCTCTGGTGGATTCATGCAGCCTGACACGGAGCTCGGAGCTCCTGCAGCCTCTGGCAACGGGGGTAATTCAGTGATGTACTTCTGTACGGCAAAAGGTCACCACTAATTTTTTTTTTTTTTAAGCACGAAAAAGGAAACAGAAAATAGCAAGTACCTGAATTACAGGACCATTAATAACACGTCAGTCACGCTCAGAAATTAATACTGAGCCCTGTGTCCACAAGGTGTTACATAAGGTATTTTGGCAAAACCTATGAAAAATTAATGCAGCTATGGAACACTTCTTCTATGGAACTGCACATGAGAAAAGCACCCTGTATTCAATCTACAGACACTTAAAAATATACCGGGGGGTAGCTAATTTGGAGAGCTCGCAGGTGTGCCCTTTGTCTTTCACACCAAAGCAACTGGACAGGAAAGTTATGGAATCAATTGCCAAAAGGTGAACATTTTACTTCTGCCCTTCTTCATCTCTCTTTCTTAAGTTCATAGAGAAGGCACCAATGGGCAAAGCATAACATTACTACACCATTCTCTCAAAGACCGTTTCTAAGGTGGTATAATATTTCTGGAAGATAGAAACTGAGAATGTTTTGCTTCCCAAAATCCACATTTGGGAATCAGCAGGAAGAGGGTCCTTATCTAAGGGTCCTTATCCATGTAATTTAGTAATAGGACACAAGGCTGTTGGTGCTAGCAGACCAGTTACAGTTTTAGCAAATTAGAACTTGCTCAGAGGCCTGTCAGAGCCCTTCAGATGAGCCTCTGAATTAGATTATGCACAGACCAGCATAGGCAGCAATACTCAAAATCCTGCTGTAATGGAAGATTATTCCCCAATGAGTGATTTGTTGGTGCAGCATAGATAATTTTTCATCACACTGGAAATTGCTTTGATCCTCTGAAATGAGCGGCCTTTGTTCTCATTACAGCATACCTCAGAGTTACTAACAAAGATCAAAAGTGTCTTTTCTTTCTAAGCCAAAACAGGCACAGACTTTCCCCTGTACAGAAAGAACACGGCCACGCTCAGAACTGCAGGGGGTGTGATTGGCATTTCCCAAACTTTGCCATGGCTAGGGCAGAACCTGAGCCAGCAGAGCTTCTCTTCAAGGAGGAACTGGTCGTATCTGCCCCTTAAAGGATTTCAGTTTCTGCAGCTACAACTTTTTAGTAGAGTGCAAATAAGTAAAATTAACACCCCTATCCCTTGGGAAATCTTAACCCACTTCCCTTCCTGACAATCTCCTTGCCTCTCTTGGGCTTCTATAAGCCTCACACCTTGTTCTTCAGAAACTCTTCCAAGCCAGGACTTGAGTTGCCTCTTGCAGCAGCCCTGACCCCACACCACCCTCCTGACCAGGCTGCAGCAGCCCAGGCTGGGGACAGCCCCTCCCCACACCCTAACCAAGCCCCTCCTCGACCACTCCATCACACGCACCCACACTGGACAACCCACAGGCTCAACCACGGCGTCCTCACTCAGCCCATCTCAGTTTAAGACTAAGTTTGCAATGAAAAGCTTTTAAGCAAGTTTTTATTCTAAGTCCCACTGAAGTTTATAGCTGTATCCAACACCTTCAACAGTGATACTGATGCCTTAGGTTTGAACTTTTATATTTTTCAAATCCTATACTGCCTGGTGTTTAACTCCAAAGTTCCTTGTGGCCTGTGAGCTGCTGGTCTCTCCTGCTGGTCAGACACAACAAACCTCTGAAGGTTCCCACTCCAAGGACACCAGGCTCAAAATGTGTCAACTAAAAGCCTCTAGAGGGGGGCAAACTTGGAGTAATTCCATCATGAAACTGAGGTTATAATTGGAGAATTAACCCTGATATGCAAATGAACCAAACTTATAAAAGGGTGAAGAACTCGTGACCCAGGGTCCATCTTGGGTGTAGCCTCTGGACTGCCCAGGGTGTGCCTTTGAAGGCCCTTCAAATAAATCCCTCCTTTTATTCTCTTAATTCTTGTTTAGTTTCTGTGTTTTAGGTGGCCACTTAAGGCATCAAAACAAATTAGATTTTTAACTGTGTCTAAAGTAAACCAAAACACACAAGGCCCATTGAAAGTCCAAGGCCTGTGTTTCTAAACTATTGCACTATCATTGGAAATAGCACCTATTAAATAATATTTAAATTACTGCAAGAAAAATTTTGATATCTGGGATAAATTGCCAAGAAATGTCAAGATGTTGCTAACGCCAGAGCCAAATGTGTTACCAAAACCCGAAACTTGAACTAGCAGTGCATATTTCACACGCTCAGACAATTATCAGCTGCTGGAGACTTCTGAGACTATTGAAAAGGGACAGACTGAACACATCAGCTTGATTCAGTCCATTACCTAAATATGAAATGCTCCACAGCCCAATACCTATCAGAGTTCTGTTATCCTGCCAGATTAACTCTTTCACAACAGATGTCTAATAAGCATAAGTACAATAAGCAAGCAGTAATACCACAGGACTATGATGATACAATATTTTTCAACTATAGAAAGATTCTTAAGAGAATGAAATATGCAAAAGCAGCTCTGAGTTAGTGCAATCACTTGCTGATCTTTCATGGATGTAACATCCCAACTAAAGCACTCAGTCTTGGGAAATAAAATAAATTAATAAAGTCAAGAAAAACTGACCAAAGGTTACATGCTCAGATTTATCTGTATTCATTTGATTCCTCCTCTGAGTTAATACAGCCATAGAAAACTGTCCCGTGGCAAATTCCTGAGATGGATTTTTTTCTGCTGTGCACAGCCACTGACCTGCAGCATCTGAAGATAGCCTTCCTGTGGGTCACACAGCAGGGATGAGATGCGGTGGTTGTTCCTCATGCACCTCTGGTTGTTGTCCCTTGAGAGAGGGAAGATTTGCCGGATAACTGTCATCCTCCCCAGAGCACTATGCACCAACTCTAATATTTCATTATCAGTGATTTCCTGTGAATGGAGACACAGTCATTTAAAAACATATATTTGTCCAGATAATTTATGTATCTCTTTCATTACTGGTTAAATGGTTTTAAAAAGACAAAAGGAGAAAAATGTTACAGATGCACATGCTTAGTCCAGGACAAATGTTATTTTGTATTTAATAACAACAATGCTATTTTTTTATACATCATCTGAAACAAAAGAAAATAGCCTAACACAGTACCATCTATCTTGGCAATACTACAGTTTTGCAGATGTAGTATCTCAAAGGAAAGTACCAAAATTGTCTCAATAGATTTCTTACCAAAAAAAAAAAAAAAAAAGAGCCTTGAAATGAAATTTATATAGAAAGAATTTTTGTTTGACAGACTAGAACCTCACTATATCCTCAGGACAAAATAACAATTGAAAAACATAACAGTCTTCAGGAAATATGGCTCTTTCACCTGTGAACAACATTACAAGAAAGCACTTTTCCCGTAAGTACAATAGATCATTTCTGCAGACTAATCCTGATAATGACTCAGGGAAGTCTTTTAAGGTTGTCTGTATTAGGAAATAAAAAACAGGAGAAACTTTATGGAGGGGTTTGACACATTTAGGAACATCAGCTTGTGCACACAGAATAATTTGGGATAAGATATAAGGAGACCTCAAGGACAGGCTGCTTTTCTTCCCAGGCTTCACACTTTCTAAAGCTTCTCTGCAGACCTTCAGACACCCCAGCCTCCTAATCCATCCAGGGAGAGAGCTCTGATAGGGAGACTGAAGCCAGCTCAACTCCATGCTTTACACATCTTGCATTTAAAGAAACACACAAAACCAAAACCTCTTTTTTACCCCAGTGTGGAAATCAGAGGCTTAGGTGATCCTGAAATCATAAAAAAGGTGCAGCTTGTGATGTTTTCATCCTGGCAGGAGTTCACTGTGAGGAAAGGCAGGCACTGCTGCCTGCACTCACCTCACAGGCACCTGCTGTATATCCCAGCCCCTCACCAGGGCCACCAGCAGCATCTGCAAGTCACACAGCCTGTCCCCCAGCCCCTTGCAGCTCAGGGGGCAGAAAATTACTCATGTTGCTGCAATCACTTGGTCAACAGGGCCCGAGCCTTGTGTCATCAGCAGAAGTGAGCCTGGCCCTGGACATTTAACATTCAAGAAAAAAAAAAAAATTGTTTTCTTGCCATTTTCTCTGTCAAGCTGTGAGTGAAATGACCATGGGGTTATAATAATTACTTGTTATGGTTGACTAGTACTGTACCTTGGCTCAATTTAGTGCCTCTCTGCCAATTTCCCATCATTTTTTTTTAGGAACGTGAATTTTTAACTTTGCGGAAGGTGAAATTTGTTGCATTAATGACAGACCAACTGGTGTGGCATGAAAACAGGAAATCAGAAAACAAATATATTCTTATAGAAGGCAAAGATTTTGAGGCTTAATAGAAAATGCTGGGCAGCACCTGCAGCCTTGCAAGGAGACAGTGTAGCAGACCCCTGAGCGCTACAGACCCCTCCGGATTTCCCCTCTGTGGAGCTGAGGGCTGTTAAAACCACACAGCGTGTCTAAGCTGAAGTCTGAGGGAGAGGCAATTTTTATGGCATAGCTTTAACTCAAAACCTCCCAGGCTGCATCCCTTGGTAGGCTCACTCCGACCAAATGGCTGAAAACAGGAAAAAAAAGAACCACAAATCATCCAAGCCTTCAGTTCCGCTCTCACCGCACACACTTTGTGTCCCCTCTAGGTGATACACGGCCTGCCAAAGATGTCTCAGAAACACAAATATCGGTCATTTGTGGAATGGGTTTATCTGTTTATTTATCTGCACGCACAGAACTTCAGTTAGTCTGCAGTACCACGTCATGTTGCTCAGGGGAATACTTAAATCCGCTTTAGTTGTGCTCAACTATCACAACACAAATCGCAAAACGAGACAATTATGTTTCACATTACAATCTCTATTTTCCTAGAGGTAATGACAGAAAATTATAAATTTTAATGACATTAATAATTTAAAGAACCGAAACATATTTCCAGAAAACACATCCCTGAGAAAACTGGAGGATTAAACAGAACAGCAGTGAGAACAAGGATGCTCATGGAGACAAGCTAGAGATTTATTTGGATTTTTTCAGTAGTATCGATACTGTTTGTTGGGTTATTCTAACTCCCCTCAATGCACTGTTTACATCTATAAATGAGCACTTGTTGAAAATCCAGAAAACATCATTGAATTAGCTGTTTTTCTAGAAGGTTCACCACACCTTACCCTGCAGATAGGTTTAGTCAACATTTACATTTTGCTGGCCTCTCTGCATCCCCAGTGAGCAGACACACACACACACACACATATATATAAATAAAAAGACTAATCCTTTAAAGAAAGGACACTATCCACTTTTCTTACCACAGAAAACATTCTAATACAAGTGTGCATGACCACCTGTCCAACTCCCATCCTCATTGTCCCCCCACACATCCAGCACTACCTCACTTCTTTTTATCCAATGCTCCTCAAAGTCTCTACAGGGATGTAGTCATAATTTAAATTAATTAGCTCTATTTCTAGATGTAAGGACTCTGCACTGGGTGTCCAGATGTTTTTCTCAGATCATAGTGAGTGCTTATACAGTAAAAGATCCTCTGATTTAACAAAATATTATTCCATACTAAAAAGTAATTCTCTTGGAGGGGGAAAAAAAGCACACAAAATGATAGTAAAAGCTGGACAAAACAAACAAAAAACCCCACCATTGATTTTAGTGTGGAATTCACTGACAAAACAACTCATCCAAGCTCATCTGTGACCTTGCTCCTAGCTGACAAAGGCTCTTTCTGTGTCATTCCACAGCATTAGAATTAGGTCAGTTCTAAACCCTATAAATTTCTTTGGGCAGGATGCAGGTACACATGGAGTACAGTTTCATGTCTATGTATAACTTTCAAGCATTTATCAGAAAAAGAAAACCCACAGATTTTTGTGGAGATAAATAAATAAATAAATATAAATGCTGTGGTGTTAAAGATAGTGGCCAAAAGGAGAGAAGGGAGATTTCCTTAGGCAAGTAATAAATATAGAGTACCTGGAATACAATTAGAATAAATTGTAATTGCAAATTGCTACATTTCGCATTGAAATATGTCATTTACTAAATCTTGTGAAACTTCCACACTGTGTTCCTTGTATCTCTATTCAGTTTTTTAAACTTTTTTACTCTATTTTCGTATAATTTGAGAATATCTTAGAATGCTTGCCCCACTTGCAACCATAAATGATCACTAAAAGGTCTGGATTTTTCCAAGGAAAAGTAAGACAAGGGGAAGTGTTAAAGATTTACTCACTTCTAGTTATCAAAGTGAACACAAATATCATTACACAGATTGGTGCTTTAAAATGAAACAAAGAAAATAAATCTTAGGCACCTCCATATGAAGAGAAAAAGTGAGCAGAAGCCCAGTCTATCCGACAGTCCCGGCTCTGCCCAAGCAAAAATTAGGCCATAAAAATTTGCATGGGGACTGTTGATCACCCAAAATGCATATAACAGCCATTGCAAGAAAAAAATTTTCCAAAAAAGTGGAGAAAAACCACTGCATTCGTAAGGGTTTTTTCTTCCAAAGTGAGTTTTCCCAATACTGCTCTACAGCCATGCACCAGGAGAACTCTGCTCATCATTCATTATCTAACACCTTCCTACAAGCTGCCCTTGGGGAAAAAAAGTAGCTTGCTGAGATAGACTTTATCTGATAATTACTATTCTATTTTCTGCTCATTTTTCTCAACTTTTAAAAAATATTTTGTAAAGGAGAATAATAAAGAAGTGCCTAGAGGACAGCTGAGAGGCCATTTGATTCTCAGATCAGGAGGACCAATACCTACAGACACCCTGGGCATGTCTGATGTAGTGAAAGGAAAGAAAACAAATATTGGCAGAAGCAATGGAGATGCAGGATGGAAACGGAAAGTAAGAAATAACATCACACCAGGGTGTCGATGGGACACTTTCTTGTCCCTCATAGAGAAAACTGCCTCCTGTAGACAGTGAAACAGTGGTGAAGAGAAACCTATGAAAACAGCAGGAAAAAAGAACTGCGCTTGAGCCCAGAGAAGGATTAGCAGAAAGATGCTTTGAGTGAATGTTCTGAGAGGGGAAAGGAAAAGCATCAATAGCCATTTTTCTGCACTATGCTCTGGCTGATCACCTAGGCTGAGCTTGGGAAAGTTTTATCTGTCCACTGAAGATCTATAAATTAATCTGCTGGCAGCACCACCGGCATCATTTGGAAAGCGTCATCTGTCCAAAAGGGAAGAATAAGGTCAACTGCTGTCTAAAAGTTTTGACTGGTACTCAAGTGATGAGGACAATGTCATCTCCACACGGCCCAGAGTTCCCCAAGTCCCTTAGCACTCTAACTTCCTGTCTAAGGCTTCTCTGATGAAATGTCTGCTCTTGCTATATTTCCACAATTTTTTATTACTTTTCCTGCAAAAATAATTCCAAGAACTTTTCTTCCTACGTCACTTCTCCCTTGTCCTTTTCAGCTAGGAGGGCTTTTCTGACAAGTATCATCATAGCTGGGAAGAATTTAACCAAATACATTACAGCTGCATTTGCTTTAGTAGTTCCTCTGTGCTTAATGACTCCAAATTTTTCAAATCGGGCTCTTTATTGAGGATTGAAAAGAGAAAAGATTCAAAAGCAACTTTTCCTGGGTTTTAATCAGAGTTTAGTTTTATTTTTTAATTAAAGCTTACAAGAATTTCAGTTGTCTTCTTACTACTGAATACTTTGCTTTCCTGTGGACTTGGAATCTGTATAATACTCTATTTCTACAGCTATTTGTTTCTGATTTCTTATTGAAAACAGATTTGACCAATAAAAAACTGGTCCCTTTTTTTTTTCAAGCCTTTTTTTGCTTAGCACTATAAAAGCTTTTGATGATTTTTTAAAACCTCCAGTTATTAAGCTCAGTACATGAGGATTAACTGGTTTACCACATTCTATCTATAAAAAAAAAGCATCTTTGAATTTGCAAGGGCCATTAAAAACATAACTTACCTTTCTGCTATCCACCCCACAATGTTGCAGCATGAGCTGTTTGATTTTTGTTTGTTTGCTTTTAAATTGGACAAATAACAGCACAAGTTTTTCTAAGTGATAAAGCAATGAGCCCATTTTCAACCTTAGATTCAAGCTACTTTGCAAAGATTAAACTGTATGCTGAAATACAGGAATACAGGAATTCAGTCACCCACTGAGCAGTCCCTGTGAACACCATCTCACTTCTTAAACCATTGTGCCATGAGAAACACCTACAGGGGCTGGCACTTCACCTTCAAGGAGGACTTCTTTATCCCTATTACATTCCTTTCTAGTGACTACCTGATCTTTTAGACAGTAAAAAAATAATGAAGTTTCTACTCGTTCTTCCCACTATTCCTGTGGTTGCAAGTTTGAGAATTTAGAAGCGAATATTGAATTTCAGCATTTGTTAGTCCATATGGTACAGAATGTGGTGATTCTAAAACTAAAAAAGTTATTTTGTGTTAATGACAAATGTTCCTTTGTGTCTGCTCTGATGTGTATTGATCTGAATCAATGAGAATCAATGTAATGCAAAAGCAACAAATGAAAACTGTAGTCGAGAAGGAACTCTGATATTTAGCTTTCAGACTTATTTTTTTACACCTTACAATTAAATCTATTTTTAAACCACTGAAAGTGCAAGTAATTCATTCCTAGGCATACTTCTATCCAAACCACACACAATTACCACATAATCCTCCAAAACAAATGACTGATATCAGGAAACGCGATGCTCTTCCCTATGTCAAATCACCCACGTGGCCCCAAGGGTGGGTTTGGCTGACAGAATCTAATCAGAAACAGTCATTCCAGCTCATTCACTGGTAGACAGAGAAGGATGGAGTTCCGTGATGACTGGAAATCAACCATGAGTCACAGATCTCATACATTTGTGTTTACCACCAAAAGTACTGAATAAATGGTTCGATAAGAAGTGTATGCAGGGACTCTCTGCATAAACTGTCACTGTCATAACCACATTGAAAAAAGCTATGTGGACAGACCTAGAACAGAAGGTGCAGATCAGAAAATACCCAGTGGCATTCAAAACACAGTTGTATTTGTCTTTGCATACTGACACTGAAATTATTTAGCTGGCTTATATAATGTGAGTAGGATGCTGAAAAATAAAGAATAAAAAACAAGAGCAGAACCAGGTATGAAGAGAGACAGATGATGGGATGGAAGAAGGTAACCAAGGAAGTTGTTCCTATACACTCATGTACTTAGATCATAAACCATTCTCCAATACTAGAGCTAATTTCCACTGCAGAAGATTAAATTGTACTTCCTTTATATTTCCAGAGTGAAGATGTGATCATATTCTTGTTTTATTTGTACTGCTATACCCAAGTTTTTCACCCTTTCCACATGGGTCATATTTTACCAAGCTTTTAGCACACTAAGCGCTCTCCTCTACATTTTCAACATTGTTCTGCATGTCTTGTTTTGTTTTAAAGCGTTTTGCCCAAAACTTGCAATACTGTTCCAACAAAGCCAAGCTGATGTTAAACAGAGCGAAATAATTGCCTCCCCTATCTTACAAGGGACGTTTCTGGCATCGTATCTGAGCACTACATTTGCTAACTCAGCAGGACCACAACAATCCCGATTGTCATTCTGGTTTTTATCCACGAGGATCCTAAGCTCCTCCTGCAGATGCTCACCACCTAGGCCTCGTTTTGTAGCCACAAGCAAAACACTCAGGACTTCTCTATATTAAATCTCACGTGGTGGGTGGAGTGCCTCAGATTCATCTAAATAAACCGGAACTACCAACAATGTGTTTTGAACAGTCTGGTCATAATTAATAGTTTCTATAAAGTCAGAAGAAGAGAACTAAGTAAAAATATTAAACCTGCATTTTCAAGTAATCACTTCTCACTTTTCTTTATCTTCTGCTATATCTAAACTTTTCCTTATTTATGAGTCCTTTTGCAACACAGCCTTATTTTATAATCCCTTACTTTGTTACACCTTTACACACTTCCCTAGCCCTTTTTTTTTAACCCCTTTTTCTATGGAATTCATCTCTGATTTCAAGTTCTGTGAAGATAAGCCACTGGAACCATAATGATTTCTTGTTATGCCTTCATCTTCAGAGAACCCCACCGTTCTTTTGCCACCCTTACTATCTTTCTGAAGGCATTACTAGTTTCCCAAAGCTGTGAGGTTGGACAATCTTTTTACCGATGTCCATTATCCCTTTTGTCCTTTTCCCACCTCTCCCTCTTCTCCAAAAAGTGCATGTTGCCAGGGCACGATCACTTTCACACCAACTATCTCCTGGCTTCCTTAGCCCTCTCTTCCTTGGCCATAATGAAATCTGAACTGATGACTGCCTTAACTTTTTAAGCATGTACAGATAATGTCAATCAAAGGAAAGTTGTGAAGCCCTGTCTGTATCCCAACCCTACTTTTTCAACTGCCAGGGAAATTAAAATCTTCCTTTATTTTAATTTCTTGTCTTCGAGGCATTTCTGTCCAAAAAAAATGCACTTTCAAAAACAGTCCTCTTCACTGTCTTCTGCATATTTCCAGGCAAAGGTTTGTCCCTCTCCTCAGCTTCAGAGCGGGTATGGATGGTTTTGACATGTCACACTCTTCATCCCTACCTGCCCTTCACAGAAAGTGTTCTCCCATACCAACGAGTAGTCTTATGCTTTGCCTGATCATGTCTTACAGCTTTCAGTTAAAGGTCTGAATAGTTTAAAAAGAAATTAAAGAAAGGACATCATAGCAGTGAAACAACTCATTTGAATTATCTGCCAAATTCTGTACCATTCCACTTCCAGGAAGAGTAGTTCATTGCTTTTTCTACTGATTTACACATAAAAACAGTGAATGTTTAGAAACTTGGAATCAGAATTAAATACATTGATATGAGGGAATAAAATACTGTGTTTAATTGGATTATATTTTTGTTCCATATTCCAGTTTTGCAGAATAATTTATCTTTTCTTAACCCTTGAAATGGAGACAATTTCAAAACCATGAAAGTCCCACAAAAAGGGAAATATGGTTTCTAATTCTATTTATAACCCCAGACCTACTGCTGCTGCTAATAAAGAAGCAGATACGGGCTCCTGGAGCGCTGCTCCTGGTACAACCACATCCAAATTCAGTTTCAAGTATCGCTCTTGTACCTCTCCCACAGACACATGCCCCGGGCAAGGCACAGCATTTTCTCAGAAAAGGCAGAAAAAGAGAAGGGGAGAATGAAAAACGTCATGAGGAGCCAACAGACGTGTTTGATGCCAGGTATGAAAGAGAAAGGAAAGTAAGAGAAAAATGAAAATAATAAAGAAAACTAGGGAAAAAAACAGGAAATAAACATCCAAGAAACAGGGGCCACCTGCAACTGTGTCAGTCTTGCCAAAAGAAGCAGCAGCACACGTCTATCCAAGCTGGTGGGTCACTTCAACCATTAAAGGTATAAACAGCAAAGGTTCAAGCAGAACACCAGGCACGTTCTAACAGATCTTCCATTGGGTCAAAACTGCAAGTCACTGGCAGTTCCCAACACAGTGATAATGAAGTGTTTTGGACTATTCTGGAGACACAGCTAAGCATGCAGTAGTCATCGTTTGGAAGAGTTTGCTTTTACACAGATTTATACAGGAATCACAGGTATCCTTGCTCTTAAAAAGCTACTCGGCATGTTCCACCCAGAATTCAGGTAGACTCACTACCTCAATGAATGCAAGGGATGATTCAGTATTTCTAGATGAATGAAAATAAAAGTGCAGATGATGAAATATAAATCAAAAAGAGGGTGGGTAGTTAGAAATACATTTCTTTTTTCTCCCCTCCAATCTCCACTCCTTTTGACAGCTCTGCAATTTTGAAATGCAACATGTTTAAAGCCAGAAAAGTGGACATACAAATAGATACATTTTAAAGAAGTAAGGGGTTTTATGACTTTGGCTCCAAAGAGGACATATGAGGGCATGATACTGCCTGAAAAGACCCATCCCTCTGTATTCTCTTATCCTAGAAAACCTGTCAGGTAATATTTCAGCCTTCCAACCCCACACAATTAATTCAACTCCCAATTCACCAGCCTTTTTCTAAAGATGACCGAGTCCTTTCTCACCAGCAATGGCATCCAAACTGAACAGACCTGGGCTATTGAAAACTAGTAAACGGGATTTTGTCAGCACAGCTGTGTAATTTGAGATCAACTCATATTCCACATTTGTTCATCTGCTGTGTAATTACCAGCCATACACATTTCTGTTAGCTCAACCAAACCTTGGTGGTCTTGCTTACCTAACAAAAGTGATAAAATATTACTGACGCTAAAACTTAACTCCTATTCCACCATATGGGAAGGTGCACAAGGGAAAAAAAAGTAACCAAACACAAATGTTTATTGGATTGTCAGTACAGAGAGAGTAAAGTAGATTTAATTAAAGTAAGAAGATAATAAAATCTCTTATTGAAATAATACCATGCTATATCGTCATTCTTACAACAGCAAGGTAAGCCCAAGTTTCAGATCCTCATTGGCTTGATGAGAGGTGGGAGACAGAGCACACTGTGAGGTGCTTGGGGTCAGGAGATCTCAGAATTTAAGCTGTACAAAGCCCTGAAATGGTTCCCTGAAGTTCAAGAGGCCTGTTTACAACTCAGCGCTCTTCATGCAAGGAACCTCAATAGAGAAAAATTGTCCCTGTGTTCTCTTCCTGCTACTGCCCCTTCAATCAGCCAGCCCTGCACCTCTCTTTCCTTGCACTGGGATCATTAGGTCACGGGGTGAGCAGGGAAACGTAGGGTCCTTCATCTGTCCAGGACAATGAAAGAGCTGGCTAAGGTTTTGGTCCATTTGCATAATGGACCTCTGCTCTTGTGGAAACACATCAGAAAGAGCTGATTTGACTGCTGGGAATTAAAAGTTAATTCCATTCCACAAATCGCAGTAAGACTCAGCATCATCTTTTCCATCAAATATTCATGCAGTTCCCACTACCACCAACTGGAAACACGTACATGGAAAGCGTGATCAGTCTGTCCTCTTCCTGGCATAGGGGGATGCACACTTAAATAAGAAGCGAGCCCTAAGGAACCTCCATCTTTCTATGGATGCATCCATGGGGATGCTCAATGCACCTTCTTTACACGGTAACTTTAAGCACACACGCAAACTCCAACATTCTTCTGTTAAAGAAATGACACTCAAAACATTTCCTCTTCCTTTTGCCTGCAAAGACTTCTCCAAAGTTTTGTGAGCGTGAAAAGCTTCTCTAATTGTCTGTTTGGGCTTAATTGCATTTTGAGATATTTCTAAATTACATGCACCGATATTTTTCACTAGAAATTTATACTGTAAATTCGCATGCTGCTCTCACAGCTTCCCTACCCAGTCTTTAGCCACAAAGGAGGAAAAACAAAAGCTTGCAAAAGAGAAGCAGAACTGACACGCCGTGTGATGTGTTTGTGTGTGTACGTGAGAGTGCATGTTAGTGCATCAGTGCTGAAGGCTTTTATCACGATGTTACAGGCTCGGGCTTCGTGAGGCGAGTTTCAACATCTGAACAATAACAGCAGCAGTAAAAAATTCACAAACACTCCCTCTCTGTAAATGTTTAGGGAAATATGCACTGCATTATCTTTATGTGAATATAAACACTGACTCTCTGGGCATCTTGCTGATGTTTTGTAGTGGGTCATTACAGCAGCTGACAAACCAGGAGGTACTTAAATGTAACAAGGACTAGAAAGAATTTATAAAGCCTTTACAAGCAGGGATTTCACTCGCCTTCCCTAACCCCTCTTTAATTACAGAGCCTGTCTAATGCCACACTATACAATTTACAGTTACTATTAAAAGTTGCCTATCCAAAATTATTAGCTAGGTGCAAAGAAAGGAGTGAGAAATTAACAAAGGAATTGGCTATTAAATTAGAGGCTATGCATTTATAATATAAAAATAAGACTGTGAACGCTGTTCTTTTTAAATTAGCTATTTTGCTATCTTTTAATAAATCACTATTAAAACCAGAAATTTATAAAACACTGCCATTTATCAGCAATTTATAAATTACTATATATGGTACAACATTTCATAGTTTTTTTAAATAACAATCTGAAGAGATTCCCATTGGGGCACCATGGCACTAAGGTAAAATAACTAATCATTGTAGCAGGACAGGATACCATTTGCTGCAGAGGGGAAACATCACACTTTTGAATGGAAGCTATTCTGGATCTTGGCCAGCACACCAACACAGTTCTGCACTAGAGAAAGCCCGTGCATCGTGTAAATACATATTTGAACAGACTAAGCTTGCAAGTAGCCTCAGCGCTCTTTCCTCTCCTGGCACCTGTGTGCAGGCTTCCACAGCAGCAGAGGGTGAGCTTCTGGCAGAGAGATGCCTGTATTTGAGATTTCTTATGAGATATTCCCTGCTTCCTAAATAGCTAATGAAATAGTGGCAGCAGGAAGGTAAAAATAAAGTCTCCCAGCTGCTCTGAGGTATATTGGAAGCTTTATCTTGACCTCTGGTGTTGAACCTTTGCCAATTCAACTAAGACAGACAAGCGATGACACCACAGAGTTTGAACCTTGTGCCATTCAAAAAGCAAAAATGCTACATGTATGCTCAGTTTGGTGTGTCAAAACATATGAAACAAAAGATGGTGATGAGTGAATGTAACAAGCTGTGCTTTCTCTTTTGACTTTCTTACCTCATTTACATAGACCCAGTGACTATCCTTTGATGCAAGGTTGGTTTCCACAGCCTACAAAAATAAAAAGAAACATAATAATAAAAATAAATAAAACATGGGAAATATATTCCAGAAAGAACTTATATAAAAATGTACTATAAAGCTCATTTTGATTTTTTTCAGTGCTACTGACATTGTTTCAGTATAGCTCTTTTCACCTCTTCCTCTGCTGCTTCATGGAACAGTAACTAATTGGTGGTAGCCACCTTTCTCTGACTTCAGTTCCTAAACCAAAGTACCCCAACCATTTACATGTACCACAGAAGCAAACTGGGGCAGGGTGGTAGACCAGCATAAGGGATCCTGTGGTGAATAACTGCACAGAACATGCAGTTCAGGAGATCTAACTTATCTGTGAGATATCTAATGCATCCTACTCAGCTGGGTTTCTTTTCAATATGCCTCCCAAAACATATTGTCCCTGGCTCATTACACCTCTGATAGTTTAGCTGTTAACTAACCTAGCTAATTAAAAACATGACTGTGAGATGCTCAAATGAAGTTCACGTGTGTCATCCTCTCTTCGTATTTACGTAAGGCTCAAGACAAAGTTATGATTTGCATGGTCACTTTTTTTGTCTTCCTGGTATGAACTCAGATAATCACTACACATGATAAAGAAACGGCCCATCTCAGCAGTTTGAATATTTATCCACACACATATAACCCACTAGAAAGCTAAAACTGGGGGAAACTGCACTACAAGTACTGAGAGAGAGCCTCAGTGGCAATATACACAGAAGTTCCTAACTGTCCCCTTTGTTTGATACAGATGAGCTCACTTCAAGACACTTAATAGTCTAATAAAGTGACAGCAAGCATGGAGAGGTGGACACTACACTGCCAATGAAATTGTTAATGTCCTGCTTAATACATGGTTAAACAATTACTACTGCGTGTTCGTCTCTGCTAATAAAACAGTGCACACATGTATTTCAGGAGGCAGCTCATTACACAGTTTTGAACGTTCCTGCCTTCAACCACTTCCTTCCTCTGTGCCACTACGACCCCCATTGATTGAACAGATATTCTTCTCTCTCTTATAAATGGCCCTATGAATCACTGAAATGAACCCAGTTTAAAAAAAACCCAAACAAATACAGATGAACAAAATACTTCCAGTTACTGGGTTTTAACGTGGATAATTTCCACACTATTTCAAAAACTACTGCACTGGTACAGAGAGGCTCCGTAGACTGTAGCACTGGGCTGAGCGGGAACATCATCAACCACCTTCCTCTTCAGAACATATTTGCATAATAAGCCTCTCAGATATTTAGTGTCAGATGGGATGAATCACCTTCTCTTATGACACTGACTACAGATGACTGGCTCAGAATAAACGCCCACGACTTCGAAGGCTGCAGTGCAATGACAAGGGATCCATCCTTAATACAGGCTGAGGGATATCCGATCCCTTCAAATATGTGAAGCAAAACTTCACCAAGTAGCCAACACCAGCATCTTGAACACTAATCTTAGCTTACACCGTGTCCTTAAAAAAGGTATAAATCCCTTGCCTGAGTAACTGTGTTGTAAAATTTTGCTCATTTATGCAGCCCACTCAAGCATACGAGAAAATTGCGGGCAACGCACATACCTCCACCCATTTCTCACGTCCACAAGCTGAAATACTCCTTTAAAGAGACAAAAATCCTAAGAGAAACTGCAAACTTATCGAAAGAGGAACATCAACCCAGACAGGACACAGTAATTCTTTTCCTCATCAGAAAGAGCATTCTAGGAAAATAACAAAACCTGGCGTCAAAGCAGATGAGACCCACTAAAGATAACACTTCTGATGAAACAATCCTCTCCTAAACATGCAGTGAAAAATTGTCCCCTTGGTAATTGCCTCCCTTGCATTGCTTTAAGCTGACCACCTAATTGAGGAACAGCAGCTCTTAGGAAAGACAGCAGTGATGAACAGGAGGGCAAAAATGTGTATGTTTCCTCCCTGTTCGCCTCCCAAACTCATTCAGACAGAGCCAAAACAGCCAGGTGCTGTAACACACAGAGAAAGAGCAAAGTGCTGCTAGCATTAGCAGAGCAGAATTAAGTAATGCTCAGGTGCAGAGTTACCGCACTGGCTGCATTTTGTGATTCCTCTGCAACAACGAGCAATTTGTATGAATAAATGCTCAGTCTGGGGAGACGCGAGAGCCAGGGAATTTGAAATGAATTATCCTATCTCATTCTCCTGGGTTCACATTTCTGGGCCAAAGTTTTTGAAATGAGGTGCCTAAATTTAGGTTGCTAAGAGTTTATCTTTAGTCATCAGAGTGCCAGACCATTCAGCGCTCCTCCTACAGAGCCAATGGCTCTGCATCCTAATAGCTTGAAATGTATTTAGAAACATCACCGTAGGTAGTCAAGTCTAAATGGCCCTAAATATCTCTAAATTATCTTCTGTTGAGAACTGCAACACATAGCCTGAACCATTACTCGAAACTAAAACGTGCTGGGAGGGAGCTGAAACTTCTTGCATTTTATGCTTCAGATTTCGTACCATATTTACAGACTTGCCATCCTAAAAAAAATCTTTAAAAAAACCCCCTGTTGAAGACCAGCTCTCAGGTTTCAACTTTCTGATGGCACCAGTGTATTGCTGGAGGCTCATGAAACTTAAGCAGTGTGAAAAGCAAGGTCCTGGAGACCTGTGTTATCTAAGGAAATTTATGGAGAATTCTCAAAGTAAGAAAGAATTTAATGTTCATAACTTACCGAGGTTTTGTTACTTTTAAGAGGAAAAAGGTATCAGCACTTGGGAGATTATGGTCACCCATTTTTAATTACTCAAGCTGTTCAAGATCTTGCCATTTGTTTGAGATTGTGTCCATCCATTCAAAAAGAAAAAAACTGTCTATGAAACATCCTTGCAGGACCTATTTCATCCTATTTGATAAATGTACCCTATATAAAGAAAGTAGGGTATGAATTTGTGAGATCATTGCGGCTGAGTAAAAGCGCTGCCATCTATTGGGGAAGGATTCACGGGTTAAAATATGCTATCGTTTTGTATGGAAAAATTATTAATATAGCTGCAAAATGTCCTAGTTCCTTTTATACTTTCTATGCAGATAAGGTCTAGGTGACACTTGGGAGTAATGCTTCACGATATTCCTATCAAATAGAAAACCTGCTTTTGAGAGAAACAGCACACTGGAAATTAAAGAGCATCCATCTTTCACTTGTTTTATCTCAGAGTAACAAATAACTTCTACAAATTTGGAAAAAAAAGAGGTTTATTTGAGATTGTGCCCTTCTTCCTCCCCAACTACCTTTCAAGAGCCAAATGTAAAATGCAGAACCCAAACAAGAGAACTGTAATTCACTCAGCGGACCACTACAAGTGACAACATAGAAATGATACTATCAGAATTGGGCCAGAGCTGGAAGTTGGGAAGGGAAGCTGTGAATGCAGGAAACTGTTTACAATTTCTCAGCAGAAAGCATTTGCAATAGAAATGAAATAAGAAGACACTGAAAATCAAAATACGAGCATTAAGATTTCAGATCTCATAGCAACACTGAAAAAAGAAGAGAATAAGAAGCTTCATGAAAAATAATCAAAGATAGTTTCATGTATATAGTTTTGTTTACTTTTAAATGTATAACTTAAAATAATTTACTGCCAATAATCCATGACAACGTTATTTTATTGGAATACAGTGGAAAACAAATATTTACACTGCCTTCATGAATAAGCAACTCAGTTCATTATTTCATCTAATGGCAGCTGCAGGATTAAAAGGAGAAGTTAGGAAAGTAAGCAATAAATACTGCTATGTTCAGAAATAATTATGCAGAGGGAAAAAAAAACAAAAACAAAAAGGAACAGAAACCATCCTTTCCTGACCTTCTAAAAAAATCTGAAACTGAAAACCTCACCAAGCATATAATGGCTGGCCAGTAATAGGGAAGGCTCTTTTCCACAATCCCTGGCTGCTTTGCCAGGGTCAGCACCTTGCTGTTCACAGCAAAAAGCAGGCTGCATAAAAAGGGAGGATGCAGGGCTGAGTGGCCGGACACAACTGAGAGGAGATGCTGTGGGTGTTCAAACAGAGCCGGGCGGGCTGTGCTCCAGTGGCAGCAGGATGTGCTGAAGAGCTCAGGATCACGTGCATCAGTGTTCTAGTTCCAAACCTGTTGTCTCCTCACTGTGCACCCAGGGGAACAGGCAGCAGGAATGTCTGGGAGCCCTGTAACCAACCCTGGGATCCTAGAAGGAAATGTCTTGCAGATGGCAAGCACAGATGTGCCTGTTGTGTCGCAATTTTTGGAAACAAGGGTTGCCACCCTGAAATCCGTGATATAAAAGAACCACCAGGCTGTTTTGCTAGGAGGGATATCAAAGTAGCAAAAGTTATTACTTGCACATCCTTTAACTTAATGGTGAGGATAAAGAGCATCACAGCTTTCCACAATGAAAAAACAAAGCAGAGGGTAAACTGGGGAGTTCACAGTTAGAAAATAATTTGAAAAGGGTATCCTAAGAGATGCTGGAAGAACTTAAAACCAATCTCTTGCCAACTGCCATGGTTTAACCACAGCCAGCAACTAAGTACCGTGCATCAACTTGCTCACCTCCCTCACCTCTCCCAGTGGGATAGGGAGCAGAATCAGGAAAAAAAAAGTAAAACGTGTGGGTTGAGATAAGAACAGTTTAATAACAACGACGACAACAACAATCTTTAAAAAATAACTGTAATGAAAAGGGAGAGAACAAAAAGACAGGGAAAAATAAACCCCAGAACAACAATGATGCACAATAGAGCTGCTCCCCACACTCTGAGCAGCCACCAGTGTTCCCAGCCACCTCTCCCAGTTTATATACTGGGCACGATGCTCTATGCTATGGAATGTGCCTTTGGCTGCTTTCAATCAGTGTCCTGGCCATGCTCCCTCCTGGCTCCTTGTGCACCTCCTCACAAGCAGAGCATGGAAACTGGGAAGTCCTTGATTTGGAGTGAGCACCCCTTAGCAACAGCTACAACATCAGTGTGTTACCTGGGTTATTCTCACACTGAATACAAAACACAGCACTGAACACCTGCTAGGAAGCAAAATTAACCCTATCCCAGCTGAAACCAGACAGGAACCGATGACTGATTACAGCTGTCATCAGAGAGCAGATGCACCTGCATCGCAGTGAGTGCTCCGTGTCACCGGATCATCCCCAGACCACAGCTCCGGGTCCCAGCTCTGCTTACAAAGCTCCTCCTCCACAGCTGTATTCCCATTGCAAGGCCCCGTACTGCAAACCCCTACCATCCAGGCAGACCCCAGGGCTCCTGTGTTAAGGAACTTCCCTGTCTGAGCATCCAGGAGCCCCTGTGGCCATCACACTCACACCACCTGAGTGACCAGCTGAGGGACAGAGGCCCCTTCAGAGCTGCACCCCGGGCACTCACACAGACCAGGTTCCCTCTCTGACTCCATCCCAGGTTTCCCATAGCAGTGTCTCAGACATCCCAACCCTTAATCTAATCTTGGTGCAACAACTGAATAACAACAGCTTGAGCTGGTGCCTCTGAGGAGAGATCACAAACAAAGGAACCTTTGAGTTTTATCCCCTCACAGTGTAAAGAAGGGAAAGTGTGGGGGTCATCAGAAATGTCTCCCTCAGCAGTGAGAGCAGAACCCAGGCACAGAACTGCTGGCCATGGAGTATCTGAGGAAACAGCCTGCACAAGAGCTGAGATCTTCCCAGAAAACAACATGACAGTGATGGATAAACCCATCTTTCACTTTTAAAAAAAAAAAATCTTTTCTTTTATTATTATTATTCATAATGAAGGTGTGAGCAAAGGAGGGCTTGGGGACGTAAGCAAGTCTAAATCTTAGCTCTTTGCAAATCTTTCATAAGGGATCAGTCTTATTAATTCATTACCTGCTCAATTTACATTTGCCCCTGAACAGGTTTCAAAAGAAAACTGTTTCCAGCTCTTGTCCCAAGTAAGGTTGCTTCCAAAAGCAGCCTTTTTTTCATTTTCCCTTCACATCTTTGGAGAAATTATTTACCTACTGTGTTTTCTTTCCCCTACCCCCCAAAAATAAGAAAAATTCTTTAGAACCATTTTGAAATCTACTCTAGTAAAACTGCAGTAGGGGGAAAAAAAGGTCACTATCTCCTTTACAGCATTTTGTAACCTGGGTCAAACTTAGGTCCAGCTGCCAGGTTTCATTGCAGGTGATGGATTTGTACTTTTAAAAACAGCTTTGTTCTTGATTTAAATGTCCAGGAAAGCATCCTAAGAATCGGGGAAGTGGTTCTGATCCCAAAGAAGAGCTACAGACCAAGTTTCCACTGCAATACAACTGATAGTAATTAATTGGACAATATCAAAGTGCACCTGTTTATCTGAGAAGCTTTGTGTATGTCTTGGATACAAATAAGTTAGGATAGCAGATATGAAAAAGTCAATTTTGGTAGAACAGATGGGTTCATTCTATATCCCCTAGATACCCAATTTATATTTAGAAATTTCTTCAATTAAAAGAGTGCAGTTCTTGTCCAGGTGTGACTCGCATAGGTAATAGAACTTCACAGAGAAACAGTTTCTTGTAGCAGTAACAGAGATTTTTGTACTTCCCTAGAACCTTCTTTCCTTTGTATTTTAAATAAATACCTCTTGGCTCAGTGTCTCCAGAGGAGAATTATTAAAAATAAAGTAAGCATTACTAGCCACAATAAATAAATTATTTATATAAATATTATAATTCTTACAGCATACTAAAGAGCGCTCCAAACGGATACTATTTCTAAAGCTTATTTGTTAATGGTACCATTAGAACAGAAATCAAAACAAAATTTTTCAGTACAACATCCCAACTCTAGATAAAAAGTCATAAAACTAAGATAATTCAGACTAAGAATCTTGAAGAGAAAAAAATCAGTTGCAGGAAACTGGATCAAGCCTGAAAGTTTATTTTATTATTTAACACGGGCTAACAAAAATTTCTAAGTATCATTTCAAAGTGAAAAATTAAATTTTTCTTCTCTAACCGGTAAAATGGGAATTTAAAGAGTTTCCATGAAGTATTTTTTCAGATCAGAAAATCTTCTGACTGTCCCTTACTTACTGAACCTCATTTTCCAAGAATTTGAACTTTTAATAAAAAAGTTTTGCCTGAAATTCTATATTCTTTTTCTCTGAACATACTCCCAGAACTGTGCATGTACATGTTTTTCAAAAGCACCTAGCGGGCTCACCTGTGTTTCCCTGATCACCACACCACGTGTCCATGGTGGAGTTAATTTCCCTACACCTACACCAGGAGCTGCCAGTTCTGAATCCTGGTACATGTGAGCTTCCTGCAAGCCATTAACGAACCACAAGCATAATGTGCCTTCAGCATCCACATTTTTTGATATTTCCCTATGCGTATGGCTTCATTCTTGGTCTACACTCTATAAACACATCGCTGACAGCCCTCTCTCACCAGAGCCTTTTTTCAAGTTATGCACTGTTACATTAAAACATAAAGCCTGATACTTCTGCAGAACTGCACTGCTGAGGAAAGCTGTTCTTCCCTCCGTGGTCCTGATGAAGCACAAGTAATAACTGAAAGGCTATCACTGGTATTTTAACCATTCCAGGCTCCTCCATTAATACAAGCCCATAAACCTGGCATATTCGGCCTCAATCTCCCACAAAAGAGAGGCCGAACCGGTCATGGAGATCTCTGTACTCTCATTAGTCTGAGTCAGCTCTCCAGGGTTCTTGCTCCCCGTAAACTCCGTAATATTTTATTTATGTTCTCTGTCCAAACGATATGCGATGGTCCTTTCTTGACCTCTGTCTCGGGTCCTTCACAAGATAAATCACTCAGCCTAATAGGGTGGGGAAGAAAAATAAAAAAAGATGGGTGGGAAGAAGTAAGGGAAAAAAAAGAAAAAAAAGAGGAGAAAATAAAATGCATCCCTGAGCAAATTCCCAAATACCGTCCACAACTGAATTCCATGTTTGGTTGCTAACAAGGCATTTCACTCAAAGAGGAGTAAATATGACCCAAACCTTCACCCGCTTTTAGCACCCACCCCTGGAGTTGATGAATGCTAATTAGGAGGTGTTCCTGACATTTTGCACAACGTAATTTGATAACAACTCAAACCACAATATACAATTTAAAGTTTGCACTGCCCTAGTCACCTTTTACTTAGGTCATAAGTGATCAGAAAAAAAAAAAAAAACGCTGAAGGAAACCTACATAAAAGGTAAATGTTGATCAAGAGAAATACTGGAGATGAAGAAAACTATAGGAAGATTCCTCTGGCTACACAACTGTATTGTTCTCGAGTAACTACTGTAATACATGTGGCACTGCCTATCGTTTTAGCCTTAATCATTCCAATGCAATGCACTGGGATTCCTGTTTAATCTGATTCCCATTTCATACGTAATGCTTATTACAGTCAATCTCCGCTGCCATTCCGTTTAGGGCACATTCCGCTGAACGGCGCATGAAAACGCCGCACGTGGAACTCTTCCAGAAGCCTTCAGTAAGAATTTACTGTTCAGAGCTCAGATGTCACACAGTGTTTATAAACACGGTAACTGCTGACCATTTAACCACGTGGCACAGTAGTGACACCGGATAATTGCGCAGCTGTCAGAAAGCAACAATTCCGTAAAGACATGAGTCTAATGTTAACTAAAGAACAAAACCTCCCGGAAATATGGTACTTAAAATTTTACCACAGCCACATGCTGAGTTGAATTTGAAGACCCAATGAATTCTTTTAAAAGAACAGCTAAATTTTGCTCACTTCGACAATGCATTTTTTTAAAAAATAACAGGTTTGTACATCTATATTCTATTAAAAAGCCTTTTAGAGGCTTTTTAGAGACTTTTTGTGAAGAATTTTGTAATGTTTTGTTGAGAACTGTACACCTGAAAGAGTCACACCCCAAAGAATAAACTGAAATTCATCAGAATTGCCCAGCACTCAGAGGTTGGCTTTTTTTTTTTTTAGTTTGTTTGATTCTCCTCCTATCTCCCATTAAGAGAAGAAATTGCCATTGAAACAACACAGCGGTTTAAGGCTTCTGTTTGGAAAGCCTGCAGAGGGTTGACTGGACATCAGTCTGAAGGTTGAAAATGCTTTTTCAGGCATAGGCCCTGAGCAAAGAAACCTATTTTCAGCATGGAAGATTGCTCTCCATCCTCGTAATGAGCACCATTCCACAGTCAGGGTGTAACACTTCCAGTGCATGCCACCAGTCCCATTCACTGGGCTTTTCTCAGCTCTGCTCAGGGTAACAGCTCAAACTCCAGCTCCAGCTTGCACTGCAAGTTCAATATAAATATGTAGGGTTTGCACAGAGGTTTCCAGAGTTCGATTTTTTTGCAGGTCTAAACAGAAGATGGTAACTATTCCATTAAAGATGCAAACTTCTTACCTCTCTATCATGCACCCAACACCAAAGTGTGAAAACACAACTTACACGTTCCTAATTCCCCCTTTCAAAAGGCTTACACTCTGTCCTGATAGAATGATCGCTGAAGCTCTGAGACTCCCGTACTACAAACTCTGACATGAAAGAACCAGGTGTAGGATGAAGGGACCACGTTGATTTTCAGGAACTTACAGTCTAATACTGATTTACTGCCTCTAGCACAAAGTTGCCAATCACACTGCAAAGCTGCTATTTTCTGTAGGTTATGGGGTTTTAAATTCCATGAACTTGGAAAGGTATGTCAACATCAAAGGTTACCCTGTCCAATCTCCGTATTTTCATCCATTCACATACATTCTACCTCTTCCCTTAAATTTTTTAAAAATCATGTCTAAAGGAAAGATGGCAATAGTCAGCCTCAAACATAATCCCTTTCAAAACAGTCCTTTTCTGCCTACAGCACTCTTCTGCTTTAAATTGCAAAATAAATACATAAATAAAGCAAAGTCCTTACGGGTCTGAGGACCTTCTTGTCAGTCACGGGACACTTTACATGCGCAAGCAGTGCCACAGGCGGTGTGAGCATTACAGAACACCTGAAAGATCACCTTAACCATCTCAAACCACAAGACTCTTCCCGACCAGCCTTGCCAAGAGGAATGAATATTTGCCGTCCTTTACACTGCCTGAGGATACAGGCCTGCTGTGCATTTTCCAAGGGATAACTCTTGGGATGCTGGAGGAGGAGGAAACCCTTGAGAAGCAGCAATGGAGCTATGGAAGGGCTGCCTCTCCCTCAGTATGTCCGCAGTCTTAAGGACTTCATGCAAAGCCTTATGAGCCTATGGAGGGCACACGAAGGCAGCAGTCACCCAGCAGGGTGTGCACGTGCAGCTCATGCCAATGGGGAGCAGACACAAATAAATTTACTTTTGGTTCACAGATTTTTCTTTCGAGCAGATGTTCAAATATTCACCACTTGGGTCCAACCCCGTGATGTTCTGCACCTATCCTTTCTCAAAGCTTGCAGAGATACACTGGAAGCCCCACGGTGATCTCATTACTGCCAGTCTGCATCAGCTTTATCTTTGGCAGCAAGAATGGTGTTAAAAATATACATTACAGTAATGGGGCATGAGCAGATTTGACTGGAAAACATAATTACTTTTCCTAAAGGCTTGCACACAGTTATTCAGAAGCGTATGGTAAAGTTACTAATTTAAAAAAAACCATATTTCATCCTTGGAAAAAATTTCTGCTTCATCTAACTAACACAAGCTCATACAGTGTTTGCAAAGTTATAGACAAATGGGTTTTGAGCTTGAACTTTTCCACACTGTCTGGAGCAACAGCTTATCTTCTGACTCAAGGGACACCTGCATGCATTACAGACTAGGCCTTGATTCTGCTCTTGAAACTAAATAATTGCTAGCATTTTAAGTACTGCAATTTCCCCCCATTGTTTCTGAGGTAGAATTTAGACAAAATAATTGTTTCAAATTGTTAGAATTTCCATGTACCTGAGTTTCCCTACAAATCCAGAGGAGGAAAAAAGGGAAACGAATAAGTTTCTAATTTTAAGATATGAGCTGGTTTGACTTGTGATATACTATCCTTAGCACGGATTTCTATCAGTCCATCCATGCAGGTATGAAAGGATCCTCAAGGAAAATTTCTATTATGTTTAATTAAAGTAGCCTACACCTCGCTGACAAAAAAATGAAGTCCACTATATGGTACATCATTTATGCAGGATAATTTATGTAGAGGACTATCGGTCTATGCTTTAAACCTCTAAAGATCTGCTTAGAGAGAAGAAAACCAGTCCCCAAATATTAGGGAATGTGCAGAGTTTTAATTTAACAATTATGTTTGTGGCAAGTTATGACTAGAAAACATAAAATTGTTTCAGTGTATATCCCATTAAAATGGATTCAAAATCCAGGCTAATGTACGAAAGCATCCCTCAAGCGTTAATTTCTTTTTCTGAAGACGAAGTGACAGCAACCTGTTGTGTAACAACACAACAAACAGTGCTGAACAAGGAATTTGGCATGAAATCCATCCTCCTTGAGGGAAAAACCTGTGGGAGATGGAAACATGAATCAAGCCTATTAGTTGATAGCGTTATTCATAAGGTCTGTGTTGTGGTCAAATTTCTCTGTTTGCAGAATCTACTTAGGCACACCAAACTTTTGGGCAAGGCCATGCATTTGACCCCATATTACAGGTACCTGCAGCTGGGATTGATACTCTTCTCTGCAAAGAGAAACAGAGGTGCTGCAGAGAGCAAACAGACAACCAAATAAAGAGAGCACAAGAACTCAGCAAGCACAGAGGAAGATAAAACCCAAGGGCTGAGACCTATAGGTGGTGAGGACAACACAGAGAAGATTAAAAACCATAAATGAAGAAGAGGGGAAAGAGGACAGGGGAGGTAGGAAGTAACCACAAACTACATGAAGGAAAAATAAACTTGAGAAGATTGGAGATTCTCACAATCCCAGGAACTGTTGAATTGCATGAGGGATAAATTGACTGGCCTGCCATCAGACAGCACAGAAGGAAGAGGTCAGCTAGCCAGGACAAGAAATATGGCCTTGAAACAGAAAAGAAATAATAAAGAAAGGAAAAAAAAAAAGTCTTTCTTCACTTAGGTCAGGTGTCACTGTAAAGTCACTTCTGGATAAAGTAAGATTTATATATAGGTGAGATAGATGTACAGTGCAAATTGAAGTAGGATGCAGCTAATGAAGAGGAACAGACAGACGGGACTTGGGATAGAAAGAAATGGTCAGCAAATGCAACCACTGAAAAGTATTTTCATTAAGTGAACGTTTCTTAGCTGATGCTTTTAGAGAACACTTCAGTGTTGGGCTTGAGGGACTAAGTCTGAAACTACAAGAAGAAAATTAAATATTAAAAAGCACGCAGGGCTCGCAGTCAATAAAAATACTTTTAATTTGTAAGACTATAAAAATATTTTAATGAGGATATACTAACAGCCATTTCCAAAGAGGGTAGTGCAAGATGTAAAAACATCAATAAGAAAGGGAATGATGCTTACATGGTAAGATAACAGACAACGAAAAATAAACAGGGATATCATGGAATCTGTGTAATGTGAGGGAAGTAAAGAAAGACTACTTGGGACAGCAGCCCTACAGTCAAAGCTGAATATAGAAGAATAATCCTTACCTATTAAAATGTTCTGCAGGAGCGGTGTGAATTTAATAAAACTTAAATTCTTGAAGTCAGAGCAAAAAAACAATAATATATCTTGTAAGAAAGTGCAATCATTATTTAAATGAAGCTAAGTACAGTCAAGGTTCACAGCTTCACAACAGAGCCCTTAAGAAATTGCAAATTTCTTCTGCCATCCTTAGATTTTGAAGTTTTCACTTCCAATTTACTCCTTTGGAACCTGAGAGCTTTAGTTACTTATTTAATATTATCAGCAATGAATCTGACAAATACTATCAAAGGAATTAACTAGGATAGAAAACTAGGAGGTATGATAAATACAAAAGTATTTAGGGAACATTTAAAAAGCGATGATTTCTGAAGCCGGATAATATAATTACGCTGAAATTCACTGCTATGAAAAACAAGGTCATGCACTCAGATAACAAAGAAAAGTCTATTCTTTGAAACTTCATCAGTTTGAAAAACACAAGGGGTGTTATTGCATTGTCTGTGGTCCAGCAATTTGTACACCCATGAACAACTAGACCTTAAGATATATATGGATATAGACACAGCTGGATAGACGGGTATGGATAGATATGTAACAGATGAAATGTTGTCAGAATAAGAAAGCACGAATACCAACAGAGAGAGACTCCTGCAGTCACTGGCAGGTTGGGAGTAGAGTTTAAGTTTGGATAGTTGAGTAGCAGAACCATAACACAACAAGTTCCCTGTATTTCAAGTACTATATTAAGTACCCCAAGAGGACAAAAAGAAAGCATCCCACCTGCAGAACTCACGTGGCCGTGCTAGCAGAAAGACATATGGATACAAGTATTATCACAGATAGATTCTGGCCTAGAATGAAAAGGTTTCTAAGTCTTCTGTGGAGACTCCATATTCACCACACAGCAGCAGTGGCAGGCCAAAACACACAGTTCCATTTCGGGAGTCTGCACAATCAGTTTATGAAAGTGATTACGGAATACATATTTATATATTTATGGCCTCTCTTCTCAGGGGACAGAAGCGTGCAAGCCAGGAATTCATATCCTATCTTGTACCACTGAGACAGTAGAGAAACCCAGCAGCAACCTCCTGGGTTTTATGAGGAAGACACAAAAATATGTACTTTATTTATTAAAGACTATGGTAGCAGAGCTGAAAGAGTTAATACTGAAGCCCTGTTTCTATTAGGAACTCAGGCATTCAAGGTTTAATATCTCAGATGCTGTAAATTGCATCTCCTGGAACTTGGCAAGCATCTTGTCAGCTTCAATGTAATTTGTTTTTCCAAACCCAAATTGTTTTTAAAAGATTAAGGTGTTCTAATATTTTAAAGCATTAAGTACAAAAGCAGTAATCCTTTACCATTGTGATAAGGATTGTCTACCATAATGTTTATTATTCACTAAAGCTTGACTGCCAAAGAAAAGGAACTCATTTTTCAAAGTCCATTTATTTATGTAGCTGAATTGCTATATTCTGAATTTGGGGCTGAGAAAAGAAGACTGATTACTTCAGCTCTGAAGAACTTGCACAAAAATAAGTATGATTCAAGAATTAATAAAATAATATTGGATGAATATTAGCTCCATTCAAGTCAAAGTGGACAAGATTTCATCAGGAGTCTTTTGTCTCTCAAATATTGCTTCAAATCCTTGAGAACTGATGGATTTAGAAGACTATTAAGACCCAGTTTGCCCAGATGTTTTAGTAAAGTAAATCAGTTAACAGGTCCTTATAAAAGATTACCTATTACCAAAAAATACACACCAAAGCCAAGTAAAGAATTCTGGGGCTCTACTTTCTTGATGAAAGTAGGTATGACAGAGTTCTGGGGAGGGGGAGAACCCACCCACCACGATGTTCAAATCAGGCTGATACCACTCCCACTGGAGAAAACCAAGATGACACAGAAAGAGTTTTCCACAGAAAAGAGTAGGAAAAAACCCATAAATACCTTATGACGAGACCTTTTCTTGCAGCTGGAAATTAGGGCAGAGAGATCAAGTGCATGATAAACATCACCCACAACATGTGACAGAACAAGGAGCTCAAGTCGCTCACCCTTGTCCAAGACCTTCAACAGTCTCCTTGCTATAAAAACCTGGAATCTCTCTTGCCTTCAGTAGCAGGGTTCATCACAGCAAAGGATGTGCTGAACCTGCTGCTTTCTGCCCCAGAAGAGGGAAAAGAGAGCACACACCTGGAGTTACTCTGTCAGTGTCCCAGAGGCCCTGACCAGAAACACATCCTTACCGTTGGCTCACTTGGTATCTCTGCTTGAAAAGTGCTTTAGAGATGTGTTCTCCTTGCTATGCACATTTAGCTGTGCCTTTTACCACTTTCTCCATTACAGCATTCAAACTGAAAACTAAAGCTTAGCTTATGAGAATGTCGCTGCAAGTTTGCACTTGCAAATTCCACCCTACTGCATCGCTCCCACAGCTACTCCTAAGTCTGTGGCTTGATTGTTAATTGAACACTGGAAGGGGGCAGAAGGATTGTTTCTTCATGAATCTGAAGCTGCTAGCCAGAACTGTCAATCCATAATCCATACCTACCCCTCCCCTGGGTAGATACACACATTTGTGTATGTACACGTTTGTGTGGATATAGTCCCACATATATATATATATATGAGTGTGTACACACCCACATCTGTCTGGGGACAGGCACATGAAATAGAAAAAAGGAAAATGGAACTAAGAAAATTGGGTCAGTAGTGACATCCAAAGCAAAAAGGGTATTTTAAACAAAGTTGTGTTCTCACCACACTGAATGGAGACTCAAAAATTGACTCCTGGATTTATCATACAATTCAATTCCTAGGAAAATAGGAGCAAATTTTCTCAAGTTTGATGTAACTTGATAGTATGCATGTGCATTTTGATAGATACATGCACATATATTCTTGCATAAAATGTTGCAAATCTAGCACTGACACGAGTAGGAAAACCACTCTTGCAACTGTTCAGGGATCATGCAGAACAGCAGGATTGGATTAATAAGTATGCTACCAAGTAAAAAATATTGGCACATGTCCTGGCCATTGATTTTAAGTTTGGCTATATCTAAGTAGGATTTCTTGGTCTAAGTATATACACTTACCTGGAAATCCAATGTAAATTATTAGAGCACACAGTTTGTTTCTGTTCTACCTACATGCGATGCCTTCATTCCCTTCTGTGGCTTCAGGAAAAGGAAAACAGAGGAGGGCAGTCCTTTTGAAACAGTTTGAATAAGTACATTTTTATGTCACCACTTGTAGGCTTCCGGGAGAGAGATGCCTCTCCCATGCAGGGCGACACTTCTGGGACGAGTGGCAAGGAGCCATTTCCCCCACTGGATTTCCTCATGCCTTGCCTTTGAGAGCACATTTCAGCCCTTCAGTTAGCTGTGTCAGATGAGATAGCACATGGCTGAGCTCTGTGCAAATTGCCTCTCACAGCAGCCTCGTACCATGCTCAAACATCACCCTCCCTCACCTCCCATTGTTCCCTGTTTCTTTTCATTAAGTCTATTCAGCAATTCTCTCTAAAAGCTGTGTCCTGGCTCTCTCTCTGTCAGCTGATTCCTTCCTGTCCCTCTCAACAAGCACAAGACATTACTCACCTGTCTGTGCTGCACAGCTGAAACAGAAAAACTATCAGTCAAGTGAGAAGACTGAAGCACACTCCTATAACACTGTTTTGCTTTCCCTTAGCTGCTCTGTACTCCTATTCCACAGAAAGATTTATTTCTCAAATTAATTAAAAGTACACAGCCTGTCTTCATTCTGAAACTCTCACCAGCTATTTACTCCGTTCCAAACCCAGGGACAGATGGAGCTGTTTGCCCCCAGCTGTAGATAAACCTCTACAAACATAAAACTCTTCCTCCCCCTCTGCAGCATCTCTGGCCCCTCGTGTCCCCAGACTGACTGAAGAGTCTACTGCAGCTCTGTGAAAACTCCAGACCATTGGTTCTGCTGCTCTTTCTCAAATGAAAGACAACCTGGAATTTTGAGGCACGTGTCTCTTGTTTTCTGGGTCTTGCCTAAATAAGGTGTACTGGGCTCGGTCAGCTGTACGCAAAAAGATGAATTTTAGCATGAACTTTCATTTACTCAGTTTTGGTTACTCCAACACCTGTTCTCCTTGAATTCAAGCCCTTCTGCCGAGAGACCTCTGCCACTGTTCCTGGGATGGAGTCAGTGACAGGATTCCCCAGTCCTCACCCTTTCTTTTGTTCAGAGATGTGACCTTACACCACTGAAACTGTGCTGTGAGAAATGAACAAGCAGAACAAGTCTTCACCAGCTTACAAAACCCAAACAAAATTATTTTCTACTCCTCCTACTTACCCAGTTAAAAAACGGGGAGAATATCTCTTTTCTTGGGCTCAGTAAACAGCAATAAATAGCCACTGCAGTTTGCAGTTCTCATTTAGCATAACTACAGATACTCAGTCTTGGTTGAGGAAAAGCTATGCATACGTACTCTGCCAAATACCCTCTGCAACAGGGTACACCTTTCAGCCAAGCCAAGTGCCATAAATTTATCAGAAAAACCCTACTTGTTAAAAAAAACCCAAAAAGTAACAACAACCAAAACTACTCCACGGCATTGTTATGCAATTCTCGTTTGAAATTCCACTGATAGAACCTGAGGTGGATTAAGAGCAACCAAAAAATACAATCTCAGGATGGATTTTAAACTGTTTCATTCTTGTAATTTAAAAACAACTAGGACATCATATGGCTTTCACAACCTGAATCCTTCTCTCTGACTACTGAGCATTATTAATTAACAAAACTTGAACTTTCATTTAGTGACTGATTATGAATTGCTCAATATACTGATGCTTCTCAAGTCCCGCTTTTGAACTCCATGTCTGTGCATCTTGGGAAACCACTACACACAATCTTGAGCTTTCCTATTCCATCCCATTTGCCAAGGAAGGCTCAAAACCTGTCTCAGATGAATAATTGTGGTAATAACTGAAAAAAACTGAAATGTCTTGTTTTTATCACTGCTTGAATTACTACCACAGAAAATGAGGAGCCTTGGGAAAAAAAAGACGTTAGAAGCATCTGTCTTCTGCAAAAATCAAAGTTCCTTCAATGTTTTAAGTGAAGTGACAGCAACTCAAAAATGGCTATGAATTTTTGGTACCATACTTTTTAAATCAATAGGATTTAAAATGCATGACTAATTGGGCCCATACAAATTCCCCTTTTGAATTTACATATGTAAATGTTTGCAGAATTATCCAAGTAATTATGCCACCCTCAGTTACACGATATACATCGTATACGGTCTGGATAAGATAGAAACATTGATAAATTAGTGATCAATCTTTACAACAGGCTTTTCTTTCCCAGTAATCCTACGACAAGCATGGCTACAAGAAGAAAATCAGAACAAAGCACCACCACTCCTTCCATCCGAGTGTGTCAAAGGCACACAGAGCATAAATACTACTTGGTATTTTCAGAGCAAGGCAAGACCTGTCAGCTTTTCCTCAACCTCCGCCCTGACAGAGCTGACAACGTGTTGCCACCACCAAAGAAAGTGCCTTCAGAAGGCCCATCACCTTCCCTCTCTCTCCCAGACATGACTGCAGCACTGAAAGCCTTTGTGCCACATACAGCTCCAGGCTGAGGAGACAGACTTGATATCAGGAGCTGCGTTTGGTGCAGAAAGAGCAATAATTGAAATTTTCACCCTCGTTTAAACAGAGAGAGCAGTGGGGATGGCTGAGAAGAGAGCAGCAGGAATTCCCTTCCACGCCCTGGGTCAGGTTTCAGAGGAAATGCTGCAGGAATAGCCACCATAATTCCAGCAGCTCTGGGGCCTGCTAACCTCCCTGCAGCTGCTGTACACCATATTCAGCCTCTCTGACCAAGCAGTTTCCAGTTTGCTCCTCAAGGGGCAGTTTTACAGCCCTTTCTGAAACACCTGCACTGAGGATGCTTTCCAAGGCATCTTCATTCCTTCTATTCAGTATAAGGGGAGTTGGATGCTGGAAAAATTACTCCCCTCAGCTTTCTTTAGATATTAGTGCTTTAATCAGAAATCTACTGAAATTAGTGGGTGTCTCTTCAGTTGTTTTTAACAAACATGGGGCCAGACTTAGAAAAAAGAATATGAAAAAAAGCAACAGTTATTTCTTTTTATTAGACCCTATCATAATCATCTTGGCAGAAGAAATAATCATTTACATGAGAGGACAAATTAATATCTAAATAATAAACTCTCCATGCTCTAGAGTCATCTCTTCGCAACTGAGCCTCTATGCATAATGCAAGACTGCTGAGTCGATGACTTTGAATAATCACAAGTGACCTGAAATAACAGCAAAGTAACACAGGGAACTGAATCTTTACCATCGTCTCCCACAGGGACTAGAATCCATTGTTCCACACTGTAAAATGTTGTTTGTGCAGATAATAATTTTATCTTGTCTAACTTTAAAGTTCACATTCATAGGCTTTTTTTCATTAATCAAATGGCTTTGACAGCCAGAAGCTTCTTTCCAATATTAGAGAGAAAGTGGTGGGTGCCAATTTATGATTATTCAAACTAGTAATCTCCTGTGTCTCTGACTGCTATTATTCCCTTGCCTGTGACCCAGCCACTTAATGAAGTGAAATTAATTTACAGTAATAGGAAATTCTCAGAACTACATGAAAGCACAAGTATTAATATGAGAAGAACAAATGGCTATTTCATGCAAGGCTGACCACAAGCATTGTAAAGAAATTTGAAAGGACTTTAAACCTTTTTAAATAGGTATGGCATTAACTGGAACAATATACTGCAGTAAATATGATAAATCAAACGCCTCTTCAAACCAGAAAGCACCAACACAATTTTCTCCTTTTGTCACACAGCAGAATTTTTTTCATTTGCATATAAATCTATGACACATATATTTTATAAAGGTGAAAGCAAGATCTTATCATCCTTCAAATCCCTTTTAACTCTTCTATCATAATACCAATGACAAACTCCTAACAGCAAAGCAGTAACAGGGAGGTTGACATTTATTTTGCTTACTCGTCCTTTACAAATGTACGTATCGGTGTGCATTAGCACTGAAATAAACATGAGTTTATCTTAAATGGCAAAATAAAGCCCCCATTTTTGTCCAAAGATATTGTTTATCTACAAAACTCTATAAAAGTGTGCAACTGTAAATTAAATCCCTTGCATTCTTCTATTTCCTTTCATATAGGAAAGTATCACTTTTCTAAATTTTGCTTTAACATTCTTTCCCCACCTCTGCCCTAAGAAAACAAGAGGGTGTGGAAGCAGCGAGGAAAAGGTTTGCAAGAGCCACAGCAGCTGGGACTGTGTTTTTTCCCCTCAAAATGAATTTCTTTATTTGAGGCATTAAACACTTCGGATCATTTGCTAACTAGCTCTAATATTTGTTTTGTTCTCCCTCATATACTCTGTATTCTCATACAAGCCTTCCTAGGTCCCCTGGGGGCAGGAATGGTTTTCAATGCAGCAGTAAACACGATGATCCTCCAGTGTGTGTGGGGGCTGTGGGACAAAAGCCACCCCCAGTGTTCGTGTATTCACACGTTCTCCTTGCACACCTATGGTGGGGATGCTCCAGCAACACACTGAGAACATCCTCTGACATTTCTCATCACCCTCTTCCCCAGCCTGAAACAATCTGATTTCTGGTGCATTGTCACATGCTGCAGCTCCTCCCCTTTCTGTTTTGTTTTTCCCTCATCCCAGGATAAATCTTTTCCCTTCAAAAAACCTAAAGTGGCAACAGGATGCTGTGGTGACACCTCTGCTTCAAGCGGTGGCTTTTCTATTTTGCCCAAAGTTTCATATCATCTCCAGGTGAAATCAACTTATCACTGCACAAGTGTTGGCTTTACAATTACCAAGGTTGGAAAACAAGCTGCTGTTTCCCACTGTTAGCAAAAACCTGTGCCAACTGCTAACCCTGGATGGATCTCTTTTTTCCCCAAGAGGCTGTTAATTTATTGAGATATCTCATGGAAACCAGGCTTACTTCCTACCACATCTGGAGATCTTTATGCAAGGTGTGGGCTGCTACCCGAGGCGTTATCAGTAGATGTAACAGGTCCAAGCTTTCTTCTGCCTTTATCCTTACGTGCACGCTTCTGTTCAGGAAAGAATCCAGCCTGCACGGCTAAGTGGAAGGGCATTCGTGCTCCTTGGCAAACACAATGCAAACTCCAGCCTCTTTCAGGTCCTTAAGCAAACTGACTCTGATTGACAGACAGCCGCAGAGAGATACACGAAGAAAAGGCTTTACAAGATAGAAAATGATTCATATCTAATGATAATTCAAAGATTTCTCTCTCTCTCCCCCTCTATTCATTTACTTGTTCAAATAAACTGAAAAGCTCCTCAGTCTACTTGATATTACAAATTCATCCTTTCAAAAACCGCTTTTCAAAACTGTGATTTAATTTCTTTTCTGGCAGTGCATCTAAATCTTCTGTAACCCAAACACAGTGTACACACATTACCTCACTAAAGCTGAATGGGACGCCTTAGTTCGGCAACGCGCTCAAAGCGCTCTTTCCTCAGGAACCTTAATAGATAAAAATGAAGAATCTTCGACTGCTAGACGATGGGAGCTCAGAAAATACATGCAGTGAAAAATATTTCAGTATTAGGAATAAATAAAGAATGACAAAACACAATCTTAAAGGAGTCTGGAAGGACTTAAAGGAGTCCACTTCTTCTGGAAGTGGACTTTTACATATTTAGACACAAACTGATGGGTAGTTTAAACCAGTAATTTCAATTTTTAACAAATCTCAAAAAAGCCCAGAAAAATCCAAAGTATTAACAGTTCTAAAACATACAAATATAAAACAAGTAAGGGGTGGTGTAGGGAATTCTATACCATGGATCAATCATGTCAGGTAATAAATGATCAATGACTGGACAGCAAATAATTAGACATTTAAGAATGTCTGTATTGGGGCTTTCTGAGGTGGTTTGGCTTTTTTTATTTTCCTTTAAAAGGGTTACTGGTAAGATTCAGAAAAAGCAATTTCTGATACAAATTGTTCAACTATATACAATGTTTGTTCTTTTAAGAGAGATTTTATAGGGATTTAGGAGAACAAACAGTGGAAGGATTAGTGACTGGTTAACCCCTCTTGCCCTACCACTGTGCTAATTCCGATTAAAAGCGTGGAATGATTTAGACACCCTGCAATAACCACAAAGGCTACATTACCTTTGGCTACCCTTCAGCACTGTATGTTGTGAAGTTAGAAAGTGTTGAGGCCAACTCAGAGATAGTTGGAAATGCTTTAGCCCCCACATCCCTCACCATCTGCCTGTCCAGCATAAAGGTGTTACTGGATTCCCAGCAGCTTCAGGAAATACTGAAATCAGCTTCAGCAAAGGTACTTCTTGCCATTTGTACTTAGAAAAAACGTGTGGTTTGTTCACCAAACAATCCATGTTTCTGAGACATGGAGACTACAGGTTACGGGGAGGAAATTCAGTTGAATTATTACGCTTCAGGGAAAAAGTAAATTTGCACATTCATAAATGTGCCTAAAAACACTAATTGCAAATTGAAGCTCCATTCCAAAGCACACTGCATTCATCAGGGAAAAAAATTAAATCTAAACTCGTAGTCTTCAATTTACCTTCTACATTCAGTGTATCAAAAAGCATCTACCTCTTCTAAAAAAAAAAAATCATGACTGTAGAGGCAGTAGCTTGGAGTATTTTTACTGTGAATGTTTGCCTATTTAAGCAAAATATAACCTCATAAAAATAAGCAACTGTCCTGCGATTAACACATATTACTTTAAACCCCTTGACCTTCACAGATTTCATCTGTAACCTTGAACAGGTGATTCAATATCCAAATACTTGGTTGGCCAGAGCAAAAGAGCATAAAAATGCTTTCTTAGATCATAAGGTGCTGTGTGAGTAAAATTTATTTTTTCTAAGGGCTCAGAAACTATGAGTGCAAAACCTCAAAAAGTACACAAGACATAGATGCATGCTAGAAAGTTCTCATTTCAAATATAAATATAGAAATTTTAAATCAAACTCAACATTAAGAAAAAAAATAAATCTTCAGCTCTAGCAACTGAAGCAGTCTGGAAATTTGTATGCAGAAAAGTTAAAAATATCTAACTCCTGTTATGATTTGCTTTATAAATTCCCCATATAATTGTATCTCAGCATCTGAAGGTTGATCAGAAGAATCATGAGACACGGCAGACTGGAAAGCCCCAGAAAAAGCCAAGGTCCTTTCTGAGCAGCATGCGAAAAACAAGACTGAACTGAAGAAAAGAGGATCCCAAATCATGAAAATGCGTGAAACTCCACTGCTTGTGGCCGCAGCTCCTCTGCAGGCAGTTGCATATGATTTCTAATGGGTAAAGTGTAATGTATTCAGAAATCATCTATAATTTTGGGGGGTTAATGGTGTAAACCTCCCCGCAAAACTCAGGCACTGCCTGAATACCAGTGAGTCTGGAGCTCAGTAAAACTCTGAGACTGTGACTGAGCTGTACAGAGAAATGTAAACTCAGATCCTGCTCAAGGACAGCGAGTGTCGGGGTGTGAACCTCTAAGCAGCAAGTGCAGGTAAGGTCTGCCTGCCCCTAAAATTTACTGCCTTGGACAAACACAGGCTGGGTGTTAATATATTGCAGTAAAATATCTTGCTTTTAACAGGTAACTAAATCCATGACATTTGCAACAGTTAGTAACAACAGGTGAAAAAAATCTTTTAAGGGATGGAATTATTGTTTCGTTACCCTCTCCCTCCCTCCTCCCCCTTCCTCAGCGTTTACCCAACTGCTGTAGAATGGTCAAGGTCAGAAAGAGCCTTCAAGATCATCAATTCCAAATACTTCATTTTTAAAAGGGCTAAATTATGGAGCAGCTTTTCGGAATGAACACTTCTCGTGAGCTTCTTCAGCTACAGAGTTTGTATTCAGACAGGAATTTGCAGTCTCTTTTTCAGTGGGGTTTGGGTGTTTTCTGCTCTGGGTGTTCCAACAGCAGTTCCTTCAAGAGCATTCACCTAAAGCTATTTTTGTGCAAAGAGATAATCAGAAGAATGTGTAATAAGGGATCTTTCAAAAAACCAACGCATTCAAGATACGTGTACTCAAATCCAGAGCTAGAATATTATTCTCATGAAAATGTTGCTCCTAAGGATTACTGAACAGAAAGGCTTCACAGAAAAATCAAGAACACCTGAAAAATCTTCTGGAAGTGGACTTTTACATATTTAAACACAATCTGAACAAGTCTTTCTTTGCCAAAAGAAATGCACAATTTCCCAGCGAATTTACTCATGGCAGGAAATGAAAACAGACCTTTTGTGTTCCCCTGCAGACTTGGCAGCAGAAACTCACAGCCAATTCACACTTGAATGACTCCAGAGCTGATGCAAAGCTCACAGTCCCTCCAGCACTTCCAACGTGCTCGAAAGAGAAGCTGAGCCTCCCGCAATTAAGTACACACACAAAGGTAATGTCTGATATCCAAAAGTGGCAGGATGGGCAGGACATGTTGACACGGGATATAAAGGCAGAACTTAGTAGGATCGCTAACAGCTTAATTTCAGGAAAGATCTAAAAAGAAAAAACAACCTGCAAAATTATTTTGTTTGGATGAATCATCTGAAAGTGGAAAAAAACTGCATGGCATTTTCTCTGATAAAGTAACCACTCAGACTTGTTGGTCTGCAGCTTTTGAATAGGTCTGTGAATGTTTATGCATTATGAGATGGTTAAGATTTACCACCTGTATGCTTCCTACTCTGAAATTGATGCATTATAGCAATTGCAAGACCATGGAAAATTTAGAGCTTGATTACTCAGAAGTATAAGTGAATATAGAAATTGTATATGTGTATTACTGATTTTTGTATAAAAACGTTCCTCTAAGTGGGAGTTCTTGCCTTTCTCCAAATCTCTGTATTCATCATTAACTAAAAAATCATCTTTACGACTTCAATATTTTGACAAAACGTGACTTCATTCCACTTGTGAACAGAAAAACAGCATGATAAAACTCCTGTAACATACTGACCTCTTCACATCTGACTCCAATCAAAAACAGTCTTGGTCAATACACATCGTTTAACACATGTCTAGTAATATTAAGATCTTTGCTGGCTGAAATTACATCAAGTCAGTTGCTGTGAGTAAGTGTCCACATTTTAACATAGTTTTAAATCATACAAGGAGAAGCTAAGTAGAGTCTAGGTATGATGGTTTCTTGCTGGGACCCATAGATTGTCTTGTTTTACAAATAAAAATGAAATTCCCTCAATAATCACCTTTGTACAGTATTTCCTGTGACCCCCCAGCACTGCATGTCAGTGCTCTGGTACTTGGGCTATTTACAATTCACAAACAGTGCTGGAGAGAGCTCGTTGATTCCAAAAGGCACAGTGTATATTTAAATTTACTCAAGCACTATCCTGGTTATTCCACAATGTCCAGTCGATGCTGAGGCAGTAAAAGACAGTGTCCAAAACTGAGTAACCTCCTGGGTCCATTGCCACAGCGTTGCTGAATGCCCTCTCCTGCTAATGTCACCATACTTGGAGTACCAACCACTACTGCTGTGGGCACAGGATTTTGGGAAACAAGTTGAAGCCTTTGAGACAGGAGAGACATTTCTGCTGTTGGGTAGCACAGCTTCCAAACTCTTGTGCTGTCCCTTCATGAGGTGAGGCCACCAGCTTCCTGGTAGACTGCACACACAGAGTTTTGTGGGCATCCTGGAATGGTTCCACACTTCCACAGCGTGTTGTGGAAATTCAGAGTAGGAACAGCGGAGCCAAGGACACAGGCAAAGACAGGAGGATGGAGTGTTTTTTCCAAGGTCAGAGATAGTCAGTGTTGGACGTAAGAAGAATGATATTTGTATCTACTAATGGAGTGGCTTAGATTTTTTTCTAGTTTCTTTTCCATTTGTTTAGTTTTGGTTTGGTTTTTTGTGTCACTTCCTTTTCTTTATGGTTTCACCAGTCCATCCAAAAAGCCCTAAAAGTAGCTACAATTAAGTGCCAATTTCTGACCCATAAACATTGGTTTGAAATAACAAATGACATTCAGTTTGAATGACACTGTAAATGCCTTTTGGTCTTAAATGCCCAGTTCTTTAGTTCACAGGAAAATAATGTCCTTTCACTTGAACAGAAAGGAGGAAGTTTTCAAAAGACTGATCAGGAAAATACCACTAATGACTCATAATATTAACCTCTTTTAAAGCCAAGGATATTTCCTTGATGCGCAATTAGGCTTTTTATGCATTTCATGCAGTCCTATTTAGTCGAAGATACTTTGACCCCAAAACTTTGTTTTAGTAAGCAATTTTCATGAAATGATCATTACTGTAAACCTGAATGTCCCGTGTCATTAGGTGCCTAAACCCCAGTCCCTTACAGAGATCTGTGCAGCACCCAGCACCACCTAATGACTTTTCATTTAGGTAAGGAAGATAAATGGGGTAACGAGCAACATTTCATTTCCAACAACAATTTTGCCTGGCATTAGAAAAATTAGTCTTTCCTTCTTGTGCACTTCAAAGAGACTTATCTCAGCTAACTCCAGGTATTTAAAATCAGGTGCCTCACCCAAGCAGCTCACCTACAAAGCCAAGTCAATAGAAACAGACATACAGCTGCAGAGTGACTTATCCTATTAAAGGCAGCTCTAATGAATCACCCTTTGAAGGTGTCCCTCTGCTGATCACAGAAGAAACCTCACTGATAAGTTTAGAGAAGGCCAGACTACTGCAGATTTCCCTTGTTTGTCCATCCCTTGTTTATTATAGCTCCAGCCATCACTGCCAAGTCAGCAAGACATGACCGACATGAACAGCAGGAGCAATAAATACAGTTCTCCCAAACTCTTTTCCATTATGGCTCTGCTCTTTTTCCACTTTTAATGACAGGACCTCTGGCTCTGCGTTTCAGCCCCTAAGGTGCAGACCCAGTAAAGACCAAGGGAGCAGTGCTAACAGAAGGCAAGAAGAAACCAACCACCAGAGACTTCTAGAGGGACTTGTAATGCAGGGGCCAAAAGGTCTCTCAAAATTAGCACGAAACGTGAAGATCATTTAGAACAGATATTTGCATATTTATGCAATGCACAGTAGAGAAATCTGCGAGCAGCCTTTAAATACTGAGAGTTGGTTGGTGAAGTTAAGATACAATAAAAAAAAAGGAAAAAAAATAAACCAAAGACAAAAGCTGTCCGATTTGTGATTTCACAAAGTGGACAGCTTTTCATTACACCATGTTTTCATGGGTGTGAATCACACTATTAAAAACAACTGTGGTATGAATCATACAATGGAAATCTCACTGTAACTCCTTTCTTGTGACCGCCCGCACTACAAAGGATACAGGAGAAATGGATTCCTGCCTGAAGCACACCAGAACTGCCAGCCACGCCCTTGATCCAGAAATTAATCATGATTAACTCTGAGTTAGTTACCTCTCAGTCCTGTTTCTGAAGACACCTCTCTGTTTGTGTTCAGCTAAATGCACACTTTGGTACTTTCCCGAACAAGAAACTGCTTTTTAACTGAAATTCCTGGGTTTACGTATTTATGTGGCAGTGCAGCAGAAAATACAAAAATCCATGGAATGTGAAAACCTGAATCATAAAGGTTTAAAACCACAAATTCCTTATTAAATACTACTTAAGCTTAAAAGTGCCATACTGTATAATTCAAAGGCTCTACATTTGCTAACTTAAAATACATCCACTTAAGAATGTAACGTTAAACGGGTATTAAAAATGCAACAGTCTCGTGGAAAAGAAATAAATCATATTGTTGTGAATCACGGAAAATATATACTAATCCAAACTAAGGAACAAAAATTTTAGTGTTAAAAGGCTAAAAAGAGGAGCCTTAAAAAGGCTTCAACATTAAAATTCCACTAAAAGGGGTAACACAAGCAGATTCATGAAGAAAGGTGTGAAACTTTATTTCTTTTTGTGTCCCTCAAGACATGTCCCTCCCTTCCACTTCGTAGCCTTCTGCAGTTTCTCTCCTTTTCTTGACCATCTCTGTAAAGGCAGAAGGATTTCCAAACAGATGCCTCCACAAAGCTCCACTTGGATTAGAGTGTTATTTTTTTAAATCCCATTATGGAACAAATAAAAGTGAATCATATACATAGATAATGGTGCTATTAACATTTAAAGTCGACCAGGTAATACAATGCCATGTAAGCCTCAGAAGAAAATACCATTTTGCAAAACTGGATTTGAGATGCTCTATGACAGCACAATTTCTCTAATACCATTAACAGCTTGTGCAGTATCTCTTCCTGCCAGCAAGAAACTAAATATTTGAGGATTTCATAACATCTATGCTAAAATTTTGAGAGCAACTTGGACCATGTGCCATAGCTTTAATACAATCGTTTTCTCATGTAATAGGTCCATAAAATAATTAGCTAATACACCAATTAAATATATTGATGTTTCCTCTCCAGGAGACCATTACAGAGGAAATTTTAATGAATAATAAATCTCTCATACGAAAACTCAGGTTTTGTTTCTTCGTTTGTGTTCAAAACTCTTTTACTTCGAGCGGAATCTCAAAAGAAGAAGAAAAGTTCCCCCATTTACCCCCAGCACAATGTAACAGTAGGATTCTTCCTTCATAGTAATTAAAGATCACCTTTCTTTTCAGAAAAGATTTTGCTGAGGAAGACAGAGAGGGAGTTATGTTATATGTGATCAGGGACATCAAATGTTTTACTTATGTGACACTTGAAAATGCTTTGTTCTTTCATGAAAACACATATTTTTGTGATTGGTGTAAAATCTGTTTTTTATACACGAACAGGTACGCCTCATATGCAAGGAAAGTTATATGCTGCTATAATTTCCGTGATTAAATTTCTTTGCTTACAGCTCAGTTAATAATGGTGGGTTTCTTGTTTGCTTTTCTGGCAGACAAGTTTAAAATGCATAAAACAGTTCCAACTAATTGAAACGGTATTTTCTGAAGAAAAGTTCGTCTGAGAACAACTTTTTCAAAATAATGAGAAATTCAATTTCAGGTCAACTGACAAAAGTCATTCAAACCAAGAGATTTGTTTGTGTCCTCAAATGTTGCTGCTTTTCTCCTTTTGACAAAACGTTCTTTTGAAATGAGAGAGAAGGCAAAACACTGCATTTTAAAAACATCAAAGCATTTTCTTTTCTCTGAAATACTCTTTTATTTTGAAATGACCAATAATGCCTGTATTTTATGCAGAGAGATAGACTGTAAAAATGGTTGGAGGTGGTGCTTCAGTACAGTTCTTACTTTGACTTAGCTACAAAAAAATGCTTAAATTAAAATAAGAATAAAAGTCCACCAAGCAGCTTACAACAGGGCTTTGGAAAGGGAAATAAATCCCTCCTATTCCTTTCCCATCTCTATTTGTGCTGAGCTTAGCCATAGCGTAATACTGGCATTTGAACAGCATTATACAAGAGGGGAGACATCAGAATAATTATCAGAGAATCGTGGAATAGCCTGAGTTGGAAGGGACACTCAGGAATCATCCAAGCCTAACTCCTGGCCTTGCAGAGGACAGCTCCAAGGATCACATCACACCCTGTGCCCGAGAGCATTGGCCAAAAGCTTTTTGGACTCAGCCAGCCTTGCTGCTGAGACCACTGCCCTGGGAGGCTGTTCCAGTGCCCAACCACCCTCTGGGTGAAGAGCCTTTTCCTGATATCCAACCTCAACCTGCCCTGGCACAGCTTCGGGCCATTCCCTCGGCTCCTGTCACTGTCACCACAGAGCAGAGATCAGTGCCTGCCCCTCCTCTTCCCCTCACAAGGAAGTTGTAACTGCAATGAGGTCTCCCCTCAGTCTCCTCCAGGCTGAACAGACCAAGGGCCCTCAGCTGCTCCCCATAGGGCCCTCCTCAAGGTTCTTCACCATCCTCATGGGCTCCTTTGGACACTCTTTAATGCCTTTATACCCTTCTTAAACTGTGATGCCCCCAAACTGCCCCCACGACTCAAGGTGAGGCCACCCCAGTGCAGAGCAGAGTGGGACAGTCCCCTCCCTTGCCTGGCTGGCAATGCCTGATGCCCCCCAGGACAGGGTTGGCCCTCCTGGCTGCCAGTATCCATTGGATACTGTGAGAAAAGCATTTGAAAAACACCTTCAACTGAGTTTCGTCTATTGATGAATTAATTGATGTAATGACAAATCAACAAAAGTTTTCTATAACAAACTTTTGGCCTTGATATAAATTGCAAAATCATATCAATATTGATTCAGAAGGCTGAAAAATAAAAATTTGGTAACTGAAGACATAACAACCAGATGGTAAGACCAGGCCAGGCCACATCATCTCAAGCAGCACCGCTACAACCTCCACAGAAAACCTGAAATGGCTCAGTATTTCACCCCTGTAGCCTCGTTCTTTTTGCAATGGTATTCCAGTCATTCACTTTGGCACAAATTATTATTACTTTTCTTTTCTTTAGGAAAAAAAAAAAAATAAAGGTTTTACTAAAGGTTTCAAAGAGTTAAGCCAAAATTTAGGTATTTTAGATGTCCTCTTTTTCATTTTCTCCTTTCACCTCTGTATTTGTTTATTTAGCATCTCTTGCCAGATTTGAATTTTCAGTGCTGATACCTTGTTAGGCTGTAAGAACTTCAAGGAAAAACAAACAAACAGCAAGATAAAAAAGTTACAGCTTTTTGACCCATATTTATGACTGAAAACTGCAATATCATATAATCAATGATTCTGGAGAAAGGAAAGAACAGGTTTCACTACTGTTGGCTCTGTAGTAGAAGTCAGTGTTTCTTCTGGGGAAAAGCTTACCAGAATTTCCTCAGTATTATTCTGTAGATCATTACTGCCACACAACTCCTTAATGAAAGTATAACGTAATGCACAAGTTTTAAACTGCTGATAAGGCGTTCTCAGCCTGCTGGGTTTCATTTCAGAAGCCTTGAGTAACTGTTGATAGGCAAGTAAATGTTTGCTCTTTGAGTTTTACCTTATATTTTGTTAGTGCTCATGCTTTAACAATTTCCAGGGATGAAATTTCACTATCCAATCCCATTTTGTAACCTGAGAACTTCAAGGAGCCTCCCACTACAAAAAAATGACCAGATCTCTTGATTTGTTTCTTCAAATGAGGCTTTAAACTGCTGTGAAACATTTCCCTTCCCAAGGGTTAGCACAAATTCTGCCCCAAGCGTGTAGGAAGCGAAACCAAACCTTTCAAAACATAGATCTTCTAAGGATAAAAAGTCACATTTTGCCTGGCAATAAACAAAATCCCTTGTTTGTCAGTGACAGGAAGAAAGATTTTTTTGTATCTATTAGCATATACAGATTTAGAATTAATATTAGCACTTTTATTGCACCTGAAACGTGAAACTCAGGAAAATTTACACAGCTTCATGACTAAAGTTGAAGCTATGACTTTTTAATGCGTGTTACAAAAATCATTTACTTTGATATCGTCTTTTCCTTCCTGTGATGGATTAGTGGCTTCATTCCAACAACAGAGGAAACTCAAACACTACCAGCATTGGAAGTTTTCCTTTCTTGCCAAGGCTTTGCTAATCCCAGAACAGGCAGAGCTACGTTTTGTGTCCCTGTGGACCAAAAGCATCCACATTACATAAAAACAACGATCACAAACATTTAGGAGGTTCTGAATGTATTTCAGATTTCTTTGCTCAAAGACATGAGAGCCAAAACAAGAGCTGGGAAAAGTAAGAGACAGCAAGAAGAATAAAAAGCATGAGGATACAACAAAAGAGAAAGGTAAAGATTCCTTCCACTTTATTGAGCCTTAGGATGCTCTCATGCTTATCAGGTATATTTAAAAAGGTTAACTTGTCCTACAGAGGTCACATAGGGCACCAGCAGAGATAGCAGAGGTGCTCTTTAGCATCAAGCTAAGCTGTCCTTACCTGTGCTGGAAGTTCAAATTTACTGCTTTTACTTCTGAAGGGTCTCTATTAGTAGTCAAGATATTTAGTCAAATTCTTGCAAGCAAAGATTCCTCCTGATATATAACCGCCAGCAAAATTTTACTGCCCATATTTCCCACCAAATGTTCAAAGAGTTACATTTATCTAAAATTATCCTTCACACAGCTGAATGATAGGTCTTAATGCTTTACTACTTCACTGCAGCAAAAATGAAATAAGTGAAGGGATTCAACATTATTCACTGAGTAATTTTTAAGAGGGCTTTTACTGTGCATCACAGGCATGAAACTGCATAGGCCTGAATCTGTAGTTTCTTTCTGCTTAACCACTGGATCAGAAAATGACAGGGTTTTTTTACTATAAAACAATAAATGAAACATTTCTGTTTGCAAAATGCATATTCCAGACATTACTTTTGAATCACAAGGAATTAGCTCTTTCCCAAATCTATGAAAGATATATACAAATGAATAATAATTTTAGTTATGAGAGGGCTACTGAAAGGTTAAAATAGTAAAGAGAGAAGTGACAGATGTTGAGAGCGAAGCTTTTGTTGGGAGTACATTGTATTCCTACCCCACATAGCCTTAATTAACTTCCTTGGTGCTGTGCATATCCTAGAGCCTTGATTAAATTACTTTATTATCTCACATGAAAATTTAATTTCAACTTTCCCCTCCCTCCTCTCTGAAGTTCGTGAAAATATTATTTTCCTAAAAATGTAACAACTGATTTTAAATAAGAGGCTTGATTTAGCAAATGTTGAAACAACTTGTTTGATTATTTTTCCAGCATGACATTCTTCAAGAAAAGACCCTGACAAAGATTTTCAGCTTTAATTTAATGACACAGCTTGATGAAAAAGTTGACATCAGAATATTGCCCTCCATCTCTAGTGCTGCACACAGTGCTGTTAATCCCCAGTAGGTTGCTCTTGAAAGTTTTTTAATGCCTTGAGATATTTTGTTGAAAACCTCTGTGTAAGTGCCAAGCACATTATTTCTGAGCAAAGTGTGGGATGAAGTCAGCAACCATGCAAATACAGACACACAAATGCAAGCCAGGGAGCCCCCTCTCCCCAGGACACACCTACCAGGAGAGCTTTGTCCCAGGCAGAGGATTCATTCAGATCTCTAAGGCCTTATTTGTGATAGAGACAGACACATTCAGGTTGTCTGGTGTACCCCAAATCCCGTGACAAGCACTTTATGTGAGTTGTGAGTGGCCAGAGGCCAATCCTCTGGTAAGAAAAAGCCTGAAGGACCAGAATTTGCATCGTACCACTTCTTCAGAAGACTTTTAAGTCCAGCCAAATGTTTGTCCAGGCACAGTGCAGAGTACCTAATGCTCTGGGGACAAAGGCAGGCACTATTGGATGGGTGGGGGTCATTTCATCGCACTGCTGCTCTCATTGGATATAATTCATTTTGACTACACAGTGAGGGTGTGATTTACTCTGATCACAAAAGTCATAACTACCAACTCCCACAAGAGCAGAACAAATAACAAAAATACAGGATATATAGTCTTATTAAATCTGGAGAGATTAAAGCACTGCATTATCAGTAGTGATAAACCTTCCGATGAAGAGGCATTTCCTGTTCTGTCAGAGGAGGTTTCATTTCTTGCTCATCACTGTGAGATACTTCACATCCCCAAATAAAAAGACAAATCATCTCCTGAGCTCACCCTAACAACAGGTACAGTTCACAGCCAGACAATTCTGATTTCTGAAAACGGGAAAAAAAATTAAAAGCAGCTTTTTTTGAAAGGGGATTATTTAGTCTGCACATCACCTGCATGTGTACCTGTGGTACGAAATGTTTCTAGTTACACACTCCTTACTGGACTGCAAGGGGAGTGAGGCAACAACCAAACGTGTGTCTGAGAACACACGTCCTCACTTGACTCTCAGCAACAGTGTCTGAAATGGAGAAATCCACACTCTCAGGGACAGCATCATACAAAAAATTGGCATGACTTGGATCTCCAGAGAATAAAAATCAACACCACCACCACCACCACATATTAATTCTTTTCCTACCCCAACCCACACTAACTTGAAATTCTTTTGTGATTAAACAACTCAGGGCAATTTCAGAGTAGTGAGACGTGAGTCTAGACTGAGCACATCATGTTACAAAAACAAACAATGAACATAAGCTTAGCAAGTTAAAAAACACTGAGAGAAAAAAAAATGGCACTGCAGAGATCTAGCAGTTGTAGGAGTAAATGGAAGAAGCTAGTTCCTGCTAGAATGAGAATCATTCTTCAATACTATCTGCTAATATTGCAGCTATAGATAAAAAGAGATTATTAAAAAGCTGCCTGGCTGATGCCCCTGCTATCACAGCATCTGAAACATGGACAAACCTGTCAGCCGTGCCACATCCTCACAGCTACCACTCAAAAACACCCTAATATGGTTAGAACACATTCAGGAAAGAAAATGGCTACAAATAGGATGCAAATATGTCCTTGATAAATGGAAATATAATGGAATTTTACTGTGCAGAGGGTGTAGACTGCTTTCTTCTTTTTTTTCATTGAGTTTATTGAAATGAAATAGGAGAGTCATTCACTCAAATTCTGCAAAATGTCTATTCTAGTGAAGAGCACAATCTTATAAATGTTTCTAAGAGCTTTTGCAAAGGAAATGTTAAATAACATCGACTGTACTTTGGAGACTTGTGACTCATACTCTACCTCCAACAATCCTTGGTTTCTGTTATAATTAGGAAATACTATTTGTTTTCATGGTAGTGCCTCGAGACCCTATTCCCTGGCACAAGGCACCACAGGAATATGTAGGTGACCTTTTTAGTGTAAGCTCACCAAAAGTACTCTAAATATAGGAATAGCAATATTTCTGTCTGCCACTTCTCAGAGGGAACATAAGTAGCACAAGAGTCTCTGCACGTATTAACGATTTTATAAATGTCTCAGTGCTGAAGATGCCGAGCGCTTCGGTGCAGGGAGAACTCCACAGCATATGGCAGTCTGTAAAAATCCTGTTTATAGTGACCACAAGCCTCTTTGTGCTGGGAACAAATGCTGGTCTGGGATTGAAAAGGCAGCCCAAATCCATAAACTACAGCTGTGCTCTACATGATTCATTTCGCCCAAGTCGTTTGCTGTCTCTGTCCCCTACTTCCCCACTGAAGAGGCAGGGATCTCTGTCAGGCAGCGAACTTTAGGACACTGAGGGTAATCAGGAGCTCTGAGGGAAGGTGGGGTGTGAGGAGTGTGTGCACAGAATTATCTTACTGGGCAGATGATGCAAGCAGAGACTACAGAATTCTTTAGCACTGTGCCACTCTGTGCTGTTTGTTCCTAGGCCTCTTCCACCGAGCAAAATCTCCTGCTTTAAAGGGGCAAATAACAGTTTCTCTGTGCTGCTTAAACAACTTTGATTCTTGCAAAATACCAGCCCAGGACAACTTTTAAGTCCCCCTGATCAATGGGAAGTTAGATCACACGAGGCAGCTGAGAGTCTCCCACAAGCAACAGAGGGGATGCCAGCAGATCGGAGCAATGGGAGAGCCATGGCAACAAGGGATCTGAGCTGGAACACTGCACCCCTTGTAAGTGCCAACCTCAACTGTAACTCAGCCAACACTTTAAAGAGTAACATCTCTGACCTCAGCATTTGTTTATATCTACTGCTTCAGAGTTTTCTGGAAAAAACTTCCCACATCTTTGTGTTCTTACAAGTTGGATTTACAAAGGGAAAAATGAGAAAGGGAAAAACCAAATACAGTAATAAATGCAAAAAAAACAGGGGAAAAAAAACCACACAAAAAAAAAACCTCCACCAAAAAAGCCCCTAAAACAAACCAACCCAAACTAAAAAAACCTAGAGAGCAAAGCTCTGCCTCAGTGAAATATTCTTACTATTGATTTCTAACAAGCTGCGAGTTTTTATTGAAGTGAACAAAAGCAGCACATCCCCATCGCTACTACTTAAGTCTTTTCTAAGTCTACATTATGCCCAAAGCCTAAGCAGGTGCTCATGGTATATAAATATCATTTTGCTCTCAACTCCTGACAACAACGAGTTTTCTAAAAAACATGTAAAGGCTTTCTGAGACTCTGCATAAACTCTTCTTCTCCACTGCCTTCCCAACCATTACACAGAAGCGTGGTTTCAAGTTAACCAAAAGAGATCTGTCCATCAGCCAAAACTGTCAGTGTGACACTGGTGTAAAAACACCCTCACACCCACAGCCCAGTATAAAAAACAAACGTGACAGACAGAGGTTCTTATGGACAATGCTAAAAGACAAAGATGTAAATCACAAAGGGACATAAAAAGTTCACACATCTTCACATGTTCATTAGCCAGAGAATTTCCTTTTTTCCATTTTTATCCTCCAGAGTCAAAATGCAATGATGACTTGCAAACTCAGAAGTAATGGGAGGTATAAATATGCTCAGAGCTCATATCAGTTTTAATAAAAATAATTTTCTGTGGAAATTACATACTGAACAAATAAAGATAAGAATTAATGGGTTCCTTCTAATATTGCAAGAACTATTTTGTGAACATTCTGTTTTCTCATAAAGTGTGTTAATAAAAGAGAACAAAAACTCCATGTTGTGAACACTCCTGAAGGGAAGTGAAAACTTTTTAGACATGACAGTACATTTCACCTATGCAGATAATTTACAAATCTCTTGGACATATATTTAGGTTTATTTTAAATGGAGTGCTTTCTCCATAAGATTTCATCTCCTCCTGCCACTTATCCCCTTGACATTTGTGCTCTTACTATAATGGGATTCAGTAGAACAAGTGGGTTAAATTCTTATAAAATAAAATCCCATTTCATGGAAATTTTCCTGGTAATTAAAGTAAGAACAAGGAGAAATACAGAAAACGCATTGTTTGTGGCATGCAAAGAAAATGTGTCTGCCTGGAACATTACACAATCTCAACAGCTCTAATGTAATTCAGAGACTGAGGAATTGAGGGGAACAAGAGAATAAACAAGCTGTAAATTCTCACAGCCTAATGCAAAAATAATAATGAAAAAGTAAATTTGATTCTTTGATTCCAACTGAATTTAAAAGAATGGTGACATTTAGAAGTCACACTGTGAAGAAATAAATGCAATTCTATGAACTACTGTTAGTTTAACTTGTATCTTATTCTTGTATCTGGCAGAGAAAATGAATCATATTAGGCATGTTTATGTTCTGTTTGGTTTTCTCTAATGTTGTGCTGGATGGCAAAAAAATGCAGGGATATTGATTTGTTTTAAAACAAACTGTTCAATTTAAAATTAAAAAGAAAAAAAAAAAGGAAAAAAAAGAGCACAAAACATTTCTATTCATCGTGGGGGGTTTTTTTAAAAAGTTTGAGCCATCCAAAGCATACACTGTCAGCCACATGTTGACATCAGTTATTATGATTGTCTCCAGTTTTATTAGTCAAAAAGTACATCCTGCATTTACAGAAACACCGCTGCCTGGAGAATATCATCACACTGAACGAAAAGAAGCCTTCTGCTTATTCTTCAGCACTGTGATGGTGGCAGGACATGTCCCACCTCTGTGTCACTAAAAACAATACCTTCAAACAACTGGCAGCATGCTTGGCTGAATACTTTGTGTAAATGTTGCACAATCAGAACCTCTGGACTTTGTCAATTTTGTGCTACACAGACTTAAAAACTGAATCACCAACTGTCTCTGCAGTATCAGAAAAGTGCCAGCACATGGCATAAATTAGGAGTGAAAGAGTCAATTGATGAAAGGCGAGATGAGATGCATGCAGAACGAAACTACCTCAGGTAAAGCAATGTTAAGTTTTTTTAGGTAAACAGCTAAGTTTAGGTAGAAGGCTAAAAAGGGGAACAATGCCAGGATGATGGACTTAAACACCATATTTTAGTCAAAGGAAAATATTGATATTCCTCCAAGGAAAACAAACCAAAGACATCTAGATAAACAGCCAAACTTCGAGATGCTTATTAAGTTCAGCTTTTACATCACCTTAAGTCCACTGTCATAAATTTACTGTTTATTTATTGTATGCTGAGGGGGAAATAATCTCTCCAGTATCAAACTTCAGGGCAAAACAGCCGTAATGTCTGTCTCGTCAGTCTGGGTGTATATTAGAGAGATTCACTACCCTACTACATATGGAAAGAAAAACCCACACTAAAATCTCTGATGCTTTGTCATTTGCATCTGTTGTTTTGCAGGGGACTTCTGTTCTATAAACTAACTTTAATTCTCTTAAAAAATACCATTTTTTAAGTTAATGAATTCAAGAAACTCCCTTGTCCAAGTTTTCACCGCTTAACTGACAGCAAAGCCAATTTATCAAAATGGGAGATAATGAAAAAGTAGGGTCTATAAGCTCCTAAGTAGCATTTAGTCTAAGTGTTTCAAGTACAGCTGGTCCTTTTGATACCAGGGTTCTGGCATCTTTATAAACCATTATTAACCATGTGCATTTAGTATTAGCAGAATTTCAGCTTCCAAATGAACACAAATAACAGCCATTCTGCATAGAAATCCTGTTTTACAAGACACTTAGGAGCTATGTGAGACCAGATTATAAAAATTATTAACCAGAAACCATGCTCAATTTAATGTTTTTCCAATTAGCAATTTAGATTATATTATAGTTGGTCATATCCTACACTGTAACAGACCTGTATTTATTTTAACTGAAGAGCAGTAGCAAAGGACAGCTCAGTCCTCAGAGAATGAATCTCATCAGTGGAATCTGCGCTTGGGACCCTGTGTCTGCTGTAGGAAACGTGGGCCTAGGGACTTTTCCCACATGGGATGCTGGGAAAATCCAGCTTCTAAGAAAAACAAAAGGTGATAATAAAGTTAATTCCCTCTTCTCAGTTCTTAGCCCAGACAGGAAACCACTTGACTTGGTATCTTATCGCGTCAAAAAGAGCCCCAAATTGTCAGGGGAAAAGAAAAGGGACACCCCAAATCCAAAATACATGGTAGCAGACACAGCAGGTTTGTCCCTCTGAAAGCTTCAAAACCAATTCTGCTGGAGACACAGGAATCAGCTTCTGCAGGGGCCATCAGCTGTAACAGAGCATGGCAAAAGACTTTGAGCCAGCCCGTTGTAACAGAAAAGGAGAGTAAAACCTTTTGGCTCTTTAGCTCAGGAAGAACAGTACAGCTGGGTTTCCCTTTCCTTACTTTATTACCGGAAAAAAATGCAGAAAACAGGAGCTATGTGGTTACTATGCCTTAAAAGTTGTCCAAAAATTCTCTCCAAGGCAGACAGTAAAAGCAGAGCAGAAATGAATCTACCTGAAAGGTCGTTGTTGAGAAGACTCATAAAATAGATCCTGAGAGCATCTATAAGCTCAGATATATGACAGCTGTGGTGTTGCTCTCAAGATTTAAACTAATGGTCCTGAGTAGTCCAAGCATTAAAATAAATATACATTAAAATTTAAAAATAGTTAACAATTAAATCTAAAGTAGCTCATTATGCACTGATGTTTCTAAATGCAATTCAAAACCCACAGACTGCAAAAAAACATTATTCAAGCAAGGAAAGACAACTTCTTTTTTAAACATCAAAACCAGGGAGGAAAAAAAAAGCAAATATAACCCAGAATAAAAAAAGAGTAGATAAACCAGTGTGCCAGTGTCATGAGAAAACTGATTCATCTTTCAAGTTCAGAGCTGACTTCAAAGTCAAGCCTGTTCTGAGTCTGTAATTGGACCACAATAGAACCACTAAAATATCAATTATCTTATCATCACAAAATAGATAATTGATGTTTTAGTGGTCCTTTTCTGGTAGATTACAGAAAACATTAACTTTGCTTCATCCATAAACAATTTGCTATGAAATTGAGGGTTCTATTCTGCTTCAACCTGCAGCAACAGCTTCTGCTAAATGTCAGTAAGTGTTACAAGAACCTGTCAGAAGGAAGGAACAGACCGGATAAAATAGACATCCTCACAGTCAATTACTGTACATAAGACTTCCTTTTGAATTACTACACATGGGGCTGTCTTTGGGTTTGGGGATTTCTCGGAGAGGTAAGGAGGAAAGCAGCAATTTAGGATTGTATCGCATTTCTGCAACCTTTTTGTCAGTAGAGTACAATATTTTAAGTAATTTCAAATAAAACATGATACTTTCTAAATTTCTTAAGGACCTAAAATAGCTGCAGTACGATGACTTTTCAGTGAAGGAAGTTGAAAGAAGTCAGTCATGTCAGTCAATTGACTCCTCCACACGAGAAGAGGCTAAATAGAACGCAGCTTTTCAGCTGGAAAAAGATATGACTGAGGGGATGTAGGATAACCGCTCTAAAATTTTAAACAGCCTGGAACAGGTGATAGGAAATGATTATTCACAATTCAAGAACCAGACAGAGCGAAATGATGTTATCAGCCTGGAGTTTAAAAAAAACCCAAACCACTTCTCCACACAAAGCACGTTAAAGTGTGTAACTCACCTCCAAAGAATGAGCAGAAATCAAAAGATCTGCCTCCAAGCCCGGAGGAGGCACATTCCCAACTGCTACCTCCACCATCCACACAGCTTTTTACCCATCAGAGTCACCTGTGTAAGCCACGAGCAGCCAGTTTCTCCAGGAGAATGCTGTGGGAAACACTGTCAATGGCTTTACTGAAGTCCAGGTAGTCCACAGCCTTTTCCTCATCAAAAAGGCTTCATGAAAGGAGGTCAGGTTGGCCGGGTAGGACCTGCCTTTCCCAAACCTGTGCTGGCTGGATCCCATCCCCTCGTTGTCCTGTAGCGACTGTAAGGAAACTTGTCCTTCTGCTGCTTGAAATGAACTCATTCTGCAGGTGAAGAGAGGAGCACCCATTGCAAGCCTCCGAAGCAGATTCCCTGTGTGACCGCTCCCACGTGCAGGGGAAGCAGAGCCAGCACACCCAGCACCAGCTCTCCACTCCGCGCTGAGCCTGGGGAGCACGAGCGCTGATCAACAGATGGCAGCCCTCATTTGCATCTCGTCAACATTCATGGCCACAATTTTTGATGATTAAACTATCAGAAAGATGTAACAAGCTCTTTAATTGGGAGAGAGGAAGGGGAAAAGAAATGATCATGCTTGGCCTCCGTGCTCTTGACAGCCCGAATGACATGCTTACATGATGGTTATTTAACAGCATCGTTACTTTCAGGATGTGGCTGCTGGTGGCTGGAAGCTCGGGGCCAAATCCAAGAACAGCCCATGAATACAGAGCACCCCAGAGAGGGAAGACAGAGCCCTCAGTCTGCAGGCACAGCTCTGCTGCAGCCTGACTCCGAGTGGGGCAGCCCAGGAGGCTCAGCAGCCACACTCTGCAGCCGCTGCACTTCTCCTCACTTTGAAATTTTGCATCTGCTCAGAACAATTTTGATGCACCATTCCTGCCCCAGCTAAATCCAGGTCTTGGAACCAGTTTGGCCACAGAAGCCTGCCAGACCCTGCTTAACAGAGCCCAAGGAGCAATCTCAAGCCAGTGCCATGGCCGTATTTGACTGTGTGTCAATGCCTGGTCACATCATTCCTCTCATTTTCTCTTGCACTTTTTCTCTGCAGGAGGCGTTCGTGTGCTCAGTAGAACTTTAGCATGAAAACCCACCACACTTAGTGATGAAAGTCTGTCTCTAAGTCTCTCTTTAAGTGTGTGTTTCTAACTCTGTCCTTAATTCAAATTGCAGGCTTCATTTGAATTTTTCTCCTGTTTTTAAATACAAGCTTAAAGCAAAATGGGAAATGTCATAAGAAAAGCTCTGAAAGAAATGGAAAGCCTCTTAAGTGTATCAGTCATGGGCATATATGAAGATGAGAAATAACAGGTTTCAAGACTGAGGAGAATTTTTAATTACATGTGTTTGAAAAGCTCACTGGTAAGGATCTCAGGTATTGGCAAAGAACATAGACCAATATATCAGTCTATGATATGTATAGGAAACTTATTTACGGATAAGGAATATCAAACACCTATGATATAATATTATACATCAGGCATTTTATATTTATTATGTAGGTGATAAAATAGTTGAGCCTAAAAAACATTATAAACCTATTATTTTTACATTTTTCCAACTATCAATGATGTCCTGATGCCATTTCATCACCTTAGCAAAGCTCCCTTAGAAATGAAGCTTAGTTACTCCAAAGTCTCCTGATGAATGCAGAAGGAAAGGACTAACACAATAGGTGTGGTAATTAGCTTGTACTCAAGAGATTTAACTTCACTACTTCTAACTGATAAACACCTAATTTTAGAAAAATTTCCTTCATTTCCATTTTGCCTTATTTTCCTCACTGTAAAATACACAGGACACATATTAACTATGCACAAACCAAATAATTATATAGTAAGTTCTTTAACCTGTCATCTTAACTCACCTGACATGGTAACAATGCGTAGATAATTTGCATGATGTTGTATTCTAATTGTGTATTTCTGCCTTTTCCTAACTGACACCCACCTTGCATTTTAATACGAGCAAGTTCAGCTTAATAAGTCTCATGCCATTCATTAACTGAGTGGTAAGAGATGCAATTGTCTTTTATTTTAATGCAAACAAAGCATACAAAAAAATAACACGTGCAAAGAGACCACGTCCGTGAGAAGTTTATGCTTACAAAATAGTTACAGATGAGAGGAAAAGTGCAGACATTTTCCAAGTCCAAGTCTCACGTAGTTCAACTTCCTAAGCAAGAAACATTTGCTTTTATCAGGAAAGCATCAGAATCTCTAACAGCATGTCTAGCACTGCTGGAGACTCGGGTTTGTGTGCTTGGTCACCAGCACCACTCCACATTTTCAGCTGCTGAAAGCAGCAGAAGCCACTAGACCAGCTTTTCACCCCCGATATTCTAATGCTGTCTTTGTCAGGGGAACTAAATGTTTATTGCAAAAGAGGATATAAACTGCCTACCCTCCCTGACATTTATTGAACCAATACTCAACATTAAATTTCCTCTCTGGCATCTTAGAGTAAGATAAATAGGGATTAAAATGGCAGCAGAGCAGCAGAGGAACAGTGGATTTTTATTTATGCATTCATTCTCCCAGAGCTAAGAATAAAGACGTACCAGAAAACAACATGCACAATGAAAAGTTAACACTGCCATCAAACTATAGGATTTCTAAAAGAAAAGGGATAAATCAGGTTCTCTCCTAAAAGCTGAAACTCACTCAATAATCCCTAATACAAGTTGCCCAGCACAGAGCTGCTAAAGGAAATTTACACAACGAATGAACTTCAGCGATAAGATGGTGTTGGTAGCAGCATCTGCAAAGAAATACGAAGAAACAATTCAAAAGAAAAAATTATCTTATATTTCCCTTAGTATCATAGAAATTACCCTAACTCTTTTCATCAGGGTTTTTTTTTTATTTCCCCCTAAATTACCAAGCCCATTTTTCTCAGCTCCTGTCTCTGCACCAGGAATCCCAGAGCTTTCATTCACACTCTCTGTTGAGAAAAACACCTCTGACCAGGACTGTTGACCTTCTCCTCCTGAAATCCATGTGGATTTCTTTTCTCCACAGAAACGGAGAGTTCCTGCCTCCTGTAAGAGAAATGCACCCTAGATCTGTGTCTTCCTATAGTCCCAGACAACATCTCCCTTTTTTCTACCATGCAGGACTTAGATTTTCTTCCCCCTGCCACACACTGGAGTTATGTCAAACACAGCTATTTTTAGAAAATTCAAAATGTTATCAAATACTTGTTAAATTGGGTTAAAAGAGTAAGGAGAATCAATCAAGATGTTGAGGCAATATTCAATTAACAATAACACATACTGCACAATGGGGAAGCACACCCATAACTAAAGCATTTGTTGGAATATATCACTTGTTCTGAGTCATTTACAACAAGAACTAACTGAGCAACTAAAAAGATACTTCTTTCTGATGAGTACTTGAATTCAAGATATGAATATTTTTAATCTGCCTGCCACACATACTGAAAGATTAACTCTCTGGTTTTGCATCCCTGGAAAACAAGGATTTCATAATTGTTTTGCATTTATAACTTTGCCAAAAGATACTTCTCTTTAAGCTTCTGACACAAGTATGTGATGTTAGGTGTGTTTCTCCAAACAGCAGGCTGACTGTTAGAAAACATGCAGTTGTAGGAAAAATAATGTTTTAAGAGTCGCTGTTCTCCTAAGAATCTCCAGACTATCATCACAATTTGTCATTCTATAGATTGTTTCTTAGCCTTAAATCTTTAGGAAAAGACAGATTTGGGAGGTTATGATCTTTGCATCCAGAAACCCCACGAGACTGCTCAAAGGATCTTGGAGTGCTGCAGCCAACTTCATGCTCAGCCTTCAGCTCCACTCTGGAGAAAGTGGGTCCACAGAGAATAACTCATAAGCCCACTGCCCACAAGTATCCTCCTGGAGAGTACCTGGATAAAGAGGATCCTTCCAATGGAATCAGGGTGTAGGTGGGAATTACACCTACAGAAGGCGTTACAGATGTGGGAGGGGATGGTGACACGCCTCAAATCATTGTTTTCATTTGGGTTTTCTCATTTGTTCAGCTCACTGTCCCCCAAACACAAGTACTGCAACCACAGCTTTATTGACCTGGGAACACATGAGGCCATGAAAGGAAAGATTCTCCTTTCCCCATTCACTTTTAAATCCCCTCAGTGAAGTCCTTCACACTCCCCACTTGGACTTCTTGTCTCAGAGGTCCCATTACTGACAGGATTCCCCCTTCTCTTTGACTTCGACATAATTGGTTTTGAGCTCACAGTTTTGTCATGTGCAGCCTAACTCAGGTCTGAAATCAGAGCAGCGATTTCACTTAAACAGAACCATCCCAATTCCACTGCACACTCACTTCAATCTTCATTGCTTTAAAACGTCACTGTCGAATTAAATCTGAATTAAAAGGGAACAAAAGTACATAAATACCTTACTCTGTTTCAAGCAGCATTACCCACCAGAATATGGTGGACTTCAAGTCAGATCTTCTAGAATAACTAAATATTTCTGAGTTGCTGATACACATTAAACTAATAGGGGTCCCTGCTTACTTCAGCTGGTGGCTGTATAATTTTTTCCTTCAAATAACTTTAAAGAACTGCTGACACACACAGTAATTCTCATGCTCTGTACTCTTTTATAGATTATGCTCATTTAAAAACTATTTCATAACATCACAAGCATTATACAGGTTCTTTTCTATGGATCCTGCCTTCCCCAGTGAAGAGCAGTGGTCAATAATCAACTCAGAACACCGCTACTGTAAATTCTTTTTGACTGTAAAAAATTCATCCCATACAAAGAAGTTACCAAGCACTCTTTTTAGTGAGCAAAGCTTTTAACTCTCTACTGGTGAATAATGGAGAAAAATAGAGGGCAAAAGAAACACTGCAGAGATTTTGTTACTATTATTATGGTATTACTGGTCATTTAAAGATAAAATCTAATTTTAAAACTCCAATTCTAAGAGTAGCTCTAAGTGGCCTATGTATTAATAGCCATAAAGGGGCTACTCTGCCTGACGCAGGCTGGCATGGAGCCACTGCTCTTCCCTGCCCACAGCCCTCGGACAAGGAAAGGCTCCCTGCCTTGGAACCGGCCTCCCTGCTGCAGTGCTGCTCCACTCCCGGCAGAGCAGCACTTCCACAGCCTCAAAACACAATCAGGTCACAGCCTAGTTCGGTACCTCGGTATAATGAGGGATTTTTCTGTAGTTTCAGTATATTCTGCACCCGAACTAAGTCTTGTTAAAGGCAGCAGAGAAGTCCATCCCGTCGCCATTAATGAGTTTGTACCACATGCTTTGAAACCTCTGCAGACACGGCCTATCACAACCACAGCCAGATAATAATGTTTCTCAAGTGAAACTGAATCTGGATGAAAATTAAAGAAATAGCAACATTTGTTTAGATAAATGAGGCTTGCTCAGATTTTGACACATTATATATCTTCAGTATGCTGCACTAATCAATAGCAGCTAATTAGTAAAACGAAAAGAGCCAAGTCTACCTAAGGAGAAACAGTTCTCGTGCTACCATTTATTTCAAAAGTCAGCCTGGAAAAAAAACAACTGCTTTGAGCTTTATAAATATTGAGATGGAATTGAAAGAAACACAGATATTATTTTTATTCCACATATGATAATGAATGAAGCTATCAGAGATGTTTTTGTCTAAATACAAGCAGCTAACCAATGGCATTTGAACTTATTACTCATAGCACAAGCAAACAATTTCTATTTTCCACAACCCACAATAAACAGAATCCACATCACTTTTCTTTATAACCATGGCTGTTACTTTTCCAAATGCCTTTTGCATAAATGATTTGCCAAAACACTTCTGTGGAAAAGAAAAAACGGAACAAAAAACCAAATACCAGAAACAAACCAAAACACTGTTCCTCACCAGGTCTCCAAATGAGTCTAAAAAAATGGAAATATTTTCTCCAAAATGAAAAGGCAAAGACAAGTCGAACTAGTTTACTTGTGTAGTTGTCAATATTTTTCACCAGAAAGGGTTCCAAGTCAGAAGTAGTTTCATATAAAACAACAACAAAAAAAAATAAAAAATAAGAAAACGAGACCCAAAACAATCAGCCAACCAATCTCAAACAATCCAAACTAAAAAACTCCCACACCTATGAATATGGGATCAGATTCAAAATTACAACATGAAAAAAAGCCACCTTACATGCCTTAGTCAGCAAGTTAATAGGACTGGGTAATTCTATTTTGAGATCAATTTCATATATTTATAATCTCCATAATGGAGCAATAAGAGGAGGCATAGAGTGAAAAAGAGACAACCCATTAAAAATGTGGTGCATGCGACAGGACTATGACAGCCAGTGCTCAAAGAGAAAAGTGTGAGCAGATAAGGGAATCAGCCACATTTTCTGCAGTGTGTTAAAAATAGCCAGGTGGAACATGCCAGGTTTTTAATATATACTTTCTCATCTGATGCATGTTCCCTCAGCAGTCACAGCAAACCACCCTCCACTAGATATTTACAACAATGTTGATTTTCTCCAGGACTTTTCTGCTATTAATAATCCCCACTCCCCCAAAGAAACCCTAAACCAAACGAAGGGTTACAAAATAAAGAGACAGGCAATCACAGCACTGCATTATGCTGCTCAGGCTCCCAATGAAGAGTCCAGGAAATTTACTATCAAAACTGTTTTCCCAGACTTCGTCATTTAAAAGCTTCATATATTACTCTGGAGTTCCTTTCAAAATTATTTTTATAATTTCCTTTATTTCTTTACAGCATAACTCTTCCCCTTTGTTTATCTCTTGGTGTATAAATCCAACTTTATTCACGTATATATACTGCATCTATTACTGACTGCCACGCTGCAGGCATTCCTGTGCTGCACTCTAAAATTCAATCAAGGCAATCCATTTAGGTGCACAGTTGTGTTCCCTGTAATTGGAATTAATCTATGGGAAAAGGTACTTCCCATAGATACACTGAGCTATCGTGCATCAGCCCAATACCTGTAGATGTTCCTTTCGAACATAAACAATTTTTATGCATTTATTTTTAAGCCCTACTATTTCTGTGATATAAATCTCTAGGTGTGAGTCAAATTTTCCTGCGTGTGAGATATTTTTGTAGATTTATAATAGAAACTATGTAAATATTGATCTCTTAAATGTCTTTACTAATAAATTCCTTCTACTTTAGCCTCTCTGTCATGTACTTCTTCAGCTTTCAGCTCATTTCTTCTTTAACCTATTATGAATTCCTGTAGCAACGAAAATGATGAAAAAAAACCCCAAGCCATTGGCCACAAGATCCACATACATTTGGACACAGGCCATGCATGCATCACTTTCCAAAATAATTGCACATAAATGACATTTTTGAAGATACACTCTTCTACATGGTAGTGGAATTTAAAAGGTATCCTGCCTCAGTTAAGCCAAAATGGTAATTTCCTACCACTGTTGCAACTGCACCGACCATAGCAACTGCACCACAGTCTGCTAATTTTTAAAATCTCCATCACAGAATGTACTTTCATTAAAATGCAGGAAATTAAAACAGTTTATTGGAGAAAGCTATTGTATACCCCAGTGGGAAGCTGCGGATTTCTCACATTTGTTTATTCTGCAGAAATGAAATACTTAGCGCTGAAATCACGAAGGTGACTTGGGGACCTAAGCATACCTTTAGCTGCTGAGGTCTGACGTCTCCTAAAACTGATGTTCATCAAGCTCTGTCACCAGAAAGCTCAGGAGACCTTCCTTGATTACAGAAGATGGAAATTTAATCCTCTAGGGAAACTTCCAGTTAAGCACCACACAGTTTTCACATTATTAGCCATATTTGTTATTATAGAAAAATGCTTTTGGCCTGTTTCCCAACCATGTAGGAACTACGGCAATTTAACACCACCAGCAGCAGATCTGTTCAAAGACTGAATTGCTACTCAACAATCAAATGGCAGAAATGCCTTGAGTAGTATTCTCTCCATCAGGAGAATAAACAGGCCAGCTAGAAATGCAGGGGAAGGTGACCAGAAACAGAAAAAAAACCCCTGAGAATGAGCATTAATTATTTCAGCAGAGTCTCGGGTCATCGAAAACAAAGAAAATATTGTATGTTACTGAACTTATGCTGTAGGAGAGACAGGACACAGTGCAGGATGCAGTTGGTACCTACAGCACATTCCCAATAAATAGAGTATTACTTGAGGAAATGTCACCCAGCTTGGCTCACAAGATCTTTTAAATGTCTTGATCCATGTTAATAGCTGATAGCAAACAGTCACTGTCCTCTTTTTAAGCAGTTGGTGATTACAGATGGCACATTTTAAACTGCTGCTTTCAGAAGCTGGGAACAGATGCAGAGCACTGCCAGTGCAGTATTAGTTCTGCTGTCCAAATCTACAAATATTCTAATTTTCATCAACAGGATTTTCATTCTCAAAAGTTATTGGTATCTGGCAGGGCATTATGTAACTGATTAAATAAATCTGCAAGTTTTCATCTTCCACAAGTTTCATATCAACTACATTATTCATCAATGTGCTTTAACACAAATAGTGACAATAAACTATAAAAAAATCTAAAAGGTTTCACTACTTTGGTAGAGCCAAGTAGTCTTAACTTCTGTGGAACTGTAAAGGCATTTTAACAGCAGAAAAATCTTGCAGTTTCAAAAACTTCTGGACAAATGTTCCGGGTGTGATTGAAGCAACGGCAATATTTGAAACATTTATATCTGACAGCCTAATTTTCAAAGCCATCAATTTTGCATTATAACCGTAAGATTTAGAGTCCCCGATGGTGAAAAGATCAATATGAAATTACAAATTGTCACCACCTGCATGTGTGCACACCCCCCTCCATGGAAACCACTAATCTGACACCAGGAGCGCAGCCCTTTTCACAAATCACTTCCCATTAAACACGGCGCTCGCGAGGCACAATTAGTTCAGCACAGCATTCAGGAAAGGAAATAGTATTTTTAGACATACTCTTTTCTACCTGAATGCATGTCCCAAATTACATGTTATAATTAGTCGCTAATTGATGAGGTAATTCACAGTATTAGGCAGTGACATTTGAGAAACAGTCCCTACAACATTTTGGTTTGAGGGAGTATTTTCCTGTGACGAGCACACCAAAAGTAAACAAAACAAGGGATGTACAATTTGCTGCTGTGAGCCCAGAATCACCTCAGACAGAACTTGTGAAGAACATAAAGAATGAAAATTACTGCAGAATATTAAGGAAGGATTTGAGCATACGAAAGTTGGTTCACATGAAGTACAGACATTGTAGTTTCAGGAAAGACCAAATAACAATTCAGTTACCAAAGCACTCTTTTGTCTTTCCAGCATTGAAAATTATCAGCATTGAGGTTCTCTGGAAACTTTTGAACTCTGGGTCTTCATGGGAGTTTTTGTTTGTACAAATTATTGATCTTTTACAGAATTTAAATGTATTCTATTAGCTAACAAAAAGTGAGAATTTTCCAAAGCGTGTTTGGGAGAGGGAAAACTGCCTTGACTTAACAGATTATTCCTGGTTACATCCTCTTGGGAAGTTTTAACAAAGACGTGCTATCATACCAAAGTGAGCTTTCCTCAAAACCTCTCCAGGTTTTGAAAAGCGTTCCCAAATATTAAATTCAATCCTGCCTCACTGCACAACCACAGCAGAAAAACATTGTTTCCCAGGCTGCATTCACGTGCAATTTCCATGATCGTAAGCAGAAAATTTCCCAGCATCACGGGAGATTTCCATCGTCAGGCAGGGATGCAAATCCACTCTTCAGCCTTGATTTAATTTCTAATCCAGTACATAAAATATGTCTGATTCTGAAGACATCTGCTTTTCCAAGATGAAGGTGCATGTCTCAGAGTAACACATTGGGAATTTAGCTACCATCCATTCAGTTCTGACTCAACCAGCATCTCTACCAGTTGAAATCCCACTGACTTTTAATTGAGAAGCACTTTCAGGTTGCAAGTTTACTGAGTTATCCAAGTATCAGCAGAATAAAATTATCTTGGGCTTTAGAACTATTTCTGGATTTGTAGTATCAGAACTTGACCCCATATCTCAATCAGATAAAACCGAGTGCAGCAAATGAAAGTTCTGCACAAGAAAAGTCTGTAGGGATCAAAAGAAAATATAAGTAGAGCAAATAGGCAAATGAGTCCTTTTTTTGTAATTTTTAACTTAAGGCAAAATTCCATGGCTTTTGTACTAAAATAGCACCAGCACGAAAATGTTCTAAATTAGGTTTTCATTAAAGACTGAAGCACAACTTACCAGAGCACCTTTCAGGACACTCATTTTAAAGGCTTTTAAAAGAAATTACGTTTATATGACACATCCAGTTTGCCTCAAATGCCTTGACAGGATTTATATCTCAAACCTTAGATTAAGGAAACTTCACAACTTCTACAACCACTTCCTAAAATTTTTGTGTAAATTTAGCAGCAAGCCTGTCAAATTCCTGCTAATAGCAATGACTTTTGATCACTGCTGCAGTGGCTCTGGAGAGCTGAAACTGGGAGTTTCTGAGCAATCCCAATTTCTTCTTTTTTTGAAAAAACGCAACCAAACAAAAAGCCAACACCTAACACCACAGAAATAATTTGAGTAAATTTTAAAACTCATTAAGAAAAAAAATTCTTTTTTGTCAATAGCCGAGTTCTTATGTTTTCCTAGAGATGAAACAAATATAGAAAATTCTGCTGGAAAAAGATTGCTAGGGAATATCAACAAGCTAATGGTGTAACTTGGAATTGTAAGGCAAACACTACAAAAAAAATTTGTTGTTCAATAAGATAAAGTCATTCCAGCTATCAAAAATGAACAGGTACTTGGACATAAGTAGAGTTCAAGAAACAGAACTGCAACAGGCAGCTTAATGGTACTGTAGAAAGTAAAAACCAACCAACCAAAAAGCCCCACAATAAACCCCAGAAGTCTGTCAATACCAGGAATGTTTCAAAGACACTTTCATTAACACACCATCACAAGCTGCAAATGGAGCAGGTACCATCATCCAAACTCTTTCTTTCAAGACAGCTATTGAGGGACAACAGGAAAAGCAAGTTAGATATGCAGTGTCCAAATGGGTCAATTTTCAGACACTGTTGATAAGATGTGAAATCAGAAGTATATACACCACAGATGTGATTCATCTCACTATCCCAAAATCATTGAGTTTCAAGATTGAAAAGCTCTATTTTCCCATTTCAGCTAGTGAGTGCTGTGCACTGCACAAGTTTCACTCTACAGACCTTTTTCTAGTGTTTTGTCAATTCCAGTTATAAAAGCCTCGGGTGAATTGGTTTATAATATTTCCCTAAGATGACTCTTTCACAATCTAATACATCTCTGCCATAAAGGGTTGAATTTCTCCCGTGCTTGTTTTTGTCCTATGGGAATAGTTCTCTGACCTGAACATAGATCTGCATGTGCTTACATTTAAACATTACATTAAGATTCTGGCACAAAACACCTTCATATATGCAACAAAATGAGGTAATGGAACAAAGCTGGCTGGGAGGGGGGAAGAAAAGATTGCATTATTAAAGAGCAATTCACCAGCATGATAAAGTTCAAGTATGTAAAAAGAAAAATGCTGCTCTATTTAGCCTTGAACAGAGAAATCCATTTTTTACATCAACGACAGTAATGAATTTACTTAATTCCACCAGTACAAGCAAATTCATATAAAACATCAGGAAAAATTATTTAAATTCTGCTTCAGTTTGCTTTATAACAGGGAGACAATGCTTCCTGAACCAGAGATTGCTATCTGCTTAGAGTCAATGGCTATCCATGAGGACAAAAATTATACAAAGAAATAATATATCTGCATTTCTTTGAGGAGCTGCATAGAATATTCTTCTTCACACTTATTTAAAAATGCATACAAAATGCTAGACTGCAATTTTGCAAGTTCTGTTCCACACTTATGCACAGATAAATAGTGTTCACACAAAACCATGCCATTAGCTATTTGATTATTCATTTATACATTTTTATTTAAAAAAAAAAAGGTCTTTCTTTTTATTCTAATTCTTTTCCATGCATTTTAGCAGGACTTGCTAAATAATTTGATTACAGCAAAGAGAGTGTTGCCATTTAATCAATATTGAAAGTTGAGCAGCAGATGTGAAGGAAGAAAAGATGACATTAGAGGAAGCCATAACAGTAAAAATACACTGCAACTTCATTTCAGACTTTCATAAACACATTGCAGGGAGGGAATCTGCACAACACTCAAATTGCATTTGCTCATGTGCTCAGATTCAACAGGCTGTTTAATTAACATTTTTAATATATTTTTAGATACGGATAATCATAAACAAGTTATTGTAAAAAAAGTCTACAAGCTTCTCTTTGGGTGTTTAGAACTTCATTTTCTGTTTCTGGAAAAAACAGTACAAATATTTGTCTGAAAACAAATTAGCCACAAATGTTCCAAAATTTGGACTGAACATTAGAGCTATGAGTAATGCTCTGCGTGCTCGACCAGCCACTCTTTGGATAACACAACATTGACTGAGATTTCAAAGCCAAATCGTTCAGGTTCAGAACAAGTGACTGACTGCAGCTATTTATTCTCAGCATCAACTTAGCTTTGCGAAACACACGGGAACATTCCCTACTGGAGCAGAAACATGCACAATGAGTTTAACAGCTAAATAATTTCCTGGGTGCAGATAAACACCCAGGAAATGGAGAGAGCCCTGGAGAATGGCTCAGTGCCACCCCTGGTACACACGGACCCGGGCATACAGAAGTTAGAAAATCTAAATTCACGTGCAGATACGTTGCTGTACAAACATACAGGAGCAAGTGAAGTGGAAGGGTCATATTCAGTGAGCTGAGCACAGATCATAAAAACACAAGCTTGGAATCACTTATGCTGCATTATGGAGATTAATGATTTTGGCCCTTTGCTACAGTGTTGCAGCAGCCCTGAGAAAGATGCAATTACTTCTTTTGAGGAATGAAGTTGAAAAGACTTGCTCCTAAAGGGCAGTGCACACAGTCTGGTGCTTAATTAAGACTCTTAGTGAATGGTTTCATTACCTTTCTAAACACCACTCTTAGTCCCACTAATTTTCCAACGTTTCCATTGTTACAGAGTAAATTACAATTAATAAATTGACTAACCCACATTAATTAAAGATAGTCGTCATGTAAAGTCTTTTAACCACCTCAAACCAACCCTCTGAATCTTCAAACACCCAAAACTTAGAAACATTATGAAAATTAGATAGGAAAGACTGTAGAGGTTTCTTAATTCTCCCTTTGACAGTCATTACAGTTTTTTCCACTGTTCCTGGACTGCCATAATTTATTTTTCAGCCTAATAGACTTAACTTTTTATTTTACAGCCCCCTCTCACTCTTCAAACACTTTCCCTATTACCTTTCCTTCTATCTACCAAACACAAAGCTGCGGAAAGTCTCAGGGCAAAAAACTAAATTACATTTCAAATTCAACGGTCTGCAGTTTATGTAAGTGAATACAAATAATTCTACAAGCCCAGTCTATTGAGGAAAAGAGATGTCTTCTAAATTAGTATAGAATCACCTCACATATAAAGTATTTACTTATTTAATAACCCCTGGTGATCTATGCAGACAGTCCCATTAACCATCAGCTCGTATAGATCAGCCTTGTGCACCAAGAGCACGCTGAAGATTATGTATTTGCACCAATCAGAGCCATAAAAAGGAAGGCTGGGTCAATTGTTATTTGTGAACAGCAGCACTACATTGAACCACTGCCTTGCAAGGGGGATGAAGACACAACAGCAAAGCTTGTCTGGGAAATCACTTAAGCTCAGTGTGGGAGAAGGCAGAGGAAAGCACTCAAAGCTGGCAGCATCACAGAATTCTTCCTCCCTGTCCTTTTTTCAGAACTATCTCCACAGGACACCAGCCTTTTTACATTCTCTGAGTGGTGTTAAATGCACATAATGAGCATCTGAATTTGTATTATTAACGAGTTAAATGATCTTTTCTTTTTTTTTTGTAAGTCATAAGTATACATACAAATGTTTAAAAGCAGTAATAAGCAAAAGGCTACATTAAAGGTGAAAGCATTTAGTAACAATGTTAAAGAAATCCCCAAACCCAGACAAAACCGTCTAATTTTACTGAACTCCTCAAAGGCAATCAAAGCATTAGGGTAACTCCTGGAAAGTGATTTTCATCAGAAAAAGCCTATGTCTTAAAGCTTATAATAGTCCCCAGACAGCATTCCTGCTGTATCTCTCTTTGCTTGGTTATTTATGTTGCTTATAGGTAAAATTTGGTTTACAAGTTTGCAGAAAATCCATTTAGTCACAATCACCAAAGCATGGAAAATTTTGGTTTTACTTCAGATGAAAGGAGAATAGGGAATGGAAGAAGAAACTCACCTTCTTCCATTCTTGTCAGAATTATTTATCAGTAATTTAACAGAAATGGGAGAGAAAAAAAAAAAAAGAATTCCCCAAATACCCAAACCCAGCAATTCCCAAAAATTTATAGAACGATGAGCAAGCCAGGTTCAAAGCCATCAGTAACGAGAGGGGGCACATCCCTCACTGCACAGTCCAGCTGGCATCAGTTCCATTACACCACACCAGCGTGATGGAGCGGACACAGCTTTGGGGAGCTTGGTGGCAGATCAGGAGTTGTATCTTCCCTCTGACACCGATGAAGTTGCATGTCCGATCTGGTGAGAGCTCATCAAGAGCTCAGGGAGAGAGGCAGCTACTCCAGCTATCCCAAAGAAATACACATCGAGGTTTACAAACGGAAGCCAATCCATCCCCAGCAAATTCCAATGATTAAGCTGATTTGATTTACTCTTGTTCAGCCAAGCCTGTCCAATATCCTTGAAACCTTCTCCAAATGTTACCTAACTAAGAGGTACTACTCAAATTTGGTATGTAAGACTTCAGTTCTGATAAATGAAATTCAATTCAAACCATACAATTTTGTTTCCTTAGTTTAGATTCCTCTCGTTCTGGAGAAGTAATGTAGATTTTTCTTCAGCAATGTTTTCAACTGACAACATTTTCTGATTGACAGAATATTTTGAAAAGATCGTTCAAAAAATTTTAAAAGTATTAAATTGTGCCATTCCTTTAAATAAAACTTAAGTTTTACTTTAGAAAATATTAACTCACATAAGAATATATTGCCATTCCATTGTGTTGGGTTATACAAGCGTTAAACTGGTCAGTCCTTGCTAAAATTATTTTCCACGAGAAGAGGCTACTGTAATGAAATGTTCCAACTTTAATGGTTAGTTGAAAATTATTAGGTTCCCTCACCCTTCTCAGGTTAGTCACACTATCCACCTAAAAAGGATGAGATGCTTTTTGTGTTCTACTTCATTATAACGCTTTAAGTTCATGAAAAATATTATTTCTGCAGTGGCACTCTGACGTAAAAGTTACTTAAAAAATATAAGTTTGCCTCACTTTGAAATGGAATCTGGGTTATGCAATTAGGAAAGACAATTTCAGATGTGAGGCAACACATCTGAAAAAAGATTAAACCTTTTGTTTCAAGATGTGGACAAAGGCTGCTGCTCTGGCTCCTCTTTCTCCTCGGGGGAAGCACCTGTGTTCTGTGCCACTCACGGAGCTGTGCAGACCTACTGAGGCTGGACTCGATTTGCTCCTGCAAAGTCAATGCACTTGAGCAAATTTAATGTCAAGTTTCACTCTCAAAGGGTGATTTTAGAGAAGCATAGTACTTTGAAATAAAACGCTAGAAGACTGGAAGGCAAGGAGCAATTTTGATTTGATTATCGGTTGCTGTAGCTAATATTAATACTTCAAAATTACTGACTTAACCTCTTCCTACTGGTTTAACTATCAAAATCACCTGTCTTGAAATTCCTCTCAAGACTGGCTGCAGATATGCTGAGCTGTCAGTGGAGCATTCAGATCAGGTGGATATCTGTTCTTACTTGCAGGTTTAACACACAGACCCACCGCTGGCCAAGACTGAGCCCGCCAGCAGTGGTGGTGGCACCACTGGGATAATAGATTTAGGAAGGGAAGGAAAACTGCACAACTGCAGCTGGAGATGGGACTGGGAATACGTGAGACAACAACTCTATAGACACCAGTGTCAGTGGAAAAGGAAGGGGAAGAGCAACGCATAAAAGAGTAACAAACATCTGAAAAAACACTTGTGGAGAAAAAGATGTACAGGTGGGGCAATATCGACAGATGATATTGAACGGTGCCATGAAGGAAACAGTGCTGTTTTAAAGCAGTCACAAGTTGGTTGCTTGGAATTTGGGCATCTGTGTGGTGAGGCAGCACTGGGCACCAGGCAGGCATCGTACCCACAGGGGAATCCCACTGCCCTGAGAAACGAACCTGTCTTGACAAAACCAGCACTGGGCTGATCCTGGTCTCTGGGCAGTATTGGCTAACCCGATTTCCTAAGAAGGATGAACTTACAATGCAGAGCAGCCAGCAGTGGCTGTGGGGAGCAGGGGGCACTCTGTAATGTTAAACCTGCCAGCAGCTCTGGCCAGCCACTGCTCAGGAAGGACAGGCATTAGAGGAAACAATTAAAATAAGGAACCCTTGTATTAGGGCAAATTGACTGAATTGATTTTTTGTAGTAGATGAAAATCACAGGGAAGTTACTGTGATGTGTTTCAATACTGAGTGAAGGACGTGTTTTAATACCAAGAGTGCTGCCTCCCAAACAGGGAATCCGGGGTGAGGCTGTGCTGCACAGCAGACGGCAGAGCAGGGAGCTCCAAGCTAATGCAGATGGAAACACAAGCTCAGTAACATGAGAATGATCCCACCTGGAGGGTGCAATTGCAACATCCCTTGGGACCATCTACAGTGCTTTCCATGCCACAGTAGGAACACACCACAGCTTGCTCCCAGGTCAAGGTGGAGAGACTACATTACGTGTTCAAAATTACTCAAATGTACTAGAGAAAGTAGATTTCCCAGTAATGTAGGTGTGTCAGCATGAGAGAGCAGGCCCAGTCTGCACTGGGATTTCACTGAAAACAAAATATTAGAACTGATCAGGTCCATGTGATCCAAACCCAAATCCACTCGATCCACTCTCCCCAGAAATTTCACAGCCTGGGCTATTCAAACGCCACGCTCACTTTTTGGGAAGTGGGTATTCCCATTAGAAACATTCTCATCCAGCAGAGCCCAAGAAGGTAACGCAGGACAATACTGTCTCATAGACTTAATTAATCTGATCTCTTCTATAAGTACTGGAATTCTTCCACCAATAGAAGTTGTCATAAATTGGATGAGATTTTACCTGTTACCACCATAACTGTTTTCAGTTACACTAGGCTATGTCTGCTGAGGTCTTTTTTTAAGAACCAGATTTAAACAGTGGTTTACATATCGTTCAGTCTCAATTATCACTACAAAATAATACATGGCACTTTGTTTTTCACAGCTTGAATTCATGGGAAAAAAATTCAGTCCTTTAGCTTACCCACAGTAATTGCCATTACCAGGGATACTTCAATAAACATGAAGTGCCTCTGCAGCCGTGCCACCGATTCTGCACCCATCCCTTTCTGCAGCCATACAATTAAAACTAAATCTCAGGTTTTTTTAAACATTACATGTTGTTGATTTATCTGACCAATGCCTCCCTGACAAAGCTCTGAGGAGCTAATGAGCCGTGGAAAACACCTCAGCTTAGGCTGTTTTCAAATTTCATTAAGTGAGATAAAGCACAGGAAGAGTACATGTGTGCTGAGCCTTCCAAAGTCCTGATAAGACATTAATAAACTTTATCAAATTCCGATTATGGCTGTCTCATTATGGATATTGTTACACTTTCTGCAGATAGCACCGCTGGTAAATTAAACGCCAGAAGTGCAATGTTTGAGTCTGCTCACCTGAGTGAGCAATGATAAGTAACAAAAGGCAACAGACACAATCTCCCTATTTTTCCAGCGTTCACTGGACCAAAGCAAATTTGTAGATGTTTAAGGTCTCTATTTATTTCTAACAAGTACGTGTCACTTTTTAGGAGGCAAAAGTGCACAAAATACAGTATTTTATTATCTAAATTCTTCAAGCACTTCACCTGAAAGCCCAAGTGCCACCTCTAATCATAAAACAGCATACACTAAGCAAATTCTTTTGCCAAAATCTCTTACATTCTTTATTATTACATCGTATTAGGAAACTGCTGATTCAACAGCAGCTATTTTGCTGCAGAATGGATAAATTCTTAAGTAGGCACAGATGTGTCACGCAGGAAATATTAGCAAAATACTTTGCTATTATGATATACGTGCGAAGGTAGAAGGAAATGCATTCTTGTTAAGAAGTCTTGTTCATCCGAGGGAACGCGAGCTGTGTAAAACATTAAGGTACCTGCCCGTACACAGACATTTTCATAAGCAGGTCAAGCCATGTGATTGCTTCCAGCATTTTATTCTGCTGTTAATTTGGCTGTGTGACCCTGGGAAGTCAGCCTGTCTTCTCTGCATTGCCGTAATGACACTGAGAGGCAGAGATGGGGACTGTTAAATGACTCTAGATCTACAGATTAAAAAGTTCTACACACACAAAAATAAGGTATTTTTAGCTCTTTCTGCACATGAGTGGAATGCTGGTTGACAGCAGTGTGGCAGAGCCAAGGGAAGTGGATCTTCACTGATGAGTGAGAAGTGGCATTGCAGTGACTGACAGAGGTATGTGGGACATGCCAAAACTATTAGAGAAGTTAACACAGATATCATGCAAAATAAATGCAGTGGCCTGTAAAACAGCAAGGAAGAAAACAATGATAAATAAACTTAAGTGAACTTAGCAAGGTTCCCATTAAACAAAACCCCTAAGGCTGCAGCAAAATGGGCAGGAGAGGAAATAAAAGAAAGAAAAGATTGTATTTCCAACATCATGTAACAAGCAAGAGAAACAGAGCCCAGACCTTATGGCTCTAGAACAAGAGCCTACCAAACTGGATTTCTCCTTTGCCCAAAAGCTCATTAGCTTTCACAGAGTCATTCAAAGGACAAAAAATCAAAAGCCATGAATACATACATAAAACAGATTTTCCCTTCAAGTGATAAAAAGTGGTTTCATGAACCATCAAGAACAAAGACAAGTAAAAAGTCATATTTTATTGTAGCTGATCTCTCAAAAAAAAAAACAACCCAACCCTCAAAACCCTCCCTGGGTGCTTTTGCTTTCTTCCACAACAATTTAGACATTTTCTAGTGAGAGGGCCCTTAGGTATGTCCAGTTACTGCTGCTTCCATTTTAGCACCTCCAACACTTACTGGTAATACTTAGGTTTAATTAAAGCATGAGGCTTAATGAATGTTTAGGGGAATGTAATACTTAAACAGTGTCATTCAAGGACAACTTTGTTTTCCAAGGTGGCAATCAGTCTTACTCCAATCAAAATAAAATCAATAAAGTGGAACTCAGCAAATCAGACACAGCATTAATAACTGCAATAGTAGTCATCCTGAGTTAATAATGAAAAAGAGCTAGCAATGGTCAACTATGTGAATGAATCCGAATAAAACCTTTTATGCCGTCCCTAAACAGAAAACCATTGCTTGTTACACTTCTGGAACACAAGGAGCGCATTCACCTATCCTTTATTCCAAAGAGTGCAAGAACACACCGACTCCCCACACTTTTATCTCTTCTTGATTTGCAATGACAATTTCCTGCAGAAGGGGACAGAAAGCATCTTGGGGAGATGACTGGGGGGCTGTGAGCATCTTTTAATTATTTCAGCCAACAGATGTTACCTCAGCCACTGGGCTGCTCCATCCTGGTGCTACTCGAGGCTCCTGCCTCTGCAGGTGCTGCGATGGCTGCAGATTGTGGCAGAGGAATGTGAACTGAATCCTAAGCAGGACAGGGCTGTTCCTAAAGCTTATGAACAATGTGGGTGCTGAGCAGAGCATCAGTAGCACAAACACACCTCTGTCTTCCAGCTGTCCAGCAGGCCACGGGCTCCCTCCTTTTTTATGAGGCACTGATTTTTAATTGTTTTATTACTGTAGGAATGTTGGGACAATTACTCCACACAACAGAAGCTTCATAGCATTGGCTTTCTATTCAACACACCTTCCTCCTCAACTTTATTCATGATGCTCTAGTTAAATCTCTGACATTTCTTGCAGAAGCTTTTTTATTAAGGACTTATAACAATCATAAAAATCTGCTCTGGGCAGAAACTCAGCATATAAAGGCTCAGTGAGGGAATACTCACACCATTTAAAGTGAATTTAGTATTTGTAAAGGCACTGTAAATGAAAGAACCCTCAATACCTCCAGTAATTTTATAGTTCCAATGATAACTATGTCTCCTCTCGCTTTTCCCTCTCCTCCTTCCCTTTTTTACTTCCCTCTCAGTATTCTTCCACAACGGTAAAGCACAGACCCTTCCCAGAGTGGGAAGATAATTCACGATGATGGGCAGTTCATCACTCAGGCTTTCAGCTGAACCCATCATTGAGGAAGGATCCTTCTCCATCCTAAAGGGCCTCAGCCACAGGGAGCAGAGGGAGGTGCCTCAGCTCATCTGAGAGAAGTCTCCCCGAGGCTGCACCTACTGCCTGTCCCACAGGTCTGATGTCACATGCAAGGGAGAGCCTTCTGCTGCAAGAACCAGAGTGACTGTAAAGAAAAAGGACTCCAAAAGGCCCACTCAGGACCCTGAACAGGTCTGTGGGTTCCTCTTATGTCCTGTAATCCTATTAACCACTGCTTACACTGTGTAGCTCCTCCCTACATCCTGCCACAATCCTTTCTCAACTGTTTTATCTTTAAAAAAAAACCCTGAAAACACAAAAACATTAAAAAACCCACACCCTTGCACGATATTATGTCAGAAGTCACACATTCCTGTGCCATGAATCGCAGGCAGGCCATGAGAACACTCTTCCAATGTTCTGCCAAAGATTTGCTTAATCAGTTTGTCCAGTTTAAAATAAAAGGAGAAACTCTACAGGCAGAAAGACTGCACTCAGAAATATTTGGTATGTACACGACCAGGTATACAATTCCCAGGACTAAGAATTTCCAACAAAATTGTGAGAATACGTGGGAAATGTATTGCATTAAAAGGATTAATTTGATTGTTCTTTCAGAAGTCAAAGTCAGGACATTGTAATTTGCCAAGCAAATGGTCCCCAGCACCTCGTACCAGGTCTGACTACATGAAAAAAACTGAAAAAAAATGCTTAAAATCCAGTTTGAAAACCCTGGCTGGGACTGAAGGATATGTTTTGTTGAACACATTATATTTTTTAAATCTCCTTACACAAAGTATGTTTTAAAATGTCATCTTTTATAAGCTAAAACAATTACTAGAAAATCAAACCTTTTATTTCACTTATTCAGCTCCAGTTAATGGCATTTCATAATAATTACATAAACTTAATCTATCCAGCTACAGACCACCCAGAACCGTGAGGAATAACTGATTTTTAAAGTCTTAGAGTGCGAATATTATTGATTGATTGCTTAAAGAGTATTATTAGTGGTTCACTTCTAAAGAGTCCAGTACTGCTTCATGGGGAAAAATCTCTATTTTAATGGAGACTATTAAATAAACGAAGAATATTGCGATTTTTATGGTTTAATGAAAAGTGAAGAAATACAAACATTTTGGCTGCCATAATTTATTGCATTATTTTAATCTATTATATCCATTGCATTGCATGAAAAATGGTGACTTTGAAGAATTAAGCATTTTTGTTGCTTTGCATCCCAACTTTATTATCCTCTCTTAGCCCTAAAAGAAGATAACCAGGATCAGACAACAGATTATACATAAACAGAAGTAAACAACAAATGGGTATAAATCAGATTATTGGGATGCAAATCAAGGGAGTGATTCATAGCATAAACCTTGGAAATAAAAAACTATTTTATGCCTTCAAGGCATTCTACTTATTTCCATTATATTTTACGGAATATTTTATAAAGAAAGGTTTTGATACATCTCTGTCAGCAAAATTACTGTAGGGAGAGCAGGTCAATCCAGCATCACTCACTTTCCTTTAATGCTAAAACACTCCATTCCTTTTGCTACAGCCTGTGAGACCCAGGCAGGGAACTGGTGACACCCTCAGGAAGGATTATTACAGACTCTCCATGCTCACAAGCCTCTTCCTACAATCCCAGACTTGTGTGGATGTGTTCAGAGCCCAGCACCTCACCTGCCATTAGGTAATTCCTCCAGTTTGCTGCCAGCAACTGGTGGGCAGCTCATCCCTGTAAGCCTCTGGTGTGCTCTGGAACAGCCTCTTGAACCCTCAGCTTTTCTCTGTCCTCACAGGAGCCAGGATCCACTGCTCCCTCTGCTCTTTGGGTATGGCTATTGCACCTCACCACCAAACAGCTGCCTCCAGATGTTCTTATTGGGATCAATATATTCCACAGGAAAATGACAGAGCTTGAGACAGAAAACGCTTCAATTCTGCCATAAAAAGCTGTCAAAGGAGGTACAAGAATGAAGGAAATTGAAAAATTCAAAAGCCAGAGAGGGCCACGAAGACCTAGATGTTGCTTTGTATGGATGGAGCTCAGTTTCCTTGCAAGCACCTTTTTCCAGCCTGCGAACCCCAGCACAGGCAGTGGCTACTGCAGGAACTCCCCAGCCCAACCTGTGTCCCTGTGCAGTCTGCAGCTCCCCCTGCCAGCGGTGCCAACACTTTGAAGCCACCAGCAGCCCGGAAATGCCCTGAGAAAGTTGCAACATCTTGGCTCCTGACTTAATGTCCGGAAATCAGAAGGGGAAATAGATACCATTATCACACCTCTCTGCTCATGGAAAAGTCCAACTAATTCGTGCCCTTAGGCCTTAATGCCAGTGGGGGATATTCTGACTCCCTGCCCTAGAGAGATTCTCGAATTATCATCATAAGGTACAAAAAGCCCCCTTACAAGCCTCACAGCTTACAGCTGACACCAACAAACCCTTTCCTTGCATCCCACGACAGACACCCTCCAGCCCGTGACAAACAGCAGTGCTTGGCAGTGTGGACTGAGACACACATTTATCCCCAAAGGCCTGAAAATGTATCACAGAAAGCTCTCAGGTCTCCAGGAGATGAATGAGGTTCCATTAAAACCAGGAAGGGAGCGGGCTCACTGCTGAGCACCATCTTTAGAGGATGTCTTTACACAGAGAAAGACACACGCAGGGATGCTCAAGACAGCCAAGGAAAACCAAGGTTCTCCTTAGGGGCGCTAAGCACAGGCAGCTCCTGACACCTGAGCTAGAAGCACACAGCACTCTGCATCTCCCAGGCCAGAACAGACTGATGGGCCTGTCCTCCAAGAAGGAAAACTGCAGGTGGGAGTAGCAGATGCCTGCAGAAGAAAGGATGGATGCTGTCAAAAGGGTAGAGAGCATCATCTGATGTGGGCTTCTAAGTGACTTTCTCTCATTTTTCTCCTGAAGAGTCCAACCCACAGCAGATGCCATTAGTACAATACTGTCATGCGTTTCATGTTTGAGTACATGCACTTTTAAACATTTGAAGTTCTTCATTTTTCTTCAAAAAAAAAAAAAAAAAAAAGCAAACAATACCTTCTGATCAACTGCTACAGACAAAATAATGAAGTGCCCAAATTTGCACTGCTGAATACTTTGTTGAGATAATTTTTTTGTTGTCAGAGCTCAAGAAGGAAAAGTACAATCAATTTAATCACAGGCTAATAGTGGGACTGGAGAAGGAAATACAAATGATGGGGAAAACCACCGTTAGAAAGAAAACAATAATCATAAATTAATGAATCAGGGGAGTATTTTGGACTCACAGCTATTTTCTACACATTTGTTAACATTTTTCCAGAGACACAATTTTTCATTTACAAAATATCTGTTAATAGAAGCAGTCTTCTAGTTTTAGAGGATTCCTCCCTCACCCTGAGGATATTTTGAGAGATCTTCTGAAATAGACGGAATGCTTATGCTACGTTCCACGACTGACCAGAAAATTTCCAAGTCTATGTTTTAACCTGTTCCTCTGCTACTAAAATCCCGTAAGTGCGAGGCTGACAACACTGGGTGTTTTTATAATACATAAATACATACATCTGTGCTTCTAAGTGGGTGAAAAAGGCTTCCAAGTGCACAGAACTTTCCATTTGCCCGCGAAGCTCATCAGGGGCTGGCAAAGAGCCAGAGAAGGGCAGTTGGGAATGAACAATCCCAAGGTTTAACACACAGGGGAAAACTATTTCAATGGAGCACCCACAATGACGAGATGTCACGTATTTAGACTGAAAGCAGCGCTCTGAAACCAAGTGTTTTATCTGGTGCTCCTGGGTTTAGCACCTCCAGCGCTGAGCTCACGGATCTCACACTGCGCAGCACGTGGCGCACGTACACCTGCAAGCTAAACGCTGACAGGGGCTGCTCTGCTGGACCACTTCCCTGCATTATACATTTTCTCATATCTCCACATAAATAGCAGATTTTAAAGTTCATCTCTGTTTTAAATCAGACTATTAAACAGGTTTGGCCCTCAGTTCTTATGCAATACTACTGTGATGCAGCAGAACAAAGCAGAGTTGTAGACGAGCTTTACTTTTGCAGAGAAAACAAGGAAATCGTTGAGAATTGAATTTTCTCACCATCTTTGAAGTCCAGATTATGGAATAACTTTTTCTGTCTCAGGCACAGGTAGCAAGTTTATAAATACATCAGAAAGAGGATAAAAAGGAGGGTCAGTGCGATTCAGTGACTGAATTACAAGCTCACTGAAAAGGCCAGTTGTATGGTTCAGCGCACAAGGTGCTCAGTAATTAGATAGCAACTGTCTGAGGCCAAACAGAGAGAGGAAAAAAGTGCAGCTACCTCACCCACCTATGGTTTTATCAGAAACACTGTTTAACACCGACCTTCCGGGCCAGTCTCTGCTGTGCTGCCCTGCCACGGGTGTGCACAATTTACAAAAAGGCACAAGAGCAAGGGATCTTCTAGGGACAGAGGCGAGTGAGCCACCAGCAGCCAAATGCTCAAGGTGAACCCTGCGGGACAGAGCAATTATTGGAAAATATGGAGGGAGGCATGAAACGAGATAACAGGGAAAACACAACAAAGAAACAGGAAGCCACACACTGCATCACAGACCAGACCTGTCACACATCAGAGATCTCACGCCACTGTCCCCTGCAACATCTGCCTGCCCTTTCCCTGACAGGGATGCCCCTCCAACATCCTGTAGAGAGAATGTTCAGACTGTTATGTGATCTCTGTTTCTCATTCTCCCTCTAATCACTGATTCTGCACTGATCCTGCATTTTCCACTGCTGTCAGCCAACTCTCCCTCAAATTTCTTTAAACATCTCTCAGAAGGACCTGCTGTGCCCCTTCCTCTCAATTGTACAGGATCCTATGTAAGCTTGAGGTTCTCCCTCCTTAATCATCTAATGATGCTGAACTCTCCCTTCAAGGGGTTTGCACATGTGTGCACATCTTTCTTATGCCACCCCTTCCCTCCCAAACCTTGCTGATGAGAATCATATCTCAGTGTGCCCTGGCAACCAGGAGGGCCAACCCTGTCCTGGGGGGCATCAGGCCCAGCACTGCCAGCCAGGCAAGGGAGGGGACTGTCCCACTCTGCTCTGCACTGGGGCAGCCTCGCCTCAAGTGCTGGGAGCAGTTTTGGGTACCAAAACATAAAAGAGACTTAAACCTTAAACTTAAAGGAGGGCAACAAAAATGGTGAAGCATCTACAGGGAAGAACTATATGAGGAGTGGCTGAGGTCACTTGGTCTGTTCAGCCTGGAGAGGAGGAGACTGAGGAGAGACCTCATTGCAGTCACAACTTCCTCGTGAAGGGAAGAGGAAGGGCAGGCACTGATCTCTGCTCTGTGGTGAC
>VZTA01006599.1:0-19842 GCA_013398855.1 Mohoua ochrocephala | reverse complement strand
GAAGCTGTGCCAGGGGAGGTTGAGGTTGGATATCAGGAAAAGGCTCTTCACTCTGCAGTGGCTGGGCACTGGAACAGGCTCCCAGGGCAGTGGTCACAGCACCAGCCTGACAGAGTGCAAGAAGTGTCTGACAATGCTCTCAGGTACATGGAGTGACCCTTGGGGCTGGTCCTGTGTGGGGTCAAGAGTTGGACTCGATGATTCTTGTGAGTCCCTTCCAGCTCAGGATATTCTATGATCACTTCTCTTCTCCCCTTCTCTGGCTCCGTCCCCCAGGCCAGACCTGCACCAAGCATCTCCCGCAAAGGCAGACCTGCATTCTACATTTGTTCCACATCTTCTGTCTTCCACCTGTGGCAGGAACTAAAGCAGTAGTGAAAAACATTACTTGCTGCCACAAAAAAAGCTCTAACAAAAATCAGCATGTTCAAACTATTCTGTAAGGTGGGATACCTGTTTTCCCTGGGCTGATGTTCTGATGTTTTCCCAAAGCAAAATACTCTGCCAGAGGTGCTAAGAACATCCTCTGGTATTATAAAATTGATCAGTGCAGCCTTCAAAGGTAGCAGTTACAGACAGATAAATTAGGTCCTGCAGTAAGTTTTCAGACTAGGGGAGCAAGCTCACAGATGAAATTATGGAAGAAAAGAATGCAGAGGTGCAGAGAAGAGCAGTGAGCCCTTACCTCCACATTGTCACTGAGGCAAGTGCATTTGAACCCTCAGCTTTTCTAAGCCCTGCTTTTCATAGAGTGGGCAACAAAAGCTAGACAGAACAACCCTTACTAAAACTGAAGCTTAGCTGACAAGTTGGGGGACAAATATTAGAATTTAAAAAGAAATCTAATAAAATTTTTGAGGCTGAACTAAATTTTATTAAAATCCTACCAAAGTCTATCACTCCAGTAAAGAGAAGGATCTTAAACAAATCATGCCACAAACATTTGATAAACAAGACTTGAATTACTTCAATGAAGTCCAAAAGGTAAACTATGTATCCTGTGAGTCTAACAAAGCAAACACTGGGCAGAAATTTCAAAGTTTGGACCCACACTGTGCAGGGAAGTCTTTAGAGCCTCCTGATTATTTGCTAAAAGCAGAATAATAAAAATGATGCTAAATACTAACACAGTCTAGCGTACACCTCTGCTAAAAATGTTCTCCTGAAGTTCATTCCTCAGCTCAAGTTATACAAAACTACAACTCTCCTATTCATCCTTTGCAGTATCCTCCTAGTCACACAAAAGTTATTACCATTTATATTACATACAATTGATGTAAGTTCACCTCAATTAAAAAATTCTTTTTCTTAAGAGCTGGCATTTCTTTTTTTCTTTAGTTTTCTATTGTTTTGGGGTTGACATAACATTTCCAGTCAGCAATTACCAAAGAAAGACTTTGCCAAAGAGCAGCCCTAAAACTTCCCCAGAGCTAAAATTAAAATGTATATAATCGCTCAGCTAAAGGTTTGAGATATGATTGTTTATGTATTAAATTGTTCTTACAAAAGGGACAGTCTATTAGGGAGCAACATAATTAAAATATAAACAATAAACAAACCAGGTAATAAAGCATCAATTGGTTCTTCATTATAAAGCACCTACCTTTTACCTGGTATGTGTTATATATTTTGTTCCAGTTACATTTTTTAATAACACAAATTAATTTATTCCTTTAACAAGGCTTGAAAGAACGTTATTTGCATTTTTATGGAGTATTGGTAGGGTAATTTTGCTGGGTTTTTTTAAGATTAACACCACAAAAAAATATTTTCAAATCTTTTATAAAAGCAATTTTTTTTCCATTTATAAATACAGCAGTCACCACTTCAAGGTCAGCTTCAGTTTTCTAATACTTATGCAAAATGATCAGAGATTACAAGGGAATCATCTGTGCCTAAGTTGAAGCTCTATGCTATAATGGAGAGGCAACAGGGGATAAAAGTTGGCTTTCCAAAGAAAAATATATTTTGTCATTTTACTTTATATAAAAGAACCAGCTATTCAACGGAGGAATAATGCCTTAGGTTTTAACTTTTATATTTTCCAAACCCTGCCCTGCCTGGTGTGTAACTCTGAAGTTCCTTGTGGCCTGTGAGCTGCTGCTCTCTCCTGCTGCTCAGACACAACAAACCTCTGCAGGCTTCCACTCCAAGGACACCAGGCCCAAAATGTGTCAACTCAAAGCCTCTAAAGGGGGGCAAACTTGGGGTAATTCCATCATGAACTGAGGTTATAATTGGAGAATTAACCCTGATGTGCAAAAGAACCAAACTTATCAAAGTGTGAAGAACCCGTGACCCAGGGTCCCTCTGGGGTGGAGCCTCTGGACTGCCCAGGGTGTGCCTTTGAAGGCCCTTCAAATAATTACCTTCTTTTATTCTCTTATTCTTGTCTAGACTCTGTGTTTTAGGTGGTCCCTTAAGGCATCAGCCACAGAATTTCTTGATACAGAGTTTGCTCCTGAATGAAAATATATGGAAAAAGATCTTGTACAAGCATCTCTACATGATAAACATGAGCCTGCAGCTGGATGAGTGCACGGAAAATTACTGCAGAGGTCTAATGGGCTTCATGTGCCCGTACACGAAGAGCAACATGCCAGAGCGAAGCAAAGGCGGCAACGCTGCTCCCTAAGCATGAGCCACGCTTCCCAGCAGCACAGCAGCGGGGGCACGAGCAGGGTCCCTGTTGGGGCAGCACCCCTGTGTCCCCAGGACACCAGCAGCACCCCAGTGCAGCTGTCCCAGGCTATGAGGAGCCCTGCATCACTGCTGCCGTGGCCGTGGCCCCACGGTAGCCATGGCAGGCAGTGAGCACACCTCGGCAGACGGCCGGAGACACAGCAAACGCGGCGTGGCTGAGCCGAGCCTCGCGGGTCAAGGGCCTGCCAGGGACTCCCCTCCTATTTCCTGCCTTGTTCGGCTGTTTCTCTGTTTCCTCTTAACACAGACAAATGCCTAACACAAAACACGGCCAGGCTTGGAATGGGATCTGCTCTGTGCTATGACCCTTCTGCCACTGCCCTGCTTGAAATGTAAGGCCTTGTTAGGGGTGAAAATTTCTCCTCTGCAAGGCCCAGCAGCGCTGAATAGGTTTTATAATGTTCTCATGGCCATCACAGCCAAGGACGGTGCTGAGATAGGTGACACAGAGGAAACAAATCTCATTTCTTTTACATCCCCTGCCTCCAATCCCTGCCTTGGAATGGCCCCATGCCGTTAGCCACTCACACCATCCAATGTTCAACTCTTTCCCCATTCTGCAGCACATCACGGCTAAACTTTTGTAGGAATGAGAACAGCTCACAAATGAAAGCAAAATATAGAGGAATATTAATTATAATAAGGGAAGAAGCTCTTGAGAAAGAAAGAGCTGCTATACCAAACAGGAGTTCTTAAAATAAATAATGAGTCAGGAGAAACAAAATATGTTCAAGTTACCAAAATTGTTTCTATGTAGACTGCTGTAAAACTTCCCATATGGGATAAACAGATGTTAGCACGTACTAGGCAACAACAGATACCCCTTGCATGACATCTTGCACATTATTTGATTTGATTATATTTTTATCAGATAAAAATAGTGCTTGCTAATATAATGTGAGGCAGGAGGGTCTATACACTCAAGGAACCAGCTACTGATATTTTAGAACTATTTAGAGCATACCCTATTATCTTAAGAATTTCGTATTTTTTGTGCTCACATGCATTTTTAGGCTCAAAATGGTCATTTTTCCCTCACACCTTTCTTAGTAAGCGCAAAAGAGACTCCAACTGCTTTTGTACATCAACTCGAAAGTGTCTCTAACATCCAAAGCCCCCACTTCAAAGTGCCCTGTATCTCATCTAATCCTGTATTTGAACCATTTCTTGCAATATACACTAAAAAAAAATAAAATACCCAGAGCTAAGTGTCAGATGCCTTTGCAACAAACTGATGATAAAATCAGATAGAAAGTCTGAACTGACAGCTCCTCTAGCCCTCCTTAACCAACAGAAAAGAGTAAGCTGAATCAAAATCTAATCAATATTCTCCACGAACGCTTATTCCTAGGTTTCCCTGAACAAATCAGAGGATGCAGAACATATTAGACTTCTTAATTTTTGAGCAGAGCAATGATTAGATTTGACTGTTGACCAGTAGCTTCATGATCCCCTCCAGGGAATACACCAAGAAATGAGGCTTAATTATTTTACTATACCATCATTAATTTCTTTCTTCAATTTTCAGGTCTTCATCACATTGTCAAAACACCAAATTAAGAAAGAAGTGGAACAGGGATCGGTTTATGCCTTTTGACTGTGCTTGCCCTGGTGGGCCCTTGCTCCCTCGTTGCTCCCTGCAGCATTAACCCACCACATTGTGGGGAGCTCCCCCAGGAATGCCACACCAGCCATTTCCCAAAACATTTTAACAGGAAAGTTTCACTTCAAAGAGAGCCAGTGCAGCGACAGCAGCTGTGATGGATTACAGTCAGACCTCCATTGTGCCTGAAATACTCCTGCCTCCACACGAGGGGAGAGCAGAAGGAGAGTACATAAAGAGGTGCCAACCCTTTTCCCCCTTATTCCCAAGTGATCCCAAATATTGGCTTCACTGGAAACACCCCAGAGCCTCTGCAGAACTGTGTCCCCACTGACCTGAAGGCAGGTTCTGTGAAACGTCGCTTCAGGGACTGACCGAGGGCACAGGGCAGGAGAAAATGAGGGAAACATCATCTGCCACATCAGAGCAAGGTGCAGTAAAACTGCTTTATTGTACTGCTACAATACAAAGGAGTTTGTGGCAGTAATTGGAAAGAGTATTTAAAAGTCTGACTGACTTGTCAGGCATTGTGGGAGAAACAATTAGCAACGTGGTTTTAAAATGCACCAGAGACTGTTTTGAGTGAACCTCAAAAGAAAAGAAATCCTTTTAAGTTTCAAAATATTTGGATCCCAGGTGAGTTCATCCCAACTTTTTTTCTTTTGCAACCGCTTCATCCCTTTTTTTTTTTGAAGTGGATTCTGTCCTCCTTCCCATCCTCATTCTAACTAGAGCTAATTACCAAAATCATTCTGAAAACTTTTGTTCTCTTCTCCCAATTATGATTCTTCCCTGGCTCTTTTTTTTTCCTCAATGATGACTGCCTGCACCATCAAAAGAAGTTACACCTAACATTATGTCTCATGACATCAGTAACTGAGAATAAATTACCATCAGGATTACATTTAACAGGTAATAACACCCTACAAATACAACTGCATGCATCATTTTGCTCTAGTTATTGTTTAATACTGCCACTGGATTTTAACAAACAAGCCTATGGTAGTTAAAAAGAGAAACTGGAAACATTGCTTTCAGAAATGAGTACCATATAACACAAAATACCTTCCATTACACGCTTAGTTCTCAAAATTACATTTTTCTGTTCTGCAAAAATCTTCAATTCTTTGCAGTCTCCAAAAGAATTGGTGCTGTTCCCCTCTCTACACACACCATTTCTGCTGCACTTGTTCACATTTGCTACATCTGTTTCCTAAGGCTTGCTCCATTGACTTCTGAGGTTTGGCAAAAGTGAAAAATGGTGTATTTACCCTTTCTAATTAAAAAATATTTGGACCCACAGATCTAAATATTCATTTTTATTTCAGATCCACATTTTCTCCTTGTAAAAGCATGCCCATACACACACACTTGTTCTATTATTAGGGAAATCAGGGGAAAATGCAACTGCTGCTTACAAGCAGAGCAGCAGCAGCAGCATTCTCAATTAGGAACCCACCACGGGCAACCTTTGCTTTGGTTGAAAGGAATTGATTGAGATACAACAGCACGTAATTATACGCTAAGAAGCTACAGCACACCAGCGTGAAAAGCCCAGCAAGATCTTAGGAGCAGCAGCACCCTTCCACAACAAGTGCCAAAACCAGCATTCAAGGAAGCTGGACCAGGGAACGTGGCTCACACACAGGGACATGCACAATGTACTTCATGAGTACATTAAAATAACCTTTTCCTATTTACATAATAACTTACATAAGAGGCAAATGTCAGGAAGTCACTTAAAACTCAAATATGTCTGTTCCTGAGCAGCTTAACTGACATGTTGTTGCTATTCCCAGAGTCTGAATTCCTGGAAACCAGGAGGTTGACACAAATGAACAATTTACATTTTTAAGCCAATGTAATTGGATTCATCTGAGATAAAGATTTTGATTAATTGTATTCAGTGCTCTACTTAGAGGAAGTGCATTATGTTACTGTAGCCTCAGCCCCGGATTGATTTGTTCATTTATTCTAAAAGGCAAATATTATCTTTTTAAGTGATACATTTGTTCTGGCTTTAACTTCAGAAGTGAAGGGCCAGGTCTAGCAGCACTGCTATGTTGGAAGACATGTTGGAAAGCAGCAACTCTGATGCTTCTGATTCTGCCTCAAATCTGGCTAAAACAGGTCAACAAGTTCAAATTTCTAGACTGACAAGTCCCACATGTTTTCATTACATAGTCTTGCTTCCTTCTGATTGTTTAACATCTTAAAAAGTGTGTGTGTGTTTGCATGGGTGGGGAGGGGGTACTGCTTGAAATGACAAACAGAAGTGTGGAATTACCCAGATGAAAACATTTTATTTTGGGCAAAACACAAATATTTATTTGGACCGATTTTTTTTTTTTCTTTTAAAAGAAATTTTTAAAAGATTCTTTGATTTAATTGGAAGTGATTCTGTATATGACTTTCAGGCTACAGATCAAGAATTCCCCTGTCAGATGGTCAACTGCGTATTGAACTTGAAATAAAGCTGTAAACAACTAGGGTTTAGGTGAGGTTTGGCACTTTTAAAAATCTACTAATGAGTAATATTTCAGCAAAAATAAGAAAATAGGAGCAGTATGCTTTGGCCGTGTTATCCTCTTCAACAATCACAAGCAGAGTCTTTGTAAAGCAAGAAGGGTCTGAGTTTCTTTCTCCATCAGTGTTTATTTCAATGGCATCCAGAGTTTTTCACACCTGTCACTTTGGATATTCAGTTCTGTTGCCTGCTTCAAGATGGGTGTTTTGGATAAGGAAGAGCATAAGGGAAAGCCGGGAAGAGATGCAAAGAAAAACAGCAATGAAGCAGTTGTCCTCCTCTATAGGTAACAGCTTTCTGACAAATAAGGTGTCAGCCCATGCTCACACAGTTCATGTTGAGATTCATTTACCTGACAAATTACCCCCCCAAACTTCTAGCTTCATTATTTCCTTAGATAATTATGCCTGCATTTTTTATTTCTGGAGTGATTTGTGATGGTAGCGAGCATCTGGCATCGTGTTATACGCAACTTTCTCTCCAATTAACGTGAGGAAACAAATGTCATTTTAGGGATGTTTTGTTTTCCGTAAAGGTTATGTCCTAGGTAAGCTTCGAGTATAAATGTAAACACACACACACTTTTTCACGCACTCAAATCCAGTCCAGTGAATGCAAAATCAGTTGCATAACAGAGCGTGTGTAACCTTCTCACCCCTCTATGATTATTATAAACATGGCACGAGCTCTTCAGAAAGAGCAGTAGGAAAATAATCTTCAGAGAGACTTGCTTTCAATGAAAGCCAACAGGTACTAAGCCCTGCACTTACCTCTACCTGAGGACCTCTCCACGTGCCAGGGCATTTCTCTAGAAGCATTTATTGCCTTTTCAATGCATCTAGTTTTATGTCTTTTTTTCTCCTCACTAATTTTAGTCCTCTGGTAGAGCTCTTATCGCACTCCTGGTTCCCAAACTGAGGATGGAAAACCTTGAAATGTCTATGGAGATATTTATTATACATAGAGATAATTCCGTCCCAGAACTATCTGTGTATATGCTGGAGGGTATCAAATTCAAGTAGATCCTCACTGCAGATACTCTCTGCACCCAAGCAAAGGTGTCTAAACTAACTGAGCCAGCTGAGGAAAAGCAGCGGGGATGCCTTTGAATCCTTCAGATTTTCAGACCTCGTGTTCACCTTACGACTACATGGACTGAGCAGGCAGTTTAGCCAAATTTCTCTCGACAGTTCACAGTTGCAATGAGCCCCTTCTCTGTCTCTTGAAATGGTATTTTAGAGGTGGCTTCTCCTTCCTCTACATTTTGTCTCAGTTCCAAAAGCGTCCACCTTTCATTTCCTTTGTTTTGTGGGGGTAGTGGGGTGTTTGTTTCAGCTCTTTGTTCAGAGCTGAACCTGAACATTTACTCATTGCATTTAAAATTGCTCCATGCCACCACTCGTGTATTTCTACTGCTGTTTCCCAAGATAAAAATGTCATCTGTGTAGACCACATGCACTCTGCAACTTTTATCAAAAACTTGTGCACTAACTGTATCTCACAAAGGAAGATAAAAACAATTCCAGACAATCAAGGAAATCAGTGTTTCTTTGGAGGTCTTACCTATTTCCTAATAGGTACACTGGTTGTTCTACATCCCCCGGATATCCACTGGCTATCCATGCCCTGAGCTTGCTCGGCAGCAGGACCACTATCTCAAGCTGATTATTTTTCAAGTGTCAACTTTAAAATTGACAAAAAATACCCCAAAATTTTGAGGACACAGGAGCAGAGAGCTTTACACCTTGGATGTGAACCCCTCTTTATGAAGACATTAGCCCTTTTAGGCACCTCAGCTATGCCAGGCCATGCAATATTGAGGTTACCTCCCCTGTCCCTCTCCGTACTTCAGCCTGCACTGGTGGACACAAGGGCCAGCCCAGGTACAGCTGGTTGCTTCAGCACCACAGGGCACTGTGACAGCCCCTCTCTGGGACAGGAGCATTTACAAAGATCAGATTAACAAATCATTCCTCTGACAGAGGAATTCATGTTCTCTGCAGCTTTTGTCTTCCAGGAGACCTTCACACAACTGAACAACTGCTGAAGAGAGAAGCCTGATGAAAACAAATTTGAATTAACGCTCTAGAAGTGTTCGTGCTAAGGCTGAAGGGTTTCTGACTGGAATTCAGCCAATGTATCTATGTCAGAAGTCTTAACATTTGTAGGAAACGGCACCTAGGAACTCTCATATAATCTACCAGACATGCCAGTGCAGAAGGTCTCCTTTCAGTCCCAGGTGAACACAGCTACCTGACAGTACCTGAGTTCTCCCTGGTGAAGTTCCATCCAAATCAATATCCAAATTCAGCGTGTAAGGGTTCTCTACAGACTAATTCCCCATTAAAGTACTACCTGAGCAGTGGAGCCAGTCAGTTTCCACATCACTGCTTGTGATTGATGTGGCTGTGGCATCAAAACAACTTTACTGCATCACCATAACTTCAACTCAACATAAGAGGAAGAAAATCATCTGTAAAGATGAAAGGTACACTTTAAAGAAATACATAATTTAAAAACTGAGGATAAAAAATTGGCCACTGAAAAATAATATCTTGACCTAGACTCTGCTGTAAGCCAACCTTCGCAGTGATGGGCACTACGCATACAAGCCTGCAAATAACAGTAAACTCAGCTGAACTCCAGCTCAAAGAAACTGAAGGGAGGTTTTAAGTGAACTCGACAGCTGTTCATCCAATGTCTTGTTCCTGACAGACTCAATCAGGTACTGTCTGGGCTCCTAAAGATGCCCAGATCTGAAGCTATGATGTTTATTCTCTATTTTCAACTTTCCAAAATAGAACTCATGAGTGCTGCAAGATAGGGCTGTCAACCTCTAAATATAGCAGGGGATTCGTACCCCGTTGTCCACTGTCTGGTTTCTGCTTTTGTGCTTACAGATCCATGATGTAAATTAAATGCCACAAACCTGCTTATTATCTTTTTGTTTTCCATTCAGATTCTCTGGATGTGTTATTTGCAGCTAATTTTATTTCCCCCGCTATTGTCTGAGAGGCAATTACAGGTACATTTACTAAAACTAGGTATCCTTTTCAATTACACTCACCCCGAGCTTTGAAAGTTGGCAGTTTGGTCTTTATTATGGGAAAATAATTTTTACAAGGAAATATTGAAACAGAATGAGTATTTGGGGGAGAGGAGGGAGGGCTTTTGCTGCTTGTGGCTACCTCATTACATGGCTGAAATTGCGACTATTTGTAATGCTGTCTTTGTTCAACGCGCAGCACCAGTGTCGGCATTGTTCAACACGCTCCGACACAGATTTATTACCCAGAAAACTTTAATAGTGGTGTTTAATTTATGGCTTCATTTAAAAATATTAATCTAATAGCGAGGCAGATGGATGGAAACTAGTTTCCATTTCCTCTCGCAGGGCTTTGTGCAATGTCGCGAACGTTGCTGTCTTCAGCCAGGAATATTGGTCTGCTGAGGTCAATACAAAATGCAAATTTTCTTCAATGATACAAAAATCAATCCTCAAAATCTGTGATGTCCCCAAACCTTTCAAGACAGTTTATTAATGTCAGTTGATGAAGCCCCATAAAGCTGCTGCTTCTTGTAAAGAAGAGACTAAACCAAGGTGGAAGAGTCAAGAGTTCACGGAAAGAAGAAAGAAATGCAAATATGTTCAGCTTTCTTGCGTGGTTGTTTTTGTAAGACAAATGACCACACGCAGAAGTACAACATAAAATTCAATAGAAACATAATGACTTTAAATGGGATTTTGTCCATCTTTTAACAATCGAATTTTTTCAACCCATGAAGAAGCATCAAGGGTCACACCAGACACAGCTACCGCTGAACATCAAAGGCGGTCTCTCAAAAGCTCAGTGTGCATCAAACAAATAATTGATGTAAAAAGCAAGGACCGACTCATCATATTTTGTTGGAGAAAAGGGCATTCAGCTGAATCCCCGGAGAAATTTTACATTGCAAAAACTGAACTCTATTCATTATTCTCCCCATTTACTCATTTCAGTCTTTCAACAAACTCCATGACAGCACAAGCCTTTCAATAAAGCCAAGAGCGAACATAAACAAGTAAGTGAATTTCCATAATGAAGATGCCCACACATCCATTGCACGGTAAGACAGTGCCCTGTCACAGTCAAATATCACAGAAGTCCCTATGCCTGCGCAGAGCCCTGCAGGAAAGGATGGTATTAAACCACTGCAGTGCTCCCCTAGCACACAAATTTCAGTCTTAAGTGATCTGAAATGACGGAGGTATTTAACATTTTTAGGTTTCCATATCTGTAACTCCTGCCTGTATGTTTTGCTTCCCTTGCAAGAGGAAAATGTGGAATTTCATTGACAAGAGTGCCGTGGGAACCAGATAGTTTTTCAGAGGATGGTTATAACAGAGATGATTATTCAGTTATCAGCATCAAAAGCAGGACTTAAAAGAATACACATTGGTGCCTGCAGAATACTATCTCAGTAGCAGCTTTCATGATCCGTCAGGAAAAGAAACATACCCACTGAAAGCCATGGAAACCACTTCTAGGAAAGAGTCAACAAATCCTTTTTGTCAAGTCCTTGAAGTCTGCCAAGAGCTCTAAGATAATTAGCAAAGGTTTCTTTGACAAGGCAAGGCAATCTAGGAGTTACTGCTTTGGGCTGAGATGAAACAGTTGAGAGCTGATTCTGTGACTGCCGCTCGTCTAGTGAACAGTCCTGGGCAATTCAGTGTGCTCTCCTCTATTCCCTCTATTCCACGAAAATTAAAGCCAATTGTGACAGTTTGAGAAACATGCCTGTGTCTGCCCATGAGTTTCTGTGGTTTTTGAGCAGCATTTATCCTCATGTCCTTCCAGACAAAATAAGACTTCGATTCTGCAGCAGAAACATATCACCAAGGGAAAAAAGCTTAGAGAACTAGAATATGGTCATTGTGAGGCTGCTGACATCAAACATGCTTCCAAAAGAAGGCATAATCAAGAAGGAAGCATTGATCATGATCACCTGAATTATCAGCATACAGAGATTATATATACATATAAAAAATATATATGTATTTTTATACATCTACAAGATATTCTGTAATACTTTTATCTGCCCATCTCACCAAAAAACCAAACTTGGCCAAGCACTTTGCAGGCCCAGTTAAAACCAGTGCTGACAACCTGGCCACCACCTGCACCCCAGACAGCTCATTTATAAGCAGCTGAACTGAACTCCAGCTGTGCTGTGTCAGTGCTACAAGCCCGGATTTGAAATGCCTTGATGAGATTCACAGCATAACAACTGCATTTTGTGTACTGCATTCTCCCCTGCATCTGTGCAGAGCAGTTCACAGTTTTTCATGAGACTTGGGATGCAACAAGAGCCCAAGTGGTCCTTTTTCACACTGTTCAGTGCAGAGCCTGCAACTGAAATACAGCAATACCCACAAGGAAGTTTACGGCCTGAAAAATAATGTGTCTGTTTGTTTCATTGCTGCTGTGGATGAACTCCTAAACAACAGCCCTTATTGACAGAGAACCCCATTGTTGTGTCCCTACAATAAATTAACCCATCGCAGTACTTCAGTGAGCGATCAGTCCCTTTACAACCACATTTATTCTACAAAAAGCTAAAATAAGGAAGAAGCTGGTACATTTGGAAGGGCTCTAGACACTGGATACCATCAGTGTGATATATTTTCAGAAGAATTTCTCACAGAAGTAACCGAGGGAATAGAAGAAAACACTTAACTCCCTTTAACTGCTACAGGATATAATCGTACCTCTCTACCTCATCTTTACTACAGCACAGCACTTAGAAATAGCCCAACACAATAAATATTTTGTCCATTATTTAGACAGAGGATAGACATATGGAAGTTCTTCTTTTCCTTGCAGCCAGTCCTACTTCAGTTATGTAAAAACACTTTACAGTCCAACGAGCTAAACACTGGCAGACAAGCAGCTCTAGCTGAAACACAGCTGGGAGCAGCCAGATCCCAATCCTGCAATGTGTTTATCTGCAAAAAGTGAGAAAGTTATTGCCCATTGTTGGCTCCATTGTTCTCATTTCAAAAGTTGGATGGAGAGAGTATGATATTATAAGGAAGTAGATTTGGGGAAAAAAAAAACCTAACCAAACTACATTTCTTAATTCTAGGCATTGGGTATGAGAAGGAACGGCAATTAGAACAAATGCCTCACTAGTGCAGGGAGGTGCATTTTAATATAATCAAATTATTGCCCTAATTTCAAAAGATAGATTTGTTCTTTATCACTTCATGTTAATTTGGTCAAGTATTACTCCCAATTTAAAGCTGAATTAAAAACATTTGTGGTTTTCTTCTAAAATCTTCAAGTGAACATCTGTTTTCCTCAAAGCCTGCTAATAGCAATCTCCAGCTATGCTGCCTTTGTTCTCTTTTTTTTCCTTCACAAGGGTTTTGCTAGCCTAATTAACTCACATCATCCCATTTTACAAAAAAAACAGGCCTCAAAAACATCAGCAACCGAAAGAGTTATAACCACAAAGAACCAAACTACACAGAAGGACCACCGTGGAAAGGTGAGTAAAGACAAATCAGGGATTAAAGTAGGAATGCCCTACAGTTTACTCATGGCAGAAGGTTGAGCTCTACAATAAGGATATTTACCTCTGCAACATTACTAAAGAGCTACACACCGTGAACCTCTCCATCCTAAGAACTGTCTTTTAAAAAACCTGAATACAAAAATACAAAGCTGAATGAAAGCTAAGACTAGTTCTGGGAAATAGGCTTGCATCCTAGAAATCAATGAAAAAGTTGTTTTGAGGTTGGCCAGGTAACCATTGAGCAAGGTGGGACACTATTTTCTAAGAGAGTTTTGTTAATTGTCTTAGACAGGGATAACAACCTGCAGCTCCATTCATCAAAAAAAGTTGGCATTTCAAAATCTTCCCACAGACGCTAGAATCCCAAAGGCCAAGCCCTTTCTTTACCCATCACCCTCTTTACCTTTCCTCATCTTGAGTTAGTCACAAGCTTTTAAAAGTGGTAGCTGAGCACAAACCAACATGAGCATGTGATGTAGTTTTCACAAAGCACGTAATGAGATTTATTCCAAATTACAGACAAACTCATTTAAATTTCCCCAGCTGAACATGCTCTTATTCAATATTTGGCAGAAAACTGCTGAAATCCATTCTATGTCCACATCATCACCTTGTGCTGGGGTTTCATTCTTCACTTTTTGAATCCATTTATTCCCAAAACCCAGACCTGCAGGTTGACACCACCTTTAATACTTCCATCTTGTTTGTGTCCAAAAACACTGACTGAGGTCTTTCTGCTAGGTGTCATCTGGCCCATCAGGATCAGACAGCTAAGATCATACACTTTTAACATATCCTTTCTTACCCTTAGGGGCTTTACATCTTGGGCCACAAACTAGAACTTGTTGCTGTGGGAGTCTGTGGAGGCAAGCATTTCCAATAGGCTCGAATTATTAAATAAAAGGCTAAAATAAATAAATAAATAAATAAATAAATAAATATTTAGAGAGAGAGAATTCTTGCCTTTCCTCTTGCCTTTCCTCTTTAATAATCCTAATCCAACAGATGGATGCTGAGGAGATGTTGAGCAGTAGAGGGTGGCCAGGCTTGCCTATTGTCCCCTAACATCTCCTCCTGTCACCATCACAGACAGAATGCTAGAAATGTTGGTATGAACCAGTAGGGAATTTATTATTATTGTTATTTCTCTGAAAACACATTTTTGAGCTCAGTCATTTATTTTATCCCAATTTGATCACTAGCTGTAGCTTTTCTCCTCAGCTGTAGTCTCCAAAATACCTTCTTTTTTTAATAGCAAACACTTCAGATTCATTTTGCTGTTCTGTCTTACCTTGATATGAGCCATTTTGCCTCTTCATGCAAAGATCATGTTTACTGCTAAAGCAGCACTCTTCTACCCGAGTGTCCAGCCTGTGACAAACTGTGCAAGACTGCAGCCAGAAGAAAACTAAAGGAAGAATAACTTAAGATTTGGAGGCACTTCACAGCAGTCAGATGTCAAGAAGCAAGCTTTAAATCAGGCATGATTCCATGGGTTTAAAAACGAGACAAAATATCTAAATATCATACAAAATACTACACAGTCGAGGTCAGAACTGCAGTGAAGTATGCAAGCCAAAACTCAGAGCAAGAAGCAGCCCAACACCTCACCACTCGAGAGATGAATATTCTGTAAACAGACTGGTTGGAATTCAGCCTTTTGTGACAGGCCCAGACACACACACACACAATATTAAGAAACCAGGTAACAATAACAGAAAAGAAAGCCATCATCCTATTCTCTGCTTGACTATTTAGTAAGGTCTGGTGAACTTCTGGGAAGAGGCCAGAGCGTATCTCTGAATTCAAGCTTGAAAATCTACTGAAGGCAAACAGAATATTTCCACATCCTCATGTAGAAGATACTCTTGTCTAATAAATACATTCATGCACAGAACGTACCCACGTCCTTGTATTATGTCTTAAGAGCTCACTCTCAGTCAATTGAAACAGAAGGAACAAAGGCTGCCCAATAATTACCACATATGCATGCCTAAAGTAGTAAAATACAGATGTATTTGCTAATCCTTACCTGTTTTCTTCTCAAGAATCTAAAGTCTGTGCAGTTAAGGCTCTTCTGAATGCATTTTTAAAATTTATTTGGTAAAAAAATACGTGGAAAAATACATATTATTTTAGTACATGATATCCTACAGAATGTTTAATACATGCATGATGTATATTTAATACGCAAATACTGCATTTAAGAATATAATACATTTTAAAGTATCCTTTCAGATACATGTATCATAGTTGATGCATATATCAAAAGTAGTGCTCAAATATCTCTAAGAAAATGATGAATGATATCCAAATGCATTAAGCACATTACTACTTCAGATAAATAACCCTTAAATTATTCTGATTCATTATTCAATTTTGCTAGAAAGCATATTTACAAAAATAAGATAGGGTTTTAAGACATGAAACTGGATATAAATCATTAACCAGACAGCTACACTTTTCTCACACTGAAACTACTGAACTGGAAGTATTAATGATGGCTTAGAAGTATAACTGATGGTGAATTTCGAAACTTATCATTACAAAGTGGAAAAAAACAGAGAAATGTGGTGTAGAAGCTCATTTACACACTCAGATTTCATATTTGTACCCAATTACTCCTGTACAACTGAAACCCTTAATGAAGCCTCCCCAAATATTGCCAAATTTAGGCCACTTAGGGCACGAAGTTGAAAACATAGCACAAGTAAATTCTATCTCTTGTACAGCATTTTTTTTTCTTATAGGTTCAAAACCACTTTAAAAAGAAGGTGATGATCCCTATTTGATGGATGGGAACAGAAGAAACAGAAGCAAGAGAAATCAATTTCCTGAAGTTAGACCTTCTGCCACAGCCTGGGACACAAAGCTCTGTTTCTGTGTCAGTGACCGACCAGAAAACTTCTGGTGTGAAGATGAATTGTATGGTCTCCTTTTAAACAGAGGTGCAAAGACCAGCCACTGCTTAGGGTTGCCCGTAGGAATATGTTTGATCTTCAATACATTTTAAGGAGCAGGTCAGTATCACTGAGTGAATTCTTACAAAGTGGAAACCAAGGCACACAGCCTGCCAAGGTCCAGAGTCAGCCAGAAAGCAAGCCACAGGGCTGGGAACTGAAACCAAGGCAGCTCAGTCCAGCCAAGTGCCAAGCATCTCAGCTCAGGAACACTCACCAAGGGCACGCAGTGCTGAAATAAAACTCCAGATCGGTTATGTACGCCCTGCTCAAAATTTGGGGTTTTTTTTTCTTATGTATGGATTTATTTTTCAAGTCTTCATATCTAAGAAACAGAAGTATTTCTTCCCCCCTGCCCAAAAATAAACCAAACCCAACAAACATACAGAAAGGTGGGATCTCTATGTAACCAGACAGAGAATTCACAAAAAAGTCCTAAACCGCAAATGAAGCGTAAGTTTTAAACATTTGAAACCCGTGTACTACCATTGTACTATCCATTACAATGTAATACATTATTCATCTTAATTGCAAGTATCTAATTTCCAATGTAATGCCAATATTCCCATAAGCATGAAATATCCTTCCCTTGATTACAGATTTTAAAATATATATTTTATTGGGTTAACTGATGTCTACTCATCAATAACTCATTCAAATGTGCTGAATAACCTTGCTCTTCCATACTTCCGTTTAGGTCTAACTGGCAGATAATATAGAAAGGAAGATCAATGATGGACAGAAGTGAACTGTTCCATACCACAAGTTGCCCGTGTCTTTAATCATCGCTGTTGTCAAAGACAATGTAACTAAGAAAATCTTTAATCATTATTAGTAAACTTGATGAGTATAGAAAAAAACTAAATTGTAACAGGCAGGACTTGAATGATGGCAACTATCAGTCATTAATGTTTCAAACCGAAAGGCATTTTCCATGTATCATATATTACACCAAATTAAATACGTGTCAGCCAGTCCAATAAAGGACATTGATTCATTGATAGAAGCCCCAAAGACAAATAGTACATCTGAATGAGTCCATCAGTCTTTACAGAGTTATTTAAAACAGAGTCACAGTATTTAATGAAAGGTTGAATTTGTCTTTGGCTGCTTAGTGCATGCTGTTCCCAGTTCAAATCAGACGAGAGTTTAAGAAAGTTATCTGAGGTCATTTCTGTGCTACACCACCTTCCATTTGGCAATTTCCATCCAGTAATATTCTTTTGCATTGTTGCCCACTTTGCTTCATCACCTTATGATTAGATAAGTTGCAGACATGCTTTATCCTCCCTTTATTCATTTTCTTGGTGTATTTTAAAAAGAAATGTCTTTTCTAGAGCTCACCAACGGGATCAGTTTGCAGAACAACACAGACAAAGCCACAGTACTTCTGTGTTAAGTAAAAGACCTTGAACTCCAACTGAGAGGAATTCTCAAAAGCCAAGGAAAACTAGCGGGAAGAAGAATTTAAATGGTGGAATTTTATTCAGCACAATGATTAAGAAAAGGAGAGGTAATAGAAATACTGTGAGCAACAAAGAATCCAGAGACAGCAGCCTTCGGACTGTTTTGTTTGCCTCATAGCACAATAATAGAACATTTTTCTCACATGACATTCAGTAAATTAAAATTTTATTCTAGAAATCATCAAGATCAAGAATTTAATGAGCTTTTAAAAAAATAGCTGACACTGAATCAGACATAAAATATATGTAGAATTAAAAAAATTAATTACAATAAATATTTTGGAACTGATAGCAAATCGAATGTTGCAGGTCCTCTCTCAAAGAGCATCAGCGACCTTAGCATGGGGATTTACCTGCTCCAGACTTCTCCTGATTTCCTTTGGCCCATGTGGTGCTGGGCACCAGCAAAGCTTGATTTCATTTCATTTCCCAGCTTGATACAGCTCTGGGATCTGGCGTGGCCAGGCCGTGGCTACACTGCAAGGACTTCAGAGCACCCAGTGTCAATTCACCCATCCCAGGACATCTGAGGCCATCAGGAAGGCAGGACTGAGGTCACAGTGATTCATTCCCTGGGTCTCAGCAATTGCTTTACGCACTCCAGGGAATGCAGGGGTAATTTCAGACATATGAGCAGCCTGCCACACTGATTATATCTCAGGAGGTAATTACTTTTGGTCAATACAAACTTATTTGCTGCAGTCTGGCAAGTGTTTGCCTAAAACCAGCACACTGATAAAAAGTGAGCACCTTATTTGTGCATTGTTGGGGAAGGAACGCTGTCCCCACCACACCACTGCTGGGAATTTGCTTCCTGAGGGAGCTGAGAGCACCAGCAAGGAAGCCTGGGAGCAGCCATGAGAAGAAAAGAGTTAAGAGGAAGATTTTCAAAGCCTCTACTTTGAACTCCATTTTTAGGAATGAAAACTTAGCCCTGGGAAATGAATAGAGTCTGGCCTAGCAAAAGGTACAGAGCCTGTCTCAGATTTGAGCTAATGTAGATAACCACATACAGACCTGACAGGGGAGCAGAATTTCCTGTGGCCTGATAGAAACAGAAACTCCAAAGTCTTTAAATGTCCAGGGTCTGGGGGACAAAGGGAATCCAACCCTGTGTTACAGTTACAGTAAATTTTTATTTCTACCAGTTGTGACAAAAAACCCCAAGCTTCCAGTATGTGACACAAGGGTAAGAGGTGTTACAGTGCTTCCCTGAGCCTGCAGTCAGCACGGAAGAGTAAAGTGGCACTGAGAATTCCCCTGGGCCCTTTCTGAACACACATTTTTAGAACCTACAGCCCTGGATGCATTGGTATCGGCACAGGAAAAACCTGATCGCAGCAATTAGGAGCATTACTTAAGGACGTGTTCTGCTCCAGACCAAGTGCTAGGAGTTCATCCATTCAGACCCTCATAACCATTACTTTTCTTCTACATAAAGAAAAGTAGAAGAAACAATGTTCCAAACTGCATGGGTGTGAGACAGCTCCATCTGTAAATGACCCTACATCCAAGAAGGTCTTTGTGATGTAGCTCTGCTGTGTAAGGTCCTAGAATTATCATCTCATCTAAATTTTCCCTCCTCTAAGATTTCCTTGAGTTTTTTTCCAATGGCATTTCTCTCTGATTGACAAACTGAGTTGATTTTAAGTGCCATGGAGTCAGATTTAACCAATTTTCTAATTCATGCATAACCTAAGCTTTTGCTAGAATGAACTAAAAAACAATTCATCACAACAAGGTAAACAGCAGCAATGGAATTACAGTATTCTGCTTTATTAATTGAAGGCTCCATTTCACCTAATTTCTCTTACACAATAACCACATGGCTCAGCATCACAAAACAAACCCATTGCTACGTTGGCTTAAGTCAACAGTCCAGCTCCTTGATTTCTTAGGATCAACAAAAAAACCAGTGCAAAGCCTGTGACATTCACTGACAAAGAGATAAAGCATCTGAATTGCACTTTACTGTTGAAAGAACTTGAAATAATGATAGCCCTACTGATGCCTTACGTGGCCACC